>JANHMN010000016.1:5054321-5104248 GCA_030674055.1 Rhabdomys pumilio
AGAGAGAGAGAGAGAGAGAGAGAGAGAGAGAGAGAGAGAGAGAGAGAATTGGTCAGTTTGCTGTTTGCTGATGATCTATTTTTGCCACAGGTTTGGTTATCTTTTGTTTCTTTTTTGTTTTGTTTTTGTTTTTCAAGACAGGGTTTCTCTGTATAGCTCTGACTGTTCTGGAACTCAATCTTTAGACCAGGCTGGCCTCAAACTCAGAAATCTACTGCCTCTGCCTCCCTAGTGCTGGGATTAAAGGTATGCACCACCATTGCCCAGCTTATTTTTTGTTTCTTGTTTTATTGATTTTGTTTTGTAATGCCCAGGTACAATTCTGAGTGCCCTGAAAAGAAATAAGAATTTTTTTGGTTTTCAAAAATACAAAGCATTGAGAGTTTTAAAAGTATTTTTACATATTTCATTTGCAGCAATTTTTATTGACAAATGAAAGAAAACTAAATGGAGTCTCTGCTGAAATGCATTGGTTATTTTCCTGCCGTAAAATTATTCCATTGGACCAGCCTTTTTGGCAGTTTATGCTATCAAATTCTAATTCCTCATGGACCACTCTTTCCAGATGTCCACCACTGTAAAGCTTCCCGGAGACTTAGCATGGAAACTCACAACTTTTCTGGCATCTTCCTGACAATATTTCCTCAGCTCTAACTCTCATTCTCTCAGTTGAATGGGTAAAATCTAGTCAGTGTCTCAACTGCGCTTGAGACCTGGAGGCCTGATGTTTTACAAACTTATGCAGAGACTCCCTTGTTTAATTTTGTGATATCCTTACACCCTCCCCTTGATCGTTATCCTTTAATTCTCTTTAAGAAAATTATCACTAACTAGTTTACAATCATTTCATTCTACAATTCATATTTATGTGCACTTCTTTTTTTAATGTATATGATGTGGTTTGAGCAAATTAGAATTTATTAAATCCTTATACATGTAAACTCTGTGTTCAGGCTGATGAATGGTTCAGCTTCTTTTGTTTTTTTATTGGATATTTTATTTACATTTCAGATATCACCCCCTTTCCCCATTTCCCCTCCCTAGAAAATCCCTATCCCATGTCCCCTTTTCCTTGGGTTACACTTCTGGTTCAGCTTCTTTATTTTTATTTATTCTTCCACTGTTTGAGAACAATTTTAAGTCTCTTTTCCTCTCTTCCAAATGTTAATCCCTATTAGCTTCCACTGCTTTCTGAACAGGTGATTTCATACCTATTTCACCATGAAAATAATAGACAACAGAATGAATCCTTTTGTTTTAACCTTCTTTATACAGAAGCTAGTGTCTATACTCAATTTCTTGGATTTTCCTTACATTTTTGTGTGTGATAAGGTAATAATTGTAAGCTTTACCTGACAATGTATGAATGTCCTCCTGCAGGGGCTGAAAAGTTTATTGATAAATACAAGATGTCAAAGTTGATATTTTCAATATTTATTAGTAAGGCTGATACAACAGCCTTTATACAGCACAGTTTACATAAGTTATCAAGATACAACTGTGTACAGTCACAAAACCAAGACATGTTTTTACATAGAATAAAACTCAAGACAGATTTACAAGCATTTTGTCTCTACACAATTCTCATTTATTTTCAGGTCAGTTTATACAATCACTAGCCCAAGAATTTGCATTTGTTCATTAAATTTTTCAGACTGTTTTGTAAACAAGAAAATAATAAAAAGATTAGCAAATCACCAAGAAAGCATGCAACGTATCATCAGAAACTAGACGCATCTCCAAGAACTTCATGTTTTATCGGAAATAAATTTTATTAGGTTTTAAACTTTTCTTAGACAAGAAACACCATTTTTAAACAGATGTGTTGTTAAGATATTAGCACACACATTAATCAGTAGTGGGAGCACCTGAGCACATCACGGAACAAATATATGGACACAGTCGAATGATAACCACAGTCACATGCTGACTTCCAAAGGATGAGACTAGCTCTACAGTTGCTATGTTACCAAATGTTTTGTTATATACAGGAGAACAGATTCAGAAAATGCTCTCAGTCTACCTATCAGATAAAGAACTTGATTAAGTGATTTTTGTTTATTGTGAATCTTCAATAGTAGCCACACAAGACATACAGAAAACATCAATATGTCATAGTCAATGTGAATATAAGTATCACTCATTCATTCATTCTTGTGTTACACTAAAGGCAAATAATTATTAAGGGAAAAGGTCATGATTATTTATTGAGCTTTCACTTTAATTTCAAACTCAAAATTAGAGGGAAAGTCACTTCTGCCATATGTATAGTATAAACACATGTAGCTGTAGTTGGCTAATTTTGGACTATTTGACATTATAGCAATTAAAATAAGTTTTTAAAAATATTTGTTAGTTATGATTTAAATAATAAAGTAAAAAAATACTATAAACATCTTTATGATACTTTAATGAAATGAAGCATTGATTAAATCATCTCTAAGAAACTGGGCACAGTATAGTAACAAATAATTTATTTTACTCCATATCACTGCCACCACTATTGTTACTATGACTACCACCAACATCATAACAACCATTCTATAGTAAGAATCAGTATCAGCTGGTTACCAGCTATAATATTCCCAGGATATAACTAGTCTAGTGTGTATGATTCCCCCAGTCAACCTCATAGATATGCAGAGAATGTATATTTAACTATCATGATCTATTAAAATATGGACCATATTAAGGATCAATGACAATTACTACCCCTTAATGTTGAGTATTGTTCTTTTAAAACACAAATGGTAATTAAATGAGTTCAGAGTCACCAAAATTTTTCCTAATATTAAGTAAAATCAGAGAAAACACCAACTTTTTGCTACTAGTGTTATCTGTATCTATAATAATGATTCTATAATTTCCCATCTTTTATAATAAAAAAAATCACTCTGTGCTTTTTCTTCTCTGTTGAAAGACTTCTTAATACTAAATTTAAACCAACAAGTAACTTTCATCTCTGATGACTCAATGGACTAGTAGGGAAATGAAATGTTTCTCAAGGTTTAAGGGTTGCAAGAAGATTACTAATCTAGTCATTAGAGATTATAAACTGTTACTATTAAGATAAAAAAGCTAATTCTAATAACATAAGATAAAATAAAAAATGGAAAAATCATGTATTGTGTTATTTACAAAAAAGTAAAAAACACTAAGAGCCCTATTTGCAATTAAAAAAAGAAACAGTTTTTTTTTTGTGAGAAGGGCAATCAGCGTCCCTCAGAAGTGCATCATATAAGAATTGGTGTTGCATAGAGCAATCTCAGTTACAGTCTAGGAGTTTGTCAGCTGCAAACTCGGCACACTGGCAGGATCTTTTTCTTTCTCAAGGGGAATGCTGGTGCATGATCAGAAGCTCTGTCACTGACTCCCTTGATTAGTCTGATTGACCTAAGCCATTGCTAGGTTTTTAGAATGGAGTGGCAGTTGTATTAGGATGCCTTCCGTTCTTTCAGGCTTAATAGCTGGCTACTCAGGATGATCTTGCTCTGGTGTGTTAGGTGTAACTAGAATGGAGTAAGCTACTATGCTATACAAACTTTCATGGAACCCTTGGAGTACCAGTGCTGTAGAACAGAATCAGGGATGAACCAGAGCTTAATGTGAAGAGAGCCTTTGGATGTCAACAGATCCTCTTACACTTCTTTCCCCCCTCTGTTGTGACTGATTATATGCTTCCTCAAATGCGATTGTCTGTTGGAAATATTCATGGCTACCACTAGCAGATCTAGTAGTCTCTAAAACTATAATGGTACCGATATCCTAGCTTTGAAAACTTGCATCTTCCATTGTTCACTTTAGAAGACACTAAGTGGTAAATGGCATCGCACTGTCTAGGAGGAGGGACAAAAAGATGGAGAGAAGAGAGTGGTGGTATTTTAGGACAACCAATGTGGATTTATATATATTTTTAAACCAGTGTAAGATATAAAATTTGTCATATACTAAAACTTCTTTACTCCTAGTATTTAACATTAGGTTCAAATTTAATGTTTTTCTCTAGAATATGAGAAAATTCAATATCCAATCAATAATTTTGAGATCATTTACTGTAATCCTACTAGAATTTCATCTTAAATAAACAATTTTTAGCTTAAAACCTTCACAAAGCAATTCAGTTTAATTTGGGTTGGGTTTGGAAATGGGATTATAACCATGTACTTTAATAAATTTGGTGTGACAAATAATTTTTACTTAATATTCAATCTTTTTCATGTTATGTGGAAGTTTATATTTAAATACAAATGAGTTTTGGAACATTTTGCTGATTTTTTCCCATGCTGATGCTCACCAATGGTTTGAAGTTGTTTCTCATATATAAAATTTGAGAACTAAAAAGCTACATAATAATGAACTCTCAGTTTATATATAAAGCTATATTTGCAATGTGCTTTCCTATCTCATATATTTCTTTATACACCATTATTTCAAGGGTAAGAGAATTTAAATGATACTTGCAAGGTGATATGTGCAAAGTAAGTAAAATCAGGACTAGAAGCCAGGATTTATATCCCAGCTGAGTGTGTTTCCCACAATTTCTGTGTTACTTTCTTTATGGACATTGGTGGTTGATGGGGAAGAGAATGTCTCATTTTAATGATTCATACATTGGTTGTTTGAGTCTATATTATTAAAATAGTCAAATATATTTTAATTTCAAACATTGACTCCTAACATTCTTTCCCGTCATGTGTAATTTCTAATTCTGATATCACTAGCAAGAAAGCAGACTAGGAGAAGAAATACAACATTGATATCAAAATTTTCATTAAGTAATCATTGAGTTTAGAGAAAAAACATGGAAAATCAGAAAATGACAAGAGTTTAATCAATGTCAGATGACAAATACAGTTTGTTTGCCAGAACAATAATTTCACGTCTCTGACAATACATTATTCAAGAGAAAGGAAATATGTAATATAACCATGTAGTAGCAGTTTTTCAGAGAACAAGAAACCTTTTTTCTTAGGGCACACCAGTTAATCTAGATACCTTGGTGTGTACATGAGAACACCTTGACTTAATACAAATTATGGAGATTGTAATATTTCAACCAATGCACATATTTTGTGGGTTAACATTCTTCACTATCCAGTCTCTAATTTTTGTTTTATTTCTAGATAAATACAATTTCATTTTAACCTACTATTATCTTCAGTCTTCACTATTTTAAAATTACACCAAAAGTGATGTGCTTTTGCCACATAGAATTCAGACCTACTGTTGTGTAGCTTTCTAACGAAGACACAGGGAAAACATGCACCGTGTAATCTAAAATCCATTGTTCATAACTCTGGCTTCATTTCCCAACACAGCCAGCTTATGATCCTGTAAACGACTCAAAATTGAATCTTATGTCAGATTCCAAAACAGGAAGTTTTAGGAGAATGTAAGTCAAGGAGTTTTGATCTTTTGAAAACCAAGATTCAATACACCAGGGGTTTGCTTTTTTTGTTTTGTTTTTGTTTTTGTTTTTTTGTTTTTGTTTTTGTTTTTGTGTGTGTGTGTGTGTGTGTGTGTAAGCAATTGCTTTCATACTACCTCTTAACACCATAATAACCTCTGTGCCTTTTTTTCTTTCAGTTCCAGCTCAGTCTTATCAAAGACATTTATCTTTTAAAAAATCGAATCTTCTTTCACAGTTTCTCTTCACAGCTATAAGCAATCCAGTGTCTCTGGCCCGTTTCGTCATTTTGCTTTCAACACATGAACTTTTAAAGTCTCCTTGTATTCCACAGCAATGCCGTCTGTTTGCTTCTTGTTTTCTAGCTCATGTTTGCCCCTGAAAACATAGATCAGCACAGTACTGTTCAACCACAGTCTCGATCTGAGGCTCTGGAGCTCTGCTTCTTCACCCTGACAGACACATCTTCAGTGTGTTTGTGTGGGACTCACCAACAGTTTGTGCCAATTGACTATTCTTTTTCTCAGATCCACTTTGTCAAGCCAGATACAAGCTTCTCCAATCAAAGTCTTCTTCATAAACTTCCCTCCATTGGAGAAAAGTAAAATCTAGAAAACATAGTCAGAATTATATGTAGATAGATACATACATATGAACATTTTCTAATTTTTAAGAAGTTTTTTTATAAAAAGGTAACTAGGGAGAGAGGGAGATATAAGGATATATTACATATCTTTGAAAGAGAGCAGAGATATTCTTGAAATATCTATTAATATACATTAGTTCATATCAACATTTTTATTATTCTTCCTTAAATTTTACTATATCCACACACTATGAAGGACAAATATAATATATAATATAATATATCATATATGCTCATTGTAATTAGATATGCTTAAATTGATGAAAACTTTCATCTTTAAAATTTATAACTTTATATATAACTATCAGTTTTGGGCTTGGGAATTTCACATATTGTTTTAAATCATTCAAGTCCATATTTTTATATTAAATTAATTTCAAGAAAACTCATGATGTTCTGTTCTTGTGGCTATCCTCCCTTAATTTAATCTATGAATGATACATTTGCTTGTATAGGATTTAGAGTTTTTTGTCTTTAGTGATTTATATTAATTCTGTCAATGAAGCTTAACTTTATCTTTTCAAATATATGTATATAAAATATATACATATATATTTTAATTTAATTTATGTGTTTGTGTGTCTGCTAGGCTCCTGAAGACAATTTCAGAGCCCTTGGAGCTGAAGATACAAGAGAGCCAGCTGACATGGGTCTCAGGCGGTGAACTTTGGTCCCCTGGAAGAGCAGTAGGTAGGTTTAAGCACTGAGTTATCCCTCCAACCTCTGAACTTGTATTTGTAAGATATATTCATCTGCACTGGCTGTTATTAAGTGCTGGTACCATGGACTAGTTTCATATATTTCCGTATAATCTCCTCTATCCACATTTCCTTTTTCTTCATGTCTACTGAATGCATGTTAGGTGATAATCATTCTGCTAGACTACAGGGAAAAAGCTAATGAAAATTAAGACTTGCCATAGAGAAACAGTGGCATGTAAACATATAGATTATCGAACAGGAGAAACTCTGTTTAGTAGAGTAATAAGTGAGGTAATTAGTGAATAAGGTGTTATGAATTATACTTAGGGTTCTCAGTAAAAATTAATATTGCGCTGGGCAGTGGTGGTGCACACCTTTAATCCCAGCACTTGGGAGGCAGAGGCAGGCAGATTTCTGAGTTCGAGGCCAGATTGGTCTACAGAGTGAGTTCCAGGACAGCCAGGACTATACAGAGAAACCCTGTCTTGAAAAAAACAAAAAAAAATGAATATTGAAAGATGAGCTATAGAGATACATGAGAAAGAAGCTTTGAAAGGGTGGAAAATAAGAGCAAGGAACTCAAGGCTTAATGTAATTTAAAAAGACTCAGGTGTGTCTGAAATATAGAAAAGTGACAAGGAACTGAGACCAAATCAATATAAATAAAGTCCTCCTGACACAATGATACAAGAATGATACATGAAAATGACATTTCACCAGCTTTAATAGAAATCAAGCAGTGTTTGGTAAAGATAACTCTGGCAGCTGTGTGATGAATTTAACGAGATGAGACATCAGGGAGAAGATGACAAGGTGACTTACCTTCTAAAATGTTGTAAATAGCAAAGTAGAGAGCCAAAAGACTTAGGGAGAGTGACCATGAGAACAAGAGCAATCCACCCAAAGAGGCAAAACAGAGTGGGGAACTGGTGGGGAACTGGACAGAGTGAATGCGTTAACAACGGGGCTCACAGGGCTTCTGTGGTGATACTTCTAACGACTAACTATCATACAGCATATGGTCAGTATCTAAGCACAGAATAACTGAATGAACACGAAGTATAACAATATCAATGGAAAAGTAAAGCAGTAATATATACCACAGTTACCTGAAGTGAATGACCTGCCGGACTTAGGCTGAATCTAAAAGTTTCATTAAAGGAAGGCTCTCGATCGTGTCGGCATACCCTTGTTTTCTTTTTAATAACTTTTTTTTGGGTAGAGATGTTTATCACATATATTTTCACGTATAAATCTGAAAGTAAGACATAAGCCCATTAAGTGCCCAATCCATCAATCACAACATTTTCTGTTGTCTGCTGATGTTCTCACTATGTACTCTACAAACATAATAGATTATATACAACTTGTTGCAGAAAACATGAAGTGATTATAAGTATATCATTTTCTTATAAATTTAGGTTAATTTTACTTAAATTAATTGTTGTTTATTATGTGTAGCACTTTAATTTTTATGCTGAAAAATCTAGCTGAAGTCTAGGAAAAAGATTTTATCCTTAAAGGGAAAGTTAAGTTAAATTATTTTTCACACATTTTTCTAATATATTCGATGAACAGGAGAAATTTTACCTAAAACTTCTTGTAATATTTAAGGAATGGTCCTAGGAAACTAGTAGATATCCTTTACTCATCTTTATCTTGGAAGTACATACCTGGTAAGTGATCTGGAGACTTAAATTTGTAGGTAATATTTCTGCACTGGAGAATTTCAACTATTAGTTGTTCACCATCCGTTTTCATTTCCTTTTTCAGTGCTAGCTTGATTTCTCCCATTACCTGAGTTTTAGCTAGAAGAATGTAACAAAAACAAGTTGAAGAATAATTGACTCTACTTATTAAATGTCTAGCTAATCAGTGTTTCAAATGTTCATTTACTGTATTTTTATCAAGTATTAAACACTTTATTGTATGTTGTAGATATAATGCACAGTTCAAACCCTTAAGGAGTAAATAGCTTCATGAGGATTGCATCATTCAGATATTTGTAAGAAAGCATGCTAAGCATGATGGTAGGCAAAAGAAATTACAAGTAGATGTGGCATTCAGCTGTAGAATTTTAAGTCTGAAGAGGTAACTGATAACCTTGTAGGAAGGAAAACAAACATGGAAATTACAAAATTCTGATACAATATAGAGGAGAAAAAAGTCTTTTAAAATGTAGTATGTTGTTTGCCAACAGTTGCGTATCACCAGGCTCTCATGAATACATAGTAGCATACCCAAATCTTACGGTATAGTTTCTATTTCCTGTTTTCTTTATACAATATAGACAGTAGTGATATGTAATGGAAAAAAAACTGTATAAGGCATAAAGTGTAAGTGATATAGTCTATATTGATTGCAGTTTCTTCTAGAATTTTAGATTTTATTATTGAAGGAACTTTCTGCACCATATCAAATCTGTTGTGATCTCACCATTTCTCTGTTAACTCATGGACTCATTCACTGACACATGACTCCTCTTGGAAAAGAGCTAGGGCTGGAAGTAAAATGGGAATTAGCTGAGATGCAAGGGAAAAGGAATCTTTTTACTTTGGAATGAGTGTCCTATTAACAGGACAAATACAATGTGTATAAAATGCATAAATAAGTATGAATACATGCTAATTTTAAAATCAGAATCTTACATTTCTAGTGCTGACATATATAATCCTCATAAACAAGACCCTCCTGACTCTTTAACAGTACAAATATAGCCTGAAAGCAAATGATTGAGAATATGTTATTGGCAGCCATGTTTAAAAAGGAAATATAAATCTAAATATTTTAAATAACCACTAATCCAGACTCACAGGATTTTTCACATATTGGGAAAAGATAATTTAATTAGATATTTCTATGGATAAGTAAATGATTAGGAAGAATAATTCTGAAGTATAGTAACATGGTTTCAAAAAGAATGTGACACCAGAACTCCTCTTGGAAAAGAGCTAGGGCTGGAAGTAAAATGGGGATTAGCTGAGATGCAAGGGAAAAGGAATTCTGTTAAAAAGTAAAATAGCATGTTAGCAGATAGGATTACCATGTGGGAAATCCAGGCACCGCTCACGGGGGCCACAGTGACAGCTTCGTTTCCACATTCAGAGCACTGGAATTTATTGAACATCTCTAAACACAATGTATTCTCAAATATTTGTTTTTAAGATATATGTTAGTACTTTAAAAAATCAAAAGAGCTTTGTTTACATGGATTGTGTCCATCAGCATTAAGTTTTAAAGTTCTAATTTAAAAATAAAATATGAAGAGAAAGTTTAAGTAATCATTCATTTGGCATGAACAAAAACAATATATTGTAAGTAAACGAGGAGTATTGTTTTATGTTCTTTTCAAATTTTCAAAATGCTTGCCTAGAAAACAAATACAGCCTCATAACTTCTACAATAAATCCATTACGATATGTGATTTTCATAAAAGTGGGTGAAGTTCATTCTTTCTTACATATACAGAGATGGACAAAAAGGAGTCATTCTTTTTGGTCAATTGTTAATAATCATGATACTATATAGTAAGACCAACTGTTTAGCGATAGAAAGATCTCAGCAAGGTCCAGCTCAGCAGTGTCCATAATCACATCAGACATGCAGAAGTTTACAAGGAAAAGAGAGAGTTGATTGCTTCTCTCTTGCTCTTATAGCAAGGCTATAGAGAGATAGAAGGTGTTCTCCATTTATCAAACCATTCCTGAGATTGTGTGTGTGTGTGGGTGGGTGGAGTTAAAATTATTATCTCTTCTCTCTTGCTCTATCCTCTGGTCCCTTAGCCCCTCTCTCTCCATGTGCTTATGGTAGGCCTCTTCTCTCTCTCTCTCTTTCTCTGCCTTTTTCTGCATATACTACCCTCTTAACTCCCCTTCCTATGCCATTAATAAACTTTATGAGAGAGAGAGAATGAGAGAGAGAGAGAATGAGAGAAAGAGAGACAGAGACAGAGACAGAGACACACAGAGAGAGACAGAAAGAGAGAGATATGAAATGAACGCATACCACACCCAGCCCTGGAAAGCCTTTCTAAACCTTTGACCTGGCAGCCTTAATTCATCACCTCGGGGTTATCTGAGTCTCAACAGTCTGAATAAACAGTCTTGGTAACCTTCAGCTGAAACTTCAATATCATATCCAAGGGATTCACAAAAGTTACATTATCTCTTTAGAATGGGAAGACATTTCTGTGCTTGCTGGATTGATCACTTTGTCTGAGTCTCAAAGGAGGAAGTGAAACCAAACATGAATAGGGGGGTGAACTGATTACCAAGTGACTGGATTCATGTCAGCAAGGCTATAGAGAGATAAAAGGTGTCCTCCATTTATCAAACCATTCCTGAGATTGTGTGTGTGTGTGGGTGGGTGAGGTTAAAATTATTATCAGTATATAATAACTGGTATATAATATTGGGCTTTATTGTGACATTTTCATACATGTATATAATGCCACTGGATCAGAAGCATCTCCCATGATCCTCTGTTTTCCCCATGCCCCCTCACTGGTCAACTTCTTTGGAAAGAGCATTCTCACTCAAGGTAAATAGTCAAGCAAGGGACCCTCAGTATTTGGAATCAATAGAAGTGGACAGAAGTGATTGCATTAAAGATACTGAAGCATTTTCTCCCCAGAAAATACACTTTTATAGGTGATAGCCTCTTTTTCTAGGTCCAAACTGTAACAGCCAATGGTTTGTTGCCTCCTAACCTTCTCAGTTTGCAACACTTGCTAATTAAAGTTCCTAAGTCATCACATTATCTGCTTCCTTCTTGGAAGTTTAACCTCACATCCTTCACTGGAATGGTTTTGAAGCACTTGATAAAATTCACTCTATTCAAAGATTTTCCAGCTTACTCTTTAATATTCCTAACCAAAGAGAGAAAAGGACATGTTTACTGACGTCAATCCTAAAGCAGTTTGTTGAGTGATTTTTTCTTCTGAATCAGACTCTTCTGTGAAGATAAAAAGAAATCTGTGTGTCTGCTGTCTTCACAGAGTGGGCACCTGCTCCAGATCTCTGTGAAACTTTGAGTTGTAGGGCACCACATACACAGAGGATGTATGATAATATTTTGGAATATGGGCTAAATGGCAGGAAAAAAATTTTCAACCAATGTTCATGTATTGATATTTTGAAACCCACGTTTCTTTGACAGTATTAGAAGAGTAATACTCTAAACTTGGAGAAAAAAATTGAGTATTTTCTATACAATGAAATGTTAAATATCTGAGGCAATAGATGTGTTTAACCCGATTTGAATGCCACACGAGGTGTACGTGAACTGATTCATCATATGGTAGCCTACAAATATGTATAATTTTCATGTGTCAGTTTACCAAACAGATACTAATAATGTCACTAAAAATAGAAAAAAAATTTATTCTGCAATGTACACAAACCTGGAACTTATAAAGAAAGAGAATAAATCAAGTACTGGGCACATGCCTATAATGCTTGCATTTGGGAGGTTATAAGCAAGAGGCTCAAGAGTTCAAAGCCAGCTTCTGATGCACAGTGAGCTCAAGCCAACCTTGCATACACTAGACCCTGTCAGAAAGTAAAGAAGAGGCATAAACAGAGGTAAAGAGATATAAAATACATGTTTCAATAGTAAAATGACCAAATGATAGATGAAGTAAAAATGAAAAATAAAAGTTATACAGATAAGAAAGTATCTGTAGATAAGGAAAATCTGGAAACAAAAGTAAATATAATTAATAAATACTATGGCTAGAGAAAAAAAACTAAGGTAGTTATACCTAATGTATCTGTGATGGTTTGAATAAGAATGGCCCCAATAGGCTCATAGATGTGAATGCTTGGTAACCAGGGAGAGGCACTGTTGAGAGGTATGAACTTGTTGGGGTAGATGTGAGCTTACTGTAAGAAATGTGTCATAAGGCATGGCCTTGAACTGTAAAGTACTCAAGCCAGACCTAGTGTCTTTCTGTCTTTCTGTTGCCTGTAGATATGATAGTAGAACTCACAGTCCCTTCTCTAGGACCGTGTCTGCCTGCATGCTGCCATGCTTATTGCCATAAGCATAATGGACTAATTCTGATTCTCTGAAACTGTAAGTCATAACTACTTTGTTTTATAAGTGTTGCCTTGGTCACAGTATCTCTTCACAGCCATAGAACACTAAGACAGTATCTCATAATCCTAAAAATACCAATGAGCTTGTGTGTTGATCAAGCTCATTTAATTGCACTTTACAGAAAAAAAATACGATTAACAAATGGACAAGGAAAAAGTAAGTCCTGTGAAATAGTGCATTGTTGTATAAAACAAACACAGTCATTGTGAAATAATAAAGACTGAGTATTTAATATGATAAAAGACCACCTAGGAGGATAAAGCAAGGAGAAGGAAAAGAACAAGTAGAAGAAGAAAGGAGGGAAAATTGGAGGAGAGAAGGAGGAGTGGGAGGAGAGAAGGAGGAGCAGGAGGGGAAGGAAGGAGTTGGAGGAGGGAGAGAATGGTGGGAGGAGGGATGAAAGTGTGGAAGAAGAAGTGGGAGGAGGGAAGAAGAAGAGAGGAGTGGGAGGATGGCAGGAGGAATGAAAACTAAAGTATGAAACACAGGCAGCCAATCATATAATAGAAGAAGGATGAATAGAGAACAGACTCCCTCATGTTTTAAATGCAACAGTAGAATTTAAAGTTGAAATAAAGGATTAAAATTATACATGGTTAATGTCTTGATATTTAATTTAATTTCTTAACCTGCGAAGTTTTAAAAGTAAATTAATGTATAAAATACTTATTGAAATTAATTCTAGCCCAGCAGTGGTGGATCACGCCTTTAATCCCAGCAGTTGGGAGGCAGAGGCAGGTAGATTTCTGAGTTCGAGGCCAGCCTGGTCTGCAGAGTGAGTTCCAGGACAGCCAAGGCTATACAGAAAAAACCCTGTCTCAAAAAACAAACAAACAAACAAACAAAAAGGAAATTAATTTTTCCCATATTTTATACTGATATGTTCTTTTCATATAAATTAATATTTATAAAGAAAATGAATAATTTAATTTGATTTTGGCAAAACAGGATTCTATTATCTCTTTAGCTAGATAACATGTTTCAGGTAGTGTGATTGTCAAATTATCTCTATTTTCAACAGGTTTTTTTTTTTTAGCACTTTCTGAGGTGTTTTTCTTTTCATTAAAATATGCAGTGATCTTTCCACTTCTCCCCTCAAAAAAGTAACATACGTATTTGAAGTGTGTACTTGTCATGTCTATGTGCCCACATTAATATAGATGTTGAAATATCTAACTTACATTTTAGGGAGATATAAACCACTAAAATAAACAATTATCTCACACTTAAAAGGAAATGCAGTCCGCACAATCGCCATTTCATAGAAAATGGCAGTTTGTGTTTTATATACTTAAGAAATTAAGTCTAGGGTTCTGTGCCTCATAGACACCTTGTACTTTTTGTGAGTAAGATTGTCACACATTGGTACATTTGTGGAAATATTCACTGCAAAATGTCTTTGCAAAATGTATTTATAAAATACACTTCAAATTGTATTAGAATGAAAGGATTTTAGAAGCAATTTTGTGGTTTATTTTAGCCATATCCTAGACTTTATAAATCAAGAAAGCTTCAGGTGGGAAACTTTTATGTGGCTTAAAGTACGGAGAATGTCCTCTTGAAGGTATTGTCCACATATACACCTTAGGTCAGAGATGTAAGGTATAGACAAAACAACAAAAAAATCAAGGAAAAATTTCCAAAACTGCCAGGTATTGTATCAGGCACCTTTAATCCCAGTATTGGAGTGGCAGAGGCAGGCAGAACTGTATGTACAAGACCAATCTGGTCTGAATAGTAAGGTCCAGGACTACCTCACAAAATACAAAAACAAAACAAAACAAAACAGAACAAAACAAAACAAAACATCAAAAAAAGAAAACAAGAAAAAAAACATTTCTGAGACACTTATATAAGATATTTGTAAAAATGTTTGCTAAAGCTGCAGAGTTACTTAGCAATGTGCATATTGACTGAGGAAGTATTTATTTTATCTTTAAAGATTTATTTTTAAATTATTTTAAGTCTATGTATGCATATGTGTCTGTGTATGTGCATATGTGAGTGCAGTTGCCCATGTAGTCTGGAAGAGGGAGAAGATGTTGGTGCTGGAGTTACAGGCTGCTGTGAGGCCTGAGAATGGAGTGCTGGAAACTGAATTTGGGTCCTCAGGAGAGCAGAGTAGTATTGCTCTTAATGACTGAGCCACCTCTCCAGTCCCTGAGAAAATATTCCTTTGAAATCACATTGTTAGAACCTCTAAATCTCCAACACTTAACTAAAATTCATGTAAATTTAGTTTTGTCTCAACAACATTTTTCAATGCAGGATCATTGTAGGTAAAGCTGTCTTTGAGAGTATTTTAATAAACAGGAAGTGACTAATGTAGAAAAGAAATGAATGAAAGAATAGAATTTTTAAAAGGGAAAACTATAAAATGAAGACAAGGCATATAGTAGAGCATTAATGAGCACTTCTCAATATAACAGATTACAGGTGCCAGTTAACAAAGTTAGAGCTGATGTTATAGAAACGTGTTCACTCTAACTTATCATCTACGTCTCATTAGTGAAACCAAATCCAAGAAACTCTTGTTAGACTGAACAGATCTTATTACGCTTATTAGAATTAAGGTGGATTTTTTTTGTAAGAAGTTTTGTCTTCTATCATAGGGAGGTGGCAGGCACAACATTGGGTTTCTGGTTTGAGCCTGCTGTGGTGGCACAGGCAGGTGTAGGTGATTTTAGAACTTAGAAGGTGGAGGAGAAGGATGTAGGAACTTAAAATCATCCCTCATGAATACAGAACTCAAAGACCTATGTATTATGTTTCACAAAGAAAACTGGAAGATACTCTGGCTTATATGTACTTATGCAATGTAAAATTATATAACATTGCTATTTGTATATCTATTTCATATTTATAATATGACTAAGCTTTTGAGTTTTCTTAAAATGTATAGTTCTAGGACTCCAATTACTAAATATCTTCTGTCCTAAATAATTTTGTATGTTTCCTAAAATTCAGTCTTTATGGAACTTTTTCACTTATGTTCATATACTAGTCAATAGTGTTGTAAAATTCCTCATATAGTAATTATTGCATTTGTTTATATTATTTCCTCTGTATTAATTTTATATATATGTAATATTTTGTTTTTTAAATTTCAATATTTAAATAAAATGTTGGCACTATTCCTCAAATGAAACTTAACAAGCTTTCATTCTTTACATTTTATGAGATTCATTACATTTTTAAAAATATTATATATTATATTATATTATATTATACTATATTATATTTTTTTGAAGCAGGGCTTCTTATAGACCTGACTGGTCATAAACTTACTGTGTAGCTGAGGACAGCTTTGTACTTGTGTTTATATCTCTCTAGTTCTGGGATACAGGTGTAGAAGAATTTTCTATCAGCAGTATGGCTGCTCTGGCAAGGGATCACATCCAATGACCTAGGTCTGTGAAATCTGGAAACATGTCTGCCATACACCTTTAATCCCTCAGGCTGAAATACAGACATGCCCTTAGTACACACCCGTAGGGTGAAATTAGTTTGTAGAAGGAAGCAGCCATGTTTGAAAGTGACCTCTAATTGAAGGGTAGACAAAGTGATGAACCAGAGAAAGATCTGACAGAGTGAGTCAGAGATAGAATACATCTAACTCTCATGAGAATAGCACAGGAAAGAGGATAAAAGAAGAGAAAAGACATGTCCTCTGACCCCTACAAATGCATCATAGTAGGCATATGCCCTACATATATTAAAACAGTAAGTAAAAATGTATTTTTTTAAAAACAAGAACTTCAATTACTGACCAATGATTATGCCACTGATGCCTGAGTTAGATAATTCATAAGAAAGAATTAGTGAACTTCTAGATGTGACAAAACAAATTTCTTAGAGGGTTACCACTGTGTTTGATTTTAAAAGTAAAAGCATCTTCATTCTCACACTATATCAAGGACTTTAATCTATTTTTCACAGTTTACATTTTTATGTTATTACATAAATAAAATATGTTATTTATGATGAATACCTATGAATACCTATGTTAGGCTCACAAAACTACAAAAGATATAAATTGGATTATTATGTATTATCAATACTAATTTGTGATAAAAATATTTTATGTGATGTAATTTTGTCCTGTATATACTCTTCTGTAATCATGTGTGAGATAAAGAATTTGAGATTTAGGGAAAATGCTATATGTTTTCTTGTGTACATAGAGGTTAATGGGGAACTCAAGATTTGTGGGAATGTTGGTCTAGAAAACAGTATGATAGGATTAGGGAAAAGGATAAATATATACCATTTTATTCACAAATATTAACTTATTTTTATAAATGACTCCTTTATTTGAATGGCAATAGTACTGAAAAACCATCTAAGCAACACTCATGCTGTGTTCATGGCATCTCGTATGTTCATTAGCCCATAGACGTTACAGTGTAAAGACTATTTATCATTGTCATTTTGACCACAGAGAAAACACCTAGAGTATATAAGATTATTTGTCTAACCTTTCTGTTACTGGAGGCTTTAAAAGGTAATTATCATTTCCACCACCATCAAAAGAAAGCTAGTTATCTAGTCTAATTCAAAACTTGGGAATTTTCCTTTCAACTGTGTTGAGCATATTACTGAAAGGTGCTTTGAAATTCTTTCCCAGCCTATTGAAAATGAGTCATGTTTGACTCTTCTTTGCTTTTCATGGGTGTTGTCTTAGTGAGGGTATTTACTGCTGTGAACAGACACCATGACTAAGCTTATACAACATTTAACTGAGGCTGGCTAATGGTTTCAGAGGTTCAGTCGATTATCAGCAAGGTGGTAGCATGGCAACATCCAGGCAGGCATGGTGCAGAAGGAGCTGAGAGTTATATGTCTTCATCTGAAGGCTGCTTGAAGAAGACTGGCTCCCAGGCAGCTAGGGGGAGGGTCTTAAAGCCCATACTCACAGTGACACAACTATTCCAACAAGACCATACTTCCTAATGGTGCCATGTCAGGCCAAGCATATACAAACCATCACAGGTATGTAAATAAGAGCCACTATGAAATGAATCCTAAGACATGTACTCGTATTGAGGTTGAGGACTGAGAATGAAGATAGTTTGTTATATTTTCACTAATTTTATTTTTCTAAGGGAGAACAGTTTTGTGAGCTGTTATAAGGACTTTTATTTGCAATAACCCAGAACCAACAAAATAGATACATCATACAATAAGCAAGTTTTATTTTGACATGTTCAGATTTAAGAGTTTTGGGAAAGTAGGCCAAGCCTGCGGATTCTTTCTGCATCCTGAGCTAAGACTTCTTTCTTTCTGAGACAAAGCCCCAAAGAGCATAATTCAGGCAAGAAAAGTAGGCTTTTCTGATGGATTTCCTCTCATGCTTTTAATGGTTTTTAAGAAGCCCTTTGACACATGCCTCTTAGCATCTGTTTTATTGTGATTAAAAATAGCCAAGATTTCTGTAAAAATTTTCTATTGGAATTCAGCTATTACCTTGTATGAGATGACAAAATCCAGATAATCTCACAAGATGAGAAATTGAGAACATAAGAGGCCATGACTTTTTAAATGTTTAAAATTTTGAAATAGTTCCCTAAAGCCTTAAGGAAACAATGCCTGGGCATGACTACAAGCTGGTGAGTGGGAGAGCTGAGAGAAAATAACAGGACACAGCTGATATAAACCCAAATCTGGAAGAATGAGGGGGAAGGGGGTTCAAACAACAGGGAAAGAAGGTCAACAGAAAGAAGAGGAGAGGGACAAATAATACTAAGGTTGTTTGATAAAGCTCCAATAAATCTTATTATTTTATATTTATATAAAATTACACATTTGCTTGTCTCTCTATCTTGGTAATGGGAGACCCCAGTATGCTGTACTTCTGCAGAATAAAACACTTTTTGCTTTTACACATTTGAGTCAGGGATATTGTTTTTCGGAGACTCATGGACCCTTACTGTTGGTCAGGGTAGTCCAAGTGACTCTCTAAACAATATAGATTGTGGCTATTGTCATTTATTGTTCCTCAAAAGTTAAGGTAAGACCCTATTTCTGAAGATACATACATTTAGGACATAGGACACAGATCATTTGTGCTGTGTCTAACCTGAAAGCCTACTTTCTACATAGTGTAACTACCATGGTATCAGAAAATGCTATGCAAGTTGCTGAGAGAGGTAAGCAATTACTAGCCTTACTCAGCTGTGATATCTGCGAACCACAACAATGACCAACATGCATGACAAGGTATCCATGAAGGTGTAGTGAGCAGCATTCACTCAAGGTCCAGTCAATAGGGGAGAAACTATGCCTGGTTCTAGAATCTTAACAAAGTCTTAGGGGTATTGAGTCCACAAATTTTATCAGAGAATTTATTACTCCCACTTTGTTATTCTAAATCTTAACTATAGGTAAGCATAGTTATCATCCCTCATTAAAGAGGCTTCTTATAGTAAATGGAGTCCATCAAGAAAATTACAACTAGACACAATAACTAACAGGTCATTGGGAACCCATAGATATCCATGTCCCAACGGACACATGTACTTCATAGTTCATGCTTCTATGGATGAAGGAATTTCACAGTAAAGGGGGTGCAAAAATTCTAAGAGCCAGTAACAAGGAAGACTTCTGTGAAACTGTTGCATTATAGCAGTTTCCTCCAAGTTTAATTAGCTTTTCATCTTGGAGGGAAAGTTTTTAAGACATAAGATATAAAAGAAAAGTAAAACAGTAGAAGTTTTTAAAATGAGAGGTTTACAAACTGTAAAATAACAGAATGCTCTAATGGGAGAAGAAAAAAAATTCATTCTTCAAAGAAGCTTCTTGAGGTAGGCAATAAACAATTCAAAATAGCTACAGGAAGTCCCTGAAACCTTCCAGGACCACTAGTCACCTCCCTCCCCAAGAGTATATAAACAGTACACTGCTGAGAGTCACTCTCACACAAGCTCCAAAGAAAAGTCTCAGTCAAGCCCAGGAAAAACCAGAGGCCAGACAAGCAGCTTGGAAGAAGCAGAGAACTGCACAGAGCATGCAGTTCTATGTTCATGGGACACAGAACAAAGACCAGATGAGCTTCCTAGGAGGCTCAGACCTTCTAGTTACTTAGAAATAACTCTGAAAGCTTTGAGCTACCTGTGGTATGGGCAGTTTGCTCCAGCTTTTGTGGGTGATCATACATGCTGGGGTGAGCTTTGATGAGGCCATTATCTTTGAGCCATTTCTGCTCCTACTTCAGTAGCCCCTCACCCATATTCCTGTAAGCATCCCCAGTAAACTCACTGGCTGACCATATTGTTGACTTCCTATCTGACGTGAGTAGATATCTCCTAGGAAAGATCTGTCTCACAAAAACAATCTAACACAGACTGTAACAATAACAGTTCAATAGACATGCTAATATGGAAGGGGAAAATCACTTAGGATTATACTCTGAAGAACTACTGGTAACTGATGACCATTGAGAGAAGGAAGAGTTAGCATATCCTAGAGATTAGCTCACTAGAGTGGTCAGCTCTGAAACTATACACACAAACACGATAGACTCAGTGGCTGGGATGGAGCTGCAGGAAAGAAAGAAAAGGAAGGGAGGAAGGAAGGAAGAAAGAAAGAAAGAAAGAAAGAAAGAAAGAGAGAGAGAGAGTGCTGTAATTATATTTAAACAAAAAATGTATAGTAAAATAGAATGCTAAAAAAGAAGCTTATATAGTAGGCATGCTACCAGAAGTCCTTTTCCAGGGAAGAGAAAAGACCAATAAATAGGTCAAAGCCAGCTTGCACGCCTAGGCTGTCCATGAATGCCATCTCACTCAGCCTAATGACCTGTCATTGAAAAGCAGGCAGCTACTTGCCCTGGAAATGTTGAGTCAAATTAATATGCTTGTGATGCAGAGGATTATGTGCTGCATTCGGAGAATTAAACCAGACAATAGTAATTCAGCAGAGTAAAAACTCCTGTGAGGAAAATGCTTTGACCTTACTGAGTCAAGCTGCCAGAGACTGCAGAATGTCAGCTCCTCCCAGGAATGTGTGGTGACTTGGTAGCCAGTTAATCCCCTTGTGAACCTGTGGGGCAATGATTGGGAGCCAGATGCACTAGCTCACAAGGCTATTTACACAAGCTCCCTCTCTCTCTGACCATAGGATTAATTGTACCACTTCTAAAACATGGTAAGTCTGATCTTCCTTGCTGATTTAACTGGTTGGTTCTCCAGTTTCTGTTTGAAGCAACATACATGACTATTTTCTGATGCCATTCTAGAAGGCAGTAGTCTTTTCTATTCTTTTTTGCTATAATTTTTATCTTTTTTCTAACTGCCATTTTAAAGAAATGAGCAAGCCATAGGAGCACCCCAGGTTTTTCTCTTTTTTGTCTCCCTTTCCTTTGTCTCCCACTTGGTTGTTTTCCTCTCCTCATCTTCCCTTCCTTTCTTTCTCTTGATTCCGCTTATTCCCCCCACTTCTTTTTTTCTTATCTGAGACAGGAGCTCTCTGTGTAACCCAAGCTAGCCTCAACCTAACAGCCATACTGCCTCAGACTTCCTTGTGTTGAGAGTTGCAGGTATGCTGCTATCCTGGGTTCCAACTACTCAGTTTTAAGTCACGAATGCCAAGAAAGCTGCTCTAAGCTTCTAATGAGGGTATTCATTATTGGGACCAACAGGAGGTCTGACTCACCCAGTCCTGCCTGTGAGGAGGTGTAGTTTCCAGTGGCTGTGCCTTTTTACAAGGGTTCCAGCTCTTGTCTGGGGCCCCTTCCTCATGCTATACCAGGTGGGCATTGAGAACAGCTCTTCTTTGTGTTTCTTCATGGTGTGTGTGTGTGTGTGTGTGTGTGTGTGTGTGTGTGTCCTGTATAGCTCCTCTGATCAGTCCTTTTTTCCCCTGTCATTATATTCTTTGAACTACCCCTTTGAATATGTAAGTTGATGCCTACCGAGAAGCTGGGTGACTCAGGAATTTCTCTTTCCAGTGGATTTTCTTTCAATTTTATCTGAGACAGTCCTTTTGAATCATGGTGTCACCTTCAGTCCATTTATATTTCCTACTATTTTCTTGAGCATGTACACTGTGGCATTCATTGCTGCTCTTGCTTCACCAAAGTGTCAGTCTATTAAGACTTGGAAGAGTTCTCAAAGTACAGTCACAAATCTCATTACCTTTCCTTTGCTGATGTCACAGCCTGAAGGAAAAGAGACCTCTCTCATACTTGAATATTCAGGCCAGATGTCACACACTCACGTGCTTTGTTTACTTACTAGCATGAGTTACAGATTTTTCTGCTTTACAAGCAGTGTGGGAGAAAGAGGATATAGAACACCATTGAGAACAAGAGAAAGCAATGAAGATTATTTTCCTGTTTCCCTTTGACTTGGTTATTACCTGCTTTCTATTATTTCATATGTGCTTATGAAATAATAATTTCATATGTGCTTTGAGGTCCTCAAAGCCAGATGTTTTACTACATCCAGAAACAATGGCTTTAGCTCACGTTGGATGGAAACGTCTGAAACCAGGAGTCCAAACACATCTTTCTTCTTTTCATATTATTTCAGTCAGATATTTGTCAAGTCAAGAAAATAATTGAGCAGCACCAAGGATATGGTATTTTTTTAACTATTTATTTATTTACTTTATGTATTTGAGCATGCTGTCACTGACACATCAGAAGAGGACACTGAATCCCATTACAGATGGTTATGTGCTACCATATGATTGCTGGGAATTGAACACACAACTGCTGGAAGAGCAGCCAGTGCTCTTAATCACTGAGCCATCGCTCCAGCCCTGGATATGCTATTTTAAAATCATCAAACGCCAATAAATATTCAAACAATAAGTAGTATTTTTGAAAAGAGAAAGCAAGGATTTCATAGAATTTTTTTAAAAAACTCTCAAGTAGCCTAGTTTAACTTCCAAGTCACTATGTAGGGAAAAGTGACCTTAAACTTTTGATCCTCCTGCCTCTACCTCACAAGTGAAGAGATGGTGATTGTCTGTGTTTTCATGGTACTACCCCTCAAATACCTCAGATGGAAACAAAATGAACAATTAGCAGACTAGTAATGATTTGGATAAGATCTGAAAACCTAAACTTGGGTGTCTCTTGGAATAGGAAAGAGAGGAAAAGACTTAAACACTTAAGTGTTAGGCCCTGTAAAAGTTTAACATACTGAATGGACAATCAACTGGAAGAGCAATGCAACCAACCCTGATGTTGTGGCCCAAGCTGCCCCACATTGGGCGCCAAAAATGTTGTGTCCCAAGCTGTCCCACGCTTGGGGGCCAAAATGTCATGGAATGCTCTATCAATGTTGGAACCTGCACTGCCAAAAGCCTTGAGGTCTAAATTGTTAGAGCCTGCACTGCCCCAGGCTGTTCCAGTCCATGGGTCAGGGTTCAGCAAAAGAGAGAGAGTGAGGACAAACACAAGGAATGGAGACCAGACAGAGTGTGATTCAATCCTGTTTATTCTTCAGTCTCTCTTCTTCTCTCCAAGTCCCAAGTCTTGAGTTCCTAGTCCCTAATTCCTAGTCCCTAGTGCCTCCAAGTTCCAAGTTACTTCTTTCAAGTACTAAGTGCCTAATGTCTAATGCTCTAATTCTCTGTTCTTCCTCCAAGTGCCAAGTGCCTACTACCAAATGCCTAATAACTAACTCCAAGTTGTACTGAACTTTTCTGTCTGCCTCTTGCCTTTTATATGTCTCACTTCTGAGTCATGCCCTTAAGTCACACTCTTAGGTCTTATCTCTAAATCTGATCTCTAAGTCATGCCCTTAAGTCTCAGCTCTAAATCACACTTTTAAGTCTCACACACACAAGGGAAGATCCTGGGTGTCTAAAACAAGATGTTATCAGAGTGTGCTCAGCTGTTGTAGGCTATTGGAATCAAGTCTCTTGTCAGGGTATATGGCTCAAGATGGCTGCAAGGATGATAGCCACTTTCTGTTGGCTCCCCACACCCTGAGATATACTATATGGGACAATATGTGACTTTTCTTTTCGATGACAGTGAAGTTCAAATCCAGAGCCTCTTGGTAGCTTGACAAAATGAGTTACCACTGGCACACATTCTGGCTTAAAATGTGATACTAAGAGTATATAGATTAAGAATGAGTCCTCATCAACTACAACATTATATATATATATATATATATATATATATATATATATATATATACATATCCCCACAATATTTGCATATTTCACATTTTAAAAATTATCTTTACATTAGCAAATATGTATTTGGTTAGTTGTTTTGAGATACAATGTGAAGTAGGAAGTAAGCCAGCCTGGTCACAATCGCAATAGGTACCTTAAACTGTTAACTTGTAAGCCATCTTTTTTGCCTCTTGGTCTTGAATTCTTGGTCCCTCTGCCTCTTCCTTTCAAGTCCTGAGATTACAGGTATGTGGAGTCATACCCAGCTAAAGAATTATTCTTAATAAATTAAGCAATTGCTCTTCTCCAAGTAACAATATTGTGTGTTTCTGCTGCAATGCCTCAGTGCCATTATGTCATTGTCATTGTTCAACTTAGATTGACATCTAGTCAATATTCTTGCTAGAAGAAAAATTAATCATTCACTAGTCAATAGTAGGTACTCTCCACCAAGGTAACAAGCAAATTCAAGCCAAAGTAAAGTATGTAAAGGCAGCTTTATTGGGTGCAGCTCTCAAGGAGGGGTCACTGGTCCCAAGGAACTATGGCCACTGAAGTCACTATGCATAGAGAGACACATGGGAGGGGGAAGAGAAAGAAAGAAAAGCACCCACACGTACCTCACACAGAGAAATGGAGAGAGAGAGAGAGAGAGAGAGAGAGAGAGAGAGAGAGAGATTGAAACAAAATGTCAGATTTATATAGTGAAGAGCCAGAGAGGGAAAGGAAGCCCAGCCCCTGGTCTGGAAAATTTAGGTAGGGATTAGGCAATGCTGGGAGAATCTGGAGACCAGGTCCACTTTGTTATGTTAAATAGTCACCTTAGCCACAATAGTCAGTACATATCTTTTAAAACAAGATTTTAAGTATTCATTGTATTTTACTCAATAATTTTAATTTTAAAAACAATTATTTTCATGAATATTTTCTTGAAACCTATGTAAATACTTTAGTAAGGATAATAAACTTAAAAGCTTAGATACAAAATATAAAAATATTACTCAGAGTCTGCTAATCCTTGCTCCCAAAGTCACAGGGAAAACACATTCTGAAAATAGATCACATTCAGAGCTCCAAAATACCCTTAAGCCAAAAGCTCACATCCACTTTACCTAGATAACACCACAGAAAACTCTGAAAAATGAACTGAAAATTAGCTGAGAAATATCACACCCATCTCAAAATCAACTAAATTGAGCAAATGTAGCTAAATGTATCTAAACTTTTAGTTCAGCCAATTTATTACTATTTAAAAGGAAATTAACTCGATCTACCAGACAATTGAAAGTAAAACAATTGAGAGAAGACATTTGCCACAAAGTACATTATGGGAAAATTGTTCCTGTTCTTTTGATTGTGGTAGCAACTGTGATGGTTTGCATACGTTCAGTCCAGGGCGTGGCACTATTAGAAGGTGTGGCCCTGCTGGAGTAGGTGTGTTTCTGTGAATTTGGGCTCTAATACCTCATCCTAGTTGCCTGGAAGTCAGTATTCAGCTAGCAGCCTTCAGATGGAAATGTAGAACTCTCAGCTCCTCCTGCACCATGCCTGCCTGGATGCTGCCGTCTTCCTGCTTTAATGATACTAGACTGAACCTCTGAACGTGTAAGCTAGGCCCAACTAAATGTTTTTATAAGACTTGCCTTGCTCATGGTGTCTGTTCACAGCAGTAAGACCCTAACTAAGACAGCAACTGAAGTAAATGTGAGCTACCTACTCACTGATTAAAGCCCTTAGAAGTCAAAGTAAGTATGCCTGTCTCACTCAGCATAGACATTAAATGTAAAGGCAACACAGTTACTTTAGGACACTAAGGCTGGCTTGGTAGATTGAAACTTCAACTTCTTATAGGCTTGATAGTCTGGATTAATAAAACATTAATCAATGAAAGAAAAATTTAAAAGTGCAAAATAATATCTGTTAACTTTCATAGAAGATGGTTTTGATACATTACATTTCTTCTAATTCAAAGAAATCTTCTCAAGTTCTCCCAACATGTTTGTAAAGTGCATCTGTTGATATATGTTTTCCACTAATGTAGAATTGTTAATTTTGATTCAACTTGTTCTCTTTGTAAAGCACCTTAGATGCAAAATGCATCCAAACTTGTTAGTTAGAGATTCTTTTTTCCTCACCGAGGGTACCCCTAACACCAATCACTCCTACATCCCACACCAGTATATTCGAGACCGTATTCATCAAACTATCTGTACATAGAGCAGCAGATTAATGTCACTATATAAACTGACAAAGTTAAGAAAGTGAAATCTGAAATATTCATTTAGTTTAAAACCCATTTTAGTCTTTTAATTCATGTTTAAAATGTATTCTCAAATGCATGCCAGATGGCTTTGAAGTCACAGCTTATTTTTTTTTTCTTTTCTTCAGTTCTTCTTACTTTCATTTCCACATTACCCTTAATGCTAATATTCTTTCTGCGTTTCATCTTTACAAATTACTTTCCGTTAATTACTGATCACCATTACTGCTCCGTGTCACCTGTACACTGACAGGCTTCAAGTTACGTGATAGAGTCTGAATCATGTTTAAGACACTTGTCTTTCCAGAGTTGTCCCTGAAGACCCTCAAACTCGGGAGACCCTTACTCATTCTCAGGAAATGGCGGCCATCTACAAACTCCAAGACACTGTACCTGGATGCAATTAGCAGATGGTTATTAGGGAAGAGAGCTGGCAGTCATCGGTCAAACTGCATTCTCGAACAAGAGTAGAGTTTGACCCTGAGTGGCTGGCTAAGGAGCCTTTTAAAGAGGAAAACCACAAACCAGGGGAGTGAGGAGGGGGTGAGGGGTTGTCAAGGATACATAACATAAAAATAGTGGAACATTCCAGAGGAGCCCAAACCTAAATGATACAGGATCATGTGGAAAGCACTCTGCACACCCATTCTCACAAAAATGTGGCCTTGTCATGTCACTTGTTCAACTATTTCTCAGTTGTTACCCTGTCACTCACCCTGTCATCATGGTGCTACTAGCTTCCCAGCCCCACCTAGATGACTTGCATCTTTTTTTGGTCAGGAATGTGTCTTCCTGCTTTGGGCCTTCTCCACCCACAGGTGGGTTCTTTTCTCTGAGGCTTGAGGAATGTTAATACTCTTCCTGGGATGTATCCCAGGGCAGTGAAGGCCTGAAATCTTACATTCAGTTCTGCCTTCTTGGAACTAGTGAGCCTGTATATTTTATAAAATGGTCTTTATAATTTTTCACTCTACATCCCCATTTCTTATGTCTCTCCTTCTACCAAATTCTCACGTCTCACCATTTCTTATGTAGACTCTTGATGAGCTTTCTAATGAACTCCTTGATGCAGGTATGATTCCTTACGTTCTACCTTTATGGTTGCAAGTGGTGAAATTTTCCTTCTTGAATTCATCTGCATTTTTCAACTGCCTAACTACAGTATGGGTCAAATTTCTTCCTGATAGCATGCCAAGTCCTACATAGACATAGCAGGAACAGTGTGACATGGTACCCACCCCTGGAACAGAGCCAGCAGGATTTGGGCCTCCATGACTGTCAATGGTTGCTGTGGGCGTAAATCTTGTTTCTCTCTCTCTCTCTCTCTCTCTCTCTCTCTCTCTCTCTCTCTCTTTCTCTTATGTGACATTTGTCCTTTGAGAACTATTTTCCCTACTGAGGTTAATTGAGGAATTTTTAATTGAGGAATGTTTTTCCTACCAAGGTTTATGACTCCATGATAATTAGAAACAGCATGGGAAGCAAAGGTGTGTCTATATCTCAGCAAAATGGCAAATGATGAGACCTTTAGATCAACCCTTCATACTCTTGGAAATAACTCTGAAAATATGGGTTGAAAAAATGAGTGATTTTTTAACTATGAAAATGTATAAGGATGCAATTTGAATTGTATAAGGAGCTTCACAGATGTAAAAGAACAAAGGCAGCTGCTGCACGTTGAGTCAACTGGTCAGAAAGATACTAAGGAAGGACATATGTAGACATAGGGAGTGGTGATTACAGAGCAAGATCCCACCCAGCTAGGTTTATTGCTTATGCTTACAAAGGCTTGCAAAGGCAGACAGATTCCTGAGTTCAAGGTCAGCCTGGGATAGAAGAAGTTTAGGTCCAGGAGCAGCCATGATAGGAATGCTAATTTTGAGGCAGATCCCACTCAGCTAGCTTATTGTTTGTGCTTAAAAAGGAAGGCAGATCTTTGAATTTATTTGCAATTCAGAAAGAAAAAAATGTGATTATTGTCTCTGTTTAAGAATTAAGGGATTGGGGTCATGGGATGCTAATTCATTGAATAATCAAAAGGTAACCTAAAGTAATGACTGGATTGATATGTAAATAAAAGATTGGGCATTTGATCTACAAGAGATGAGCAAAGAGGTTTTAAAATTGCAAGAGAAAGCTCATTCTTTTCTCACTGCTCTCAAACACCCCTTTTCTCAGGGATTCCTCTCCAAGCCCAGACTAGTTCTTGACAATGACATCTCCCATTTTATAAATTATCTGAATTGTGTCTCTATTTTGAGCCCTGCATCTCACTACTTCCTCCAGTACAAAACTACCAAAAAAAAAAAAAATGAAGCAGTGGTATGACAGGGCTCATCTATGTCCCATGTTCTTTCATGTTGCATGGTATTTGACCATGAAGTTTCTCCTCACTGAATCTCCAACTTGAATTACTCTAGATATGCTATATATGTTTTTATTCCCAAAGCTATCTGAAAAACATTCCTCTTCCCGAAAAACTTTCACAGTCTAAGCTCAAATGCAGAGTACCTTAATACTCAAATGTGCATTCACCTCTGAGAGATTATATCCTAATTATACACAAGTCTGTAAAAGAAACTCAGTAATGGCTACTTCCTACTGTCCTCATAAAAAAAAGTGCAAACGACAAACATGAAGACTAAAAAATTACTAATGCCAGTTATATGATTATAAATAAGATCTTAATCATTTTATTCAAGTCTTATGTAATGACTCCTTTAAAAGCCAAGAATTAGCAAATATGAGAAACATCAGTTCTCAAGATTCTTGGTGTGGTAGGTGTTGAAGCATCTTGTTTTAAAATTCTCAGTATTTAAGTGTCAATATTTATGTCATGTTCACAGAGGTTACTATGCTTGTTCTGCCTTTAGTTTATCTCAGTTATGAGTTCTGCATTCAATTTTGATCAAAAATATTAAGTGGGTACTTTGTGTTACTACCCTGCGGGTTACTTTCGGGCTGTGGAAGGGTATCCTGGTTCTTGGGTTGTGGGTTCTGCCCTGCCCCCAGAACCCAGGCTCCTGATACAAGGTCTGATCTCCATTCAACCTGTGCCCTTCAGTCAAGATACAGGTGGAGAGCATGATAAACAGACCCCAGACCCTAGAGAGATTTACATACTAATGAGGTACCTGAAAGCCAGAGGGTGGAGCCAAATAAGCATTCCTCCCCAGCCCCCCCCCCCATCTTTCCATCCCTATTTAACTCAAGTCTGCCCTGGGCTTTTGGGAGTGTATATTCAGATCCATCTACATCCGCCATGACATTAAAGCCTGTAAAAACCCATGGACTTTTTTGTGTGTTGGGGCAGCGCTGTGAGGAGCCATGGAGAGGCCTTTAGTGAGCAGCTGGGCCAAACTTCCAGCTGGAAGAACTCAGGGCGTTCCCAGCCAACTACACACAGCGTGGCATGAACTCATGGTTCTCAGCCATTTTTACCTACAGGGTACTAGGAATAATATATTGTGATATGAAGTGGGGAGAGTTATTATTTTTTTAAAGATCCTCACAGAATAGTTGGCAGATAAGTGGTATCTATGTTAGTTTTGTTGTTGTTACTAAGGTGTGGTGTACATAACTTTTTAAAATAATGAATCATCTAGTAAAATGAACACATTTTAGCTGCAGTACTGCCCTGATGAAGCTTGTAAGGCAGAATGCTGCCATAGCAGTATTCTATAATATCAGTGAGTATTAGTTGGGCTTCAGAGTACAATGTAAATTATAGAAGTCACACTGGTGAGCAATTTTCTGGATAAGTACGCATGTGCATTGGATGGTAACAGAATAAATCTGCATCTGCTGAGTGCAGTGGAATTCTCAAATGCAATGACTTAAACAGTGCTTTGGGGAATAATGAACACTTAACACACAAGCAGTGTGATTTCTTCAGAGAATATTAACTGATATCCATGTGGCTTGATTATATGAAAAGCTGCTTTTAGGGAGAGATATGATACTGGGTTGATGAAGGTCTTTTTTTTTTAAATCATAGATACAACATTTTGCTTTATAGAAAACTGCACTTCTCCCAGATTTGCTGGGCAAGAAAAGTAAAAATATATTTTAATCAGCAAAAATATTAATCTTAACGGTCAGAGATCAAATTTACATTAATGAACTTTAGCATGTCCAAAATTCTTTTTTTTTTTTTTTGTGCTCAATAGTTATAAATGTCTTTTACTTTGGAGTGCAAACAAGTAATCTGATAATTTGCACCACACATGTTTTCCATTTCCAGAGGTTTTGCCATTACCTGTCACCATCTGAAGTCAGGTATTTTATAAGTGAAAATCCTGTATACAACGATGGTGGTCGGAGGTCTTAAGTGATTCCATTGAGGTATAATTTTAATTCCAGAACTGGAAGCAGAGCAGGTGAGTTGAAATATGTGAGTTCAAGGCCAGCCTAATCTACAGAACAACTTCTAGTCCAGCCTACACTATACAGCAATACCCTATTTCAAAACAAAACAAGACAAAACAAAACAAAACAAAACAAAACAAAACAAAAGCCACCATCACCACCTTCACTACCACCAACAAACGCAAAGCAAAAGACAGTACTTTGTTGCAAACACTACTACTAAAAAGTTTAAAATATTTGAATAGTTATGATTCAAGACAAAACTGGGAAGTTATATATTTACTGCATTAATATAACAGTCCTTTTCCTGTTCACAATATTGATCCTTTAATCTCCTCACACATCATCTAATATACATGACTTCTTTAAAAAGATCAAAGTTTACATCTCAATAGTTCATTTTTTCAAATTCTTAGTAAAATTGCAAAGAAAAGTTTGTTAATAAAAATGCCATGAAAACTCTTCTATCAACATGGTTTAGTTTTTCCTACCTTCACATTTCTCAATAAAATTTTTTATATTGTATATGCAATTTTACCTTATAATGCATTGATTGTTAAAAGAAAATTTATCTCAGTGATGACCAAAGTCTTGTCCCTGTTTTTCCTTATTCTTCTGATATTATTACATTATAATCTTAATTAATTTCATATGTACAGTATTGAATATTTTTCCCATTGCTGAGACAAATAGAAAATTAAATGGACTTTTTACTAGATTTATTTGGTTTTCACCCAAATCATTAATTACCTTTTTAATTGTTTAATTGTTGTTTTAATTGTGTTTTTTAATACACTTTTTTTTAGTATGTTTTATTCTCATATTCATTCCTTCTTCAACCCGCATACAAACTTTGTGTTCCCATATTTTAAAAATCCTATCCATTTCAGTTAGTGCAGGTTACACTCTTGAAGATGGGGTCATCTACTGGAGTGAGTTCCACCTACCAGGACAACACACTTAAAGAAAACTAATTTCCAAGATAGGTGTGATGGCACACAACTCTACTTTTGGCACTCAGAAGGAAGAGGCAGGCATATCTCTGAGTTCTAGGTCAGTATGCTCTACATAGCAAGTTACAGGACAACTAGGGCTACACAGAGAAACCCTGTCTGGAAAAAAAAAAAACCCCAAAAAAAAACCAAAAAAAAAAGAAGATACCAATAAAAATACCATTAAACAACAATAGCAAAAAGAAAAATAAGGCAAAATAAAAATAAAATTAACTCTGTTTCTCTCCTAGCAGCATTCAATCACATATAGCTACACATTAGGTGTGGGAATTTATGATTCCTCCCCCTAATTAAGTTGTTTTTAATTCCTTAGATGTTTGTGTAATTATCTTTAATTATTCCAATATTTTCACCAATAATATTTCTATTTGTTGTTTGGTCAGGCACATTATTTCTTCAACCTTAACCTTAACTTTAACCCTAACCCCCTAACCTCCTAACCCTCTAACTTCTAGTCCCCTAACCCCCTAACCTCCTAACCCCCAACCCCCTAACCTGCTAACCCCCTAACCTGCTAACCCCCTAACCTGCTAATCCCCTAACCCTCTAACCCCTAACCCTACCCCAAACCTAACTCCTAACTCTAACTCTATCCCTAATCCCCCAACTCTAATCCTAACCTTAATTCTTTAACCCTAACCTCCTAATCCTAACCTCTAACCTTGACCCTTTTCTCCCTCTTATCCTAACACCTCACTTAGTACCTATTCATAGCCTAGTTCTCTCCAGTGTGTGAATGATATAAAATTTTGAAGAGATTAAAGAAGATATTCTAATTCCCATAGCTTTTGCTTTCCTTTACCGTGCATGGCATTCTATATATATCTACTAATGTTTACACATAATGTGACTTATTTTGTGGTTGTTCATTAGAGAGTGCCTAAATTCAGCTAAGGTACAGTTGTACACACAGAATATTGTTCACTCTGGCTTTGGACTTCACTCAGACAGGTACTCTAGCTATGGTTCCCATGAACTGAGCAAAGCAAAGCTATAGGTGAGTGAGCACTCTGTTATAACTTGGCTGCTGTGTGGACATGTGCACTAATTTGCTTCTCTGGAGACTCACTTCACTTCAACTAAGTCTTTAGAGCCCTATGGATGGATGGTTTTTTGGCCCTAGTACTGGTATTTTCTTACTGAGTGAAAAAGTGTCTCTTAGACTACAAAATGAATTTCAGTTTTAAAACTTTTTAATAACTAGAGACAGTCTTCTTATTTTGATCCAGATTTTGTTGGTGGAGTTCTTGATACCCAATGCATACTATAGTCTTAAGATTCCACTTAACTCATCATTTATGTTCCTTACCCTTATTTTCTTTTGGTGCCTCATAGTTGTACATGAGAATCAGTGTGTGTTTGAAGGTAATTTGCATGTGTGTGTAATAAAATTTAAATAATATAATGAAAATGGCACTGACAAATGAAGATAGTAAACACTAAAATGATACATAATACAACTTCTTCAAACTTTTCACTCTGATTCATGTGTTATTTCAGAATGGTGAGAAAAATGAATGTTTATTCAAACAGTACTTACAGGAAACTTGAGTGATTATTGCCTTTCACACAGGAAAGATTGATAAATTTACTTCAGTTATAAAATATTGTCCTTTATATCACAAAAGAACTAGAATATGATACAAATAATTATCTATTTAATTTTTATATAGATAAGAAATACACAGAGACTTAAAAATAAGAAATCTGTAAGTTATACATGAATTTAACCATATTTTTCATTGAAATTTATGAAGGAATGCCACAGCTTCAAATATCTATTTTAAGGCATTGATCTCAAACTTTTGTTTGCATACTATGTCTCCAGCCACTCATGGACTGCAGTTACATGCTTTGTACTCTCCATTGTTATTAGTGATCCTCAATAACTTTAAATACATGCTTACATTCAATGATACAGTGGTATAGGCTGATGATATACCCAGGCCACAGAGTCAGATACATTGGGGTTTGCATATTTACATAGCTGTTAAAGCCAGGAGACTCTTCTGACCTACAGTTTCATTTTATGTGAACTGCAAGAATTCACAACCTACATTGTATCACTGAGATATTTCTAGTATCTGGTAGATAGAAGTTAAAAGTAATAATGTCCTTACTCTGTCTGGTTTCTGTTAGTTATAATTATTATTACAACACTATTCTGAACTCTTTGTTCAAATTCATACCAACATCTTCAATTCTAGTTCCACTATATTCCTACATATGTCTTTTTCCTGCTTGGATCTCTCATGTATTCTTCACTCACCACAACTATATGCACAAGGTATGCATATAGGCAAACCACATAAAATAATTTTTAAAAATTTAAAAGAGTTTATGTTAGTTCACAGTTCAACGTATCAAGACAGGCAAACAAGGTAGCAAGAGCTTGAAGCACTAGGTCCTGTCCTCAGCCAGAGGAGGGCAAGTAAAGCACACTTAAGAGTGTTCAGCTTGTTTGCTCTACTTTCTACAGTTTAAGGTCTCTTGCCTCAGAGATGGTTCCATTCACAATTAGGACACGCCTTAAGTGTGACCCAGTGATAAACATAATCACTATAATCCCCACAAATATGTCCAGGGGAAGGTCTTCCCAGGTGAGACTAGATTCTGTCAAATTGACGTCTTGACTAACAAGCACATTCTCTACCTCTTTTTCCTCAGATAGTTCTTCAACTTAAAATTTGTTCTTCCCATGAACACATGTATAGGCCTCATGCATTTTTCAAGGCAGCCACAGCACAGCTCTATTTCAAAAAACACACCCCTAATCATTTTTTCTTTTTTTTTAATTGGATATTTTATTTATTTACATTTCAGATGTTATCCCCTTTCCCCATGTTCCCCTATAAACTCCCTATCCTATCCCTTTTCCTCCTTTTTGCTTTTATACCATTTTAATTACATGCAAGTATTAAGGTCAGTTCCAGGTTGAGGAACTAGCAATACAATAAAGGCAAATAGTCAAGGAACAAGCAAGACAATAAACAAACAAGATAATGGCCTGTCCTAACTGTGAGTGGAACCATTCCCTCGGCAAGAGATCTTGAACTGTAGAAAGTGGAGCAACCAAGCTGAGCATTCTTATGTGAGCATTACTTGCTCTCCTCTGGCTGAAGACAGGACCTAGTGTTTCAAGTCTCATGATTGCTTTCATGATGACTATTGCCCAAATCTTATGAGGATGACCAAAATATCTGAGGCTACTTCCCTGTTTTAGCCCAAAGTCATTTTCATGCCCGAAGCCTACTTCTTTGTTTCAGCCTAAGATTTAGATTCCTTTCTGAAATTACTTATTTGTTCTAGCCTAGGATTTAGATTCCTGCCTGCATCCCATTTCCTTGTCATTGGCCAATGTCATATTCCTGCTAAGCAGCCCATTTCCTTGTCCTTGGCCAATGTTAGATTCTTGACAGGCAGCCCCCAAAGCTCTCCACATCTCCCCCATTTTTATTGCATAAACAAGACTGAGCCTGTTTTAGGTCATTCTAACAAGAATGCATTCCTTACCCATCATGAAATATGCATTATCAAAAGCAATGCACTTCAATCTTAGGTTGGTAAGGCTCTGTTCAGAATCCTACCCATCCTTGGCTTGCCAGCCTGTTAAATTAATAACTCTGTCTGGCAGTCAGTTTTTGTTTCAAGTCATGTACTTTGGCTGCCATCATGTTGATGTTGTTAAAGACAAGCTTTCACTGGATGGGCAAGGAAAAAAGTACTTCCAGGACAAAAAGGGCTAGCATGATCAAGCTATATATGTCATTTTTGGAGCTTGACCAAAATGGAAATACTGACCTCAAGCCATTGACAATTTTATCAACATTATGTGCATCATCAAAGCTCAGCAGAACAGCATTCTTTAAGTTAATACTCTCACTATGCAAAGTTAAGACATCCAGAGAGGTGTTAGAATTATGCCAAATACCCTGCAAGTGTCTTTAAACTTTTTCCTAAGCAGATTTATTTATAATAGCCAGAAGCTGGAAAGAACCCAGATGTCCTTCAACAGAGGAATGGATACAGAAAATGTGGTACATTTGCACAATGGAGCACTACTCAGCTATTAAAAACAACGAATTCATGAAATTCTTAAGCAAATGGATGGAAATAGAAAATATTATCCTGAGTGAGATAACCAAATCACAAAAGAACACCCATGGTATTTATTCACTGATAAGTGGATATTAGCCAAAAAGCTCACAACACCTAAAATACAACTCACAGACCACATGAAGCTCAAGAAGAAGGAAGACAAAAGTGGGGCTGCTTTCGTCCTTCTTAGAAGGAGTAACAAAAAACTCATGAGAGCAAGTATGCATGGAGACAAAGTATGGAGCAGAGACTGGATGAGGGACTGTTTGGAGACTGCCTCACCTGGGAATCCATCTCATGTGCAGTCACCAAAGGCAGATACTGTTGTGTATGTCAGGAAGTACATGCTGACAGGATCCTGATATATCTGTCTCCTGAGAGGCTGTACCAGAGCCTGGCATAAACAGAGGCAGATTCTCATAGCTAACCATTGAACTGATCATAGGGTTCCCAATGGAGAAGTTAGAAAGAAGACTGAAGAAGCTGAAGGGACTGGCAACCCTGTGCAGAGATTGACAATACCAACCAACCAGAGCTTCCAAGGTCTAAGGTGCCAGCCTGGAATGATAGATGGAGGGACCCATCACTCCAGCTGTATAGGTAGTTGAGGATGGCCTTGGTCCCTGGAAAGCTGGATGCCTCAGTGTCGGGTAATTTGAGAGTAGGAATGCGGGAATGGGTAGATGGGTAGGGGCATACCTTCATAGATGCAGGAGGATTGGGGGTGGGATAAGGGGTTTTGGAGGAGGGAATAATGTCTGAAAGGTAAATAAATAGATATCCAATAAAAAAATGGTCATTGCAGTTGAGTAGTTGAAACTTTTTGTCAACAATTTTGTATTACCCATATTACAGGGATTCCTTATTGTTCTCAAGGTCAAGGTACTGTGGATGGGGCCCATGGGACTTTAAAACAATATCTTCATAAAATAAAAAGGAAGAGGTATATCTCTGCACAACACAAATTTATTTAAGTTATGCTCTTCTTATTTTAAATTTTTAAAAAGTTTGGATGCCAAGAAACTTTCTACTGAATGACTATGGCACCCTACAACTAGGCATACTTAAACCTAAGTGAAAAGAAAGGATCCACATACTGGCATATGGCATGATCCTGACCAGGTATTTAATATTGGGAAGAGGGCATGCCTGTGTTTTTTTCTGCAGAATGCTGAAGGAGCATGGTGGCTGCCAGAGTGATTGGTGAGAAATGCTGATGCTGAAACAAAGAATGATGTTGACCTGTAAGCTTGCTGAGTACCCTGACAATGGTAACTGGGAAGCTGTACTGGTCATATGTTCCTGTCCTACCTTTGCTTTCATATATCTCAGATGGGGCAAGCTGCCTTGTCTCAAGTTTTTAGACATTGTGGGACAGAGAATAAAAAAGAGAAGTTATAATGACTTTTGTATTTATCTTAAAGGTGACTAGTTGTATTTTTCTTAAAGGTGATAAGACTCAATCACGTACTGTTCTAGAAATCAATCCAATATTGGAAATAACAGTCTTCATTTGGAAGGCTGGATCTGGACATTTAAGAGACATGTTTGTTAGCTGCAGTTCTCTATGATGTTATGTTATCAAACACAAGTACATGTGTTAAGGCTGTTTTAATTGCCAAGTTAAAATTACTTTTGTTTCTACTACAGTATTTATTGTTAGTTGCATTGATTGTACACTTTTTAATTGTGTTAGTGTGTTGAAAACTGGCATGTCTGTTATGGTGGTCTATCGACCAGCTTTTGTCTTACTTCCTTGAGTATTACAGAACTTTGGTTTTCTGAAAGAAATCTTGCAAGTACTAGAAGAAGTGAGTCAGGCTTTAAGCAGAAGGAAGAGGGTAGTGGGCTTGATTATTGCTGTTATAGCAACTTTAATTGCATTAATTGCTAGCACCACTGTGTCTGCAATTGCTTTGACACAAGAAGTTAAGACAGCTACTTTTGTTAATCATTTAGCAAGAAAAATGTTACTAATGTGTTGAGTAAACAAGAGGATTTAGATAGGCATTTGGAACATCATATTGATGCTCTTTATCCTATTAAAATTATTGAAAGGAGCTTCAGAGTTTAAGAGTAAGGAGTCATCTTGAGCGTCATATGAAATGTCAGTGGAGTTGTGTTATTTCTAAAATTTACAATGATAGTTATGCCCCCATCTTTACATCTGTGGCTGCTACAATGCTTCTCAAGGATATCATTTCCATAGTATTTTTTTGGTATGAATTTTCATAATAGTTCTTCTTTGTATCATAGAAAACACTTCCTCAGAGCAATTCTTAAAACATTTAAACACAGGTATGGCATAGTCATGAGCAATCAACACAACACAACTGTGCACACCTGAATCCTTCCTCGATGGCATGAGCTAGAATTGTACTACACAGACCAAGCAGTTGTTTAGATTGGTACTCCAGGTACTTGATCACTGTACTCTCTAATCAACTGTTTATTATTGTCTTATTCATAATATATTTGCTCATGTTTAACAATAACCACTGTTGAAAATATAAGAGAGATAATATGGGTATTAGTACAATAAGAAAGAAACCACAAAATTTGGAATAAATTATTGGCTATCTTTTAAACAACTATTGTTATGCTCTGATTAAAAGTCTTCAAATGAATGTCATTTTTTTCTCCTTCAGAGTTACTTTTAAAATAATCTAATTTGGAGAAAAGAACAATTCTTGAATGTAAGCTTCATGCTCAGCAGAACATTGCCAACATAAAACAGACTAAATGCAATCTTTGTAGGCTCTTTTTTTCTTAATGTTTTATATGTTTTGTTTTTCCTACCATACAGGTCTTTGCATATATATCATGACTTCCAGTTTTGTGTTTTTATGGGATTTCTGAGTATGAAAATATGTGTGTGTGTGTGTGTGTGTGTGTGTGTGTGTGTGTGTGTGTGTTGTGTATGTATCTGTACATGTTTCTTGTTCTCTTTCTTTGATTCTTGTGTTTCTGCTTGTTTGCTTTGTCTTATTATGTGGAGAGATTTTGGGGCCTCTTCTAGAAATGTGGCCAGAATTTGACATTGGGCCAGGACACAAAAGTAAGCTCAGGTAGGAATCTGACTTTGGGCCAGGACAGGGAAATAGGTTCAGATATCTTGGTCATCCTGATAAGCCCCTAGAAACAGTGAACATGGGACATTGTTTATTGCCTTGTTTGTTCCTTGAGCATTTGTGTTTATTGCCTTGTTTGTTCCTTAACCTAGAACTTACTTTATTATTTGCATGTACTTAAAATGGTATAAAAGCAGACTGGGGTAAAACAAACCCATTTCAGCCTAAAAAACAGGCTGGCACTATGCTATAGTGTTGTTTAATTGTCTTTTTCTTTTTAATCCTTGCTCCCTCCCTGGAGAACCCATTGACTGACTGAGCTGACTTGGACAGGTGTTGCCTTAATGTCCAGCTCCAGCAAGGGGGATATAATGAAGGATACTGTAGAAATAGGAAGTATGTGCATAAGAAAATTTGGGCCAGCAGTGAGTAAACCCCATAAGAATGGGGCAAGGGAATGATATGATGTGTTTTGTACATATGCTTAAAAATATGCTAACAGCTAGAGGAGTGAATATAAATCAAAAGCAACTTACCCAGATTCTGATTTTTATAGAAGAAATTTGTCCTTGATTCCCTGAGGAAGCTATAGTAAGTTTATAGACATGGAAAAAGTGGGAGAAGGGATAAAAGGATATTATACAACTTACGGTCCTGAAAAAATTCCCAAAGATGCTTTTAGCCTTTGGACTTTAGTTAGATATACTTTAGATCCTAAACATGAAAGTATAAAATTAGTTAAGATATTGGAAGATGCACATAGTAAAAGCAAGAAGAAAGACAAAGCTGTTCCATCTGGACTTTCTATTTCTGAGATTTCAGACAAGTCAGGAAAGAGTGGTGAGCCTCTTGATCCCAGAGACAAAACTGAATTGGAGAAACAGGTTGTTTAGTATCATAATGAGTATTGGCCTCTTTTTCTCTTAATGTAATTTTTGCAAAGAAACAGGCAAGGATATTCCAGAGTCAGAAGAAGATGAAACAAAAAGAATTAGCTCTGCTTGTTGAAAGGTTTGAGCAAGTTCTCAGAGAAAAAAAAATGAGTAGTGAAAGTTCAGATTCCTAGGAAGATATAACAATAGAGTGCCAAAAATCAAAATTTTTTCTCCTCCAGTGACTTTAAAAAGTAACAAAAATGAGGGGAAACCTCTTACTTTAAATCTATATCCTAGTGTTACTCTGTTATCACCTCTTCAGGCAGGACTAAAACAAGCTGTAGAAGAAGGGGAAGATGTACAAGGATATGCCTTGAAATACCCTGTGTTTAAAGTGCAGGATCAACAAGAAAACTCTGTTAGATACCACACTCCCATTCCTTTTAAACAGCTAAAGGAATTAAAAACTGCTTGTGCTCAGTGTGGACCCACTGCTCCATTCACCATGACCATGTTAAATGACCTATTCATTGAGGTGCTTCTGACTGCAGATTGGAAACAGCTCATGCATGTTTGCAGGAAGGAGATTATCTGTTATGGAAAACAGAATTTTTTGAAAGATGTCAGCAGACAGAAGAGCTAAATGCTAGAAGTAACAATCTGGCTACTTCTGAGATGTTAACAAGGAAAGGTGGATATCAGGATATACAGAATAAAACCCAACAGTTTAATCATGTTACTTATGCCCAAATTGATGCTATTGCTTGTAGAGTCTGGAACACCTTGGCTAATAAAGGGGATTTGTCTCAAGATATTTCAAAAATCACACAGGGACCAGATGAGTCTTTTCGGGAGTTTGTTAATATGCTGATTAAAGCATCAGGAAGAGTGTTTGGAGACCCTAATGCTGGAATGCTTTTAGTAAAACAACTGGCGTATGAGAATGCAAACAGCCTGTCAGACTGCCAAGAGACCTTATAGAAGAACTGGAACTATTACAGACTATATTAGAATATGTTCCAACCTTGGTCCCTCTTATGTGCAGAGTGTGGCCATGGCCACCATACTATAGGGGAAAACTACACAAGTTTTGTTTCAACAGACTGGAAAAGAAAAGAGGAGGATTAATGGGTCTCCCGGAAGTTGTTTTGGGTGTGAACAGACAGGGCATCTAGTGAGGAATTGTCCAAATAAAACTAAAGAGAGAGAGAGAGAGAGAGAGAGAGAGAGAGAGAGAGAGAGAAACCAATACTCTGTCCTAGATGCAAGAGACAGACACATTGGGCTAGTGAATGCAGGTCTATGAGAGAGGATTTAGAAAATCCTCTCTCTTAGGGAAACAGAGAGAGGTCCGTCCCCAGGCCTCAAAATAATGTTATGGGGCAATATAGTTCATTCCTCAGCAAAACAGTCCTTTTAGGATCTCTTCTGAGCCACTCCAGATAGTTCAGGACTGGATCTCAGACTGTCTGCCTACACAGTATTAACTCCTGAAATGGGGATGCAGGCTCTTCCTACTGGAACATATGATCCATTACTGTCAAAAACTGTAGGATTGTTTCTTGGAAGAAGCAGTGCTACTATAGTAGGATTGATGATTGTCCCAGGAGTTATAGATGCAGATAATACTGGGGAAATTAAAATTATGACTTTCTCACCTACCATATATCTGTCATTCAACCAAGACAGAGAGGTTTAAAGCTAATGTTCATGGGGCAAGGGGATCTAGTTTTTCAGATGCTTATTGGATCCAAATAATAAAAGCTGAAAGACCTGAACTAGTTTTAAGAAAAAGTAGAAAAAAATTTACAGGTTTGCAGGGTACAGGAGCAGGTGTATAGGTAATAAAGTTTGTTTATTGGCCTAGATCTTGGCCTAAAACAACAACCACTCAATTACAAGGGATAGGGTAAAGTCAGAGTCCTGAGAAAGCAGTTATCTCTTACATTGGGAGAACAAGGAAGGCTAAGGATATTTTCCATCTTACATTGTTTCTAATTTGCCTGTTAATTTGTGAGAAAGAGATGTAATGAAGGACACAAGTGTCTTTTTTATGCAGTCCAAATAACAGCTATGCAACAAATGTTGGTGATTATTTGCTTAACTAAGGATTAGGAAAGCAAAATAAGGGAGAATTAGAGCCCATTATGGTTAGCCCTAAAAAAGGAAATACAGGTCTAGGGTATTTTTAATGAAGACTGTTGAGAAGCCTGCCCTCCAAGCAGATAAGATTACTTGGAAAAGTGATGTTCCTGTTTGGGAAGATCAGTGGCCTCTTCAGAAAAAATTCTGGCCACTCAATACCTAGTGCAGGAGCGATTGCAAGCTGGTCACATTGTCCCCCTGGAGCTCACCTATATTTGTAGTTAAGAAAAAAAATCAAGTAAGTGGGAATTAGTGTAAGATTTACAAAAGGCTAATGAAACTATGAAACTTATGGGGGCATTCCAACCTGACTTACCTACTCCAGCTGCCATTCCAGAAATTACATATAAAATTATCATAGATTTTAAAATTTGTTTTTATACTACTCCTCTGCATCTTGATGATTATAAAAGGTTTGCATTTAGTGTGCCTGTTTATAATTTTAAAGAACCCATGAAGTAATATCATTGGAAGGTTTTCCCTCAAGGAATGGTTAATAGCTGTACATTATGTCAAGAATTTGTTGGTGCTTCAATACAAAAAGTTTGGACTTTGAATCCTTCTGTGTATATTGTTCATTATATTGACGAATGCTTTATTAGCTGATCCTGGTTAAGGAGTTTTACTACAAGCTTTGACTTTTATACAATAAGCTTTAAAATCTTGGATTAGTTGTTGTTCCAGGAAGATTCAAAGATAATATTTTTTTTCAAAATTTGGGACATCAGTTATATCCTAAACAAATTGTGACACAGACAAATCAAATAAGAAAAGATAATTTACTTACATTAAATGATTTTTAAAAGCTGTTAGGAGATGTTAATTGGCTAAGACCTCACCTTAAGCTTACCACAGCTGAACTTAAACCTCTGTTTGATATTCTCAAAAGGGATGCAAACTTGATTCCCCCACGACAATTAACTGTTGATAGATAAATAGCTTTGCAGGAAGTAGAGAAAGGTATTATTTAACAACAGATACATTATATAGACTGTGATCAATTATTGGCTATTTACACTCACAGCAGTCCTTTGGCAAAAGAGACTATTAATGTGGACTCATCTTTCTTTATCTCCAAGTAACATTTTAACACCCTATTATAAAGCTATTTCTGTGCTAACCTAGAATTGTAGGATAGAGTCACAAAAATATTTTGGGAAAAAAACTGATGAAATATTTATTCCTTATTCCAAAGAGCAGTTAAATTGGTTATTCCAGGATACAGATATTTGGGCTATTTCATGTGCAAAATTTTCAGGCAAAATTGATAATCATTATCCAAAAGACAAGTTATTACAATTTGCATCTATGCATGCTTTTGTATTTCCTGTAAATTTTCACATGCAACCCACAGAAAATGTGCTTACTGCATTTACAGATGGCTCATTTAATGGAAAGGCACATATGTAATTGAATCACATGTTAATTTTCTTGAAGTTTCCCCTGTTTCACCACAAATAATTGAATTACATGCTGTAGCTGCTGTTTTTTGAAATGCTGAAAAATCAAGCTTTTAATTTGTATACTGATAGTCAATATATAACTCATGGTATACAATTGCTTGAAACTGTTCCTTTTTTAGATACTGTCAATTCTTAAAGCTTTTAATTATTTATGCAAATGCAACTCAGTTTAGGAGAACATACTGTTCCTTACTTTATAGGACATTTAATAGCTCATAATAGATTGCCTGGACCCCTTAGTGAGGGCAATGGCTCAGCAGATTTGTATACTAAGCAGATTATAGGCCTTATACAGAAACAATTAGCCAAATGATCTTATTCTTTACATCATAAAAATAGTAATAGCTTGAGACAACAATTTGGTATTTCTAGAGAATTTGCAAGTCAAATTTTCAAGATTTGTCCTGAATGTCCTCAATTTCTACATAATGGTGTTAATCCTTGAGGACTTATAACTAATGAATTATGGGAAATGGATGTTACTCATATTTCTGATTTTGGAAAATTAAAATATGTACATGTGACCATTGACATCTTCTCAGGCTTTCTAGTTGCAACTGCTTTAACTGGAGAAGCAACTAAAAATGTAATTAGTCATTGCCTATGTTGTTTTTCTATGATGAGTCTTCCAAATCAGAATACAACAGATAATGGAACTGGCTATTGCAGTCGAGCATTTGAAACTTTCTGTTGACAATTTAATACTACCCATGTTACTGGAATTCCTTATAATCCTCAAGGACAAGGTATTGTGGAACATGCCCAATGGGACTATAAAATATCTTCATAAAAAGGGGGAGGGGAGTTATATCTTCGTGCACTACAAAACTATTTAAATCATGGTATTTTCATTTTAAATGTTTAAAAATTGGATGTTCATGGGCATTCAACTGCTGAGTGTTTTTAGCATCCTCACACTTCTACTACTACATATGCTTCAGTGAAATGGAATAATCCTATGACAGACCAATGGCATGGACCTGACCCTATATTCATTTGAGGTAGAGGTTACATTTGCATTTTTTTCACAGGAAGAAAGTGGGAGGGGCAATGGCTGCTACACATACTGGTGCAACAAATGGACCAAACAATTCCACCCTCCCTCTGATTCCCTTACTGATGATGATGATACTTCCTGCAGCAGCCTGTGAAGTCTATTGGGCCAATGTTGCTGACCACCACTGATACATTCAGCAGTGTGGACCAGACTGGAGATTCTCATGACTGATAATAATACTCAACTTCTTGGATGTCCCTGGACGGGGTAGCCAATTTATAGCAAGACCATGACTTTCAATGCATGTTGTGATGGAATTCCTGTTTGCTTTGTGAAGAATAGTACAAATGATAGTGGTTTTTTTTTTCCTTCAAATTTGGAAGAAAATACATTTCACAAACCATAACTCAAAGCACAGAGATGAGCATGCCTAAACATTATAAGGGATTTGCGCTGATCCTTGTTAGATGAGACCTCGTGGATCTGAACCTACAGAGAGTGTGGAACTGGCATTTAACAAAGTTACTAGATAGAAAGAATGTTATTATAATCAACCCTCAATGTGGTTTAATGTTTCTAATAATATGTGAATTATTGATTGGGAAGGGAACCAATAAAACATTGGGCAACAGGAGCTGTCCGTAGGCCTTTGGCAATCAGAACCAGACCATTTACAATGGTATATCTGGAAGTTAGCATCAGCTTAGTATTAAGTTATGTTGGCAATAGAAAAAATTGGGACAGAATCTGGACTTCAACCAAGTGTTAGTGCATGTGTTAAGGCTCCTAATTTTTTATTAATTGACCATGTTAAAATAACTTTTTTCTTCCACAGTATTTAATGTAAGTTGTATTGATTGTATAATTTCTAATTGTGTTAAGGTGTTGAAACCTGGCAGGTCTGTTATGGTGGTCTATCAACCAGCTTTTGTTTTATTGCCTGTGAGTATTATAAAACCTTGGCATTCTTAAAAAAGCTTGCAAATACTGGAAGGTGTGAGTCAGGCTTTAAGCAGAAGCAAGAAGTTAGTGGGCTTGATTATTGCTGGTATAGGAGCTTTACTTAATAGCTAGCACCAACTGCTTCTGCAATTGCTTTGACACAAGAAGTTAAAACAGCCACTTTTGTTAAACATTTAGCAAAAACTGTTACTAATGATCTGAGGATTCAAGAGGATTTAGATAGGTGTTTAGAACAATGGATTGATGCTCTTTATGTTATTATTCAGATTATTGGAGAGGAGATTCAGAGTTTAAGAATAAGAAGTCATCTTGAGTGTCATGCTAAATACTGATGGATTTGTGTTACTTCCAAAATTTACTATGACAGTCATTATAATTGAGGAAAAATTCAAAGACACTTGCAGGGTATTTGACATAATTATAACACCTCGCTGGATGTTTTAACTTTGCATTGTGAGATGATGAATTTAAAGAATGCTACTCTGCTGACCTTTGATGCTGAAAATTCTGCTGATAAAATTATTTGTGCCCTGGCATATATAGCTTAATCATGCTAGCCCTTCTTGTTCCGTGATACTTTTATTTCTGTTCATTGCAATAAAACTTGCTTTTAAAAACATCAACATGTTGGCAGTCAAAGTACATGGCTTAAAACTAAAAATGGACCTCCAGACAGTGTTATTAATTTAACAGGCTGGCAGTCAGAGATGAGTAAGTTTTTGCAAAGAGCCTTACTAGCCTAAGAAAGTGGTGCATTGTTTTTGATAATGCATATTCCACAATAGGTAAGGAAGGCATTTGTGTCACAACAACCTAAGACAGATATAGTCTTGTTTATGAAATAATAAAAGGGGAGATACAGAGAGCTTTTAAAGCTGCTGTCACAAACTTGGCAGGAATTTGACATTGGGCCAGAACATGTAAGTAAGTTCAAGCAGGAATCTGACTTTGGGCTAGAACAAAGAAGTAGGCTTCAGGCAAGGATCTGACTTAGAACAGAAAAGTAGGCTTAGATACTTTGGTCATCCTGATAAGCCCCTAGAAACAGTGATCACAGGACTTTGTTTATTGCCTTGTTTGTTCCCTGACTATTTGTGTTTGTTGCCTTGTTTGTTTCTTAACCTACAACTACTTTCTTATTTGCATGTATTTAAAATGGTATAAAAGCAGACTGGGAAAAAATAAACCTGCTTCAGCTTAAGAACAGGCTGGTTTCATGCTACAGTGTTGTGTAATTTTCTTTTTCTTTTTAATTCTTGCTTCCTTCTTGGAGAACACATTGAATGACTGAACTGGCTTGGTCATTATTATAACATATTTTTTGTTTTGTCTTATTTAATTCCTTAGATATGTGTTTCATTCTAATGAGACAAGGCAAGAGTGTGGCTGTGTGTGCATGGAAGGGGAGGTAGAAGGAGCTGAGAGGAGCTAGGGGAGGGAAAACCATAATCAGCATGTATGTTATGAAAATGAACCTGTTTTTAATAGAAGAAAAAGTAATGACTTGAGGACATTAAATTAATATTTTACATCAAAGTTTTGTGTATTCTAATTTAGTTAAAAGATGTATTTTACAAAACACATCTTTCTTTCCTATTTAAGAAGCAAAACAATTGGAAAATGTGATTTTTAAAAATGTCTTTTTTGTTTATCTTGAAAAAAGATAAAGAACTGAAACACTTGTTCCTAGATTTTTATCTGATTATTGAAGGGAGTAATTTCTGTCCTATGCTTTTTTATTTTGCATTTTGTTAATGTATTTTTTCACCTAGAATAGACCCATACACTAACCACAGTTAAGAGTGTACATAAATATATATCTATATAAAAGAGATGTTAAAATGCCAGGAGAAAAGGTTTACATTGTTTGTACTTAAATTTGCAGTAAGATAATTGCCTTGTATTTTGTCTTATACCCCTGTTCCCTCATAGTGTTAATGCATGGTATACTTTTATATATAACAATAACTGTGGTTCTTAGCATCAAAATGCCTCAGCATCTAGAGAGAAATCTTTTGCTTTGTAAACAACTGCATTTTATATAGAAATGGTAAATATTCGAGATGGAGTAAAAGACTGCAATAATCCGCCATTAAAAAACCATATGTGTGTGTGTGTGTGTGTGTGTATGTGTGTGTAATGAATGAAATGGCAATTTTTCTGGTACTTAATGAAGAATCAAAGGGAGTAAAAACACCATCAGGAAATCATGGACTTTGTCTAAAACATAAACTTTGTCCAAATTATGTTGATTTTGTTGTTTGTCTTTTTTTTTTTTTTTACATTGAACTGGCTGTTTATGCTACCTGAGAACAGAAGGAAGCAAAGACAGTTATCTGCATTACCTAAAGCACCTATGTTCACCTCAGGCACAGCAAGGGTGCTTTTATATCTCTGTGTGCACACACTAATGCCTCTTCCCATCTACTGAGAAGAAATACACTTAATAATTTTCTTTCTACTTTATATAACCTTCTTAATTTGATTGTTTATATATTTAGTATTGTGAATTTCTCCACATATTCTCTAACTTTTTTTTTAAATGTATCTCTTACGGCCCATTTTCACAGAACTATAAAAATTAGAAATTTGATTATTTTTAATGTCAGTCTCAACTAAGACCATAACAACTTGTCTAAAGTTCTGCTAGACCCAAAGGGGAAATAACTATAAATCACTCATATTGTGTGTTACATCTTCCATCTTCTCATCCTCAACCCTGCCTTACTGTTCTATAGCTAATCTGAGACTCACTGGTGGTCAGGGTCAGTTCACTGAAGCCTAGACAGATTGACTCACAGATATAAATAAAAAGGAAGCTGTGTCTGACTGGTTTCTTCTTAGAAAACAGGCATGTTTTGTGTGGGACTGAGGGGAAGGAAGGAAGCAAACAGTGTGGAATGAACAGGGTCTCACTGGCAGCTGCTAACACAGAGATTCAGCTTACTTATAAGCATTAAGGTTAAGAGAAAGGTGAGATTAAGTGGCTAAAATTATACATGCACTGTGCTTCTTTTTATACTTGAATTCTAGAAACATGAGGAAATTAAAAGCCATTGATTTATATACACAGATAGATAATATGTATATATTAATTTATATAGCTGTATCTCAGAACACCGTGTGGGGGAATTCTGAGTCCTTGTGAGATAACGCCAAGGAAACCAGAGTCTTGTGAACCTAGTTTTATCAAAACACATAATTGTTCTTGGAATGTGTTTTCATGCCCCTTTCAGGTATAGCAGATAGGAGTGAGTTTACTTTAGCTGTGGTTATTTGTAGGCCTCTATGGAGAAACATATTGTTGCCACATGTGGTTTGCCCTTGTGATTGAACACCTTATTCAGATAACTCCTCTTAACCCTCAGAGTATACATTGTCTAATTCTCTGAATAAAGTTGGCTACTGCATGAGACTTCAGTCCACCCAATTTTTAGGTCTCACTCTCCCAGGTTCACACCATCAACTAGAGTGTTGCACACATGTATTCATAGTCTGGGTATGTAGTTTTTTCTGTTTTCCTGGTGGGACATAAATGTCTGAGTGTGCTTTCCAATGGGCTTGTATTCTAGGCCATCAGGATAATGGATCTGTGAATAATATATATGAGAGAGTAGATAGGGTTGTGCTGAGTCTCTCTCTCTCTCTCCCTTTCCCTTTCTCTGTCTCTCTCTCTGTCTCTCTCCCCCTTTCTCTCGCTCTCTGTGTGTCTGTGTGTGTCTCTCTGTGTGTGTGTGTGCATGGTACAGGATCAGGAATTGGATGGGACCTTTGGGAACATGGCAGCAGGTAGAATTTATACAGATTTTAAATGAGTCAAAGAAATCTTGTTGAGAAATCATGAAAATGTGGCATTTTCTTAGCAGCTTGAAACTATCATTTACTCCCAGGATTTACAGAATGAGGGTTTTTGAAGACAGAGACATCCCTTCACAAATCCCATAACAGGTCGAAATGCAATCATATCTTTTCATGGTCTCCTGACACCATGTCTCAATCACTCTTTTTTTTTTGAAGAATGATGTTTAGTGTCAAATCATAGGATTGGTGTACTTACAGCCTCATGTATGCTGCAATTTGATGTCTTTTAATATAATACCAATATATGCTCTTTATTTTAGAGGTAATTTAAATAATTAAATCAAATATTATATTTTAAATGTACTTTGAGTGGTATAAAATATTTAGAGGAGTAAAAATGGCTGGGAGGGACAATTTATAAAGAATAATAGATGTTAGAACTTAATTACCAAATAACCAAATAAATAAATAAATAAATGCTGAAATAAAAAGAGCAGATAGTCACCAGATGATAAAGTAAAATTACCAATAAATATATATAAATATTAGCATTTTCAGCCATCAGAGAAATGCAGGAAAAAATATTGAGTTTCCTATGACTCACAATCAGAATGAGTACCATCAAAAAAACAAAATGAAAGTGAATAATGGGTAGGATACAGGACAATAGGAAATGCTTATACATTACTGTTTGGTGATGTAAATTAGTCAAGACACTATGAAACCAGTGTGGAGGCTGTGAAAAATTAAAAGCAGAACTATCACATAATCCAGTTGTACCACATCTTACGTGTACTATACTGTACCTTACTCATTTTCCAGTTATACCACATGTTACCTTTACTATACTATACTATACTATACTATACTATACTATACTATAC
>JANHMN010000016.1:5104258-5157724 GCA_030674055.1 Rhabdomys pumilio
CTTACCTATACTATACTATACCTTACTCATTATCCAGTTATACCACACCTTACCTATACTATACTATACCTTACTCATTGTCCAGTTATACCACACCTTACCTATACTATACTATACCTTACTCAAAAAGGTCTAGATCAACATGTCACAGGGTCCGTGTTTCTAGAAACACTAATCAAAATAACGAAGTTAAAGAATTAACCTGGCCCTCTAACAGAAGATTAATACAAAAATAAATGTGGTGTACATAAACAATAGCATTGTATTCAGCCACAAAAGAAGAATTAAACTATGTTCCTTGTTGAAAAATATATGCAATTGGAGACTGTCACATCAAATAAAACAAACAAGAAACCTAAACACAAATATTATACTTTCATTTGTGAAGAAGATAGAGAGACAAACAGACAGACACACACACACACAGCATTAAAACAGCTAAAGTAAGGAAGGTAAGTAATGTCAAAGGGGGAAAGTGTTGGGTAGGTTAGGGGATGGGAGATAGAATGGTATATATTGTCAAAATCCATGATGTATATCTAAAAATACCTTCTCTGGACTTCAAACCTGCTTGGAATAATTTAAAGACAAAACTTTAAAACTTACACTTGCTTGAGGGAGTAGGCATGACTGACTCTTTTGCCTGACTTTTGCCCCCCCCCTTTTTTCTACTGGGTTAACTTATCCACCTTTGATAAGAGGGTTTGTTATGCTGGGTTCAGTTTATATCGCTGGAAGACCTGCACTTTCTAAAGGGATCTGGGAGAGAGTGGAGATGGCGTATGTGTGCAGGAGAACTGGGAGAAGCAGAGGAAGAGAAAACTGCAGTTAGGATGGTCTTACCTAGAACTGTATCTTAGCTCTACTCCTCATGTCTCCTCTGATAGCTATAGAGCTTCCAGTCTCACAAGGCCTTTGACACAACTTGAGTCAGTTTTTTTTTTCTTCAAGATGAGGGTTTAGCTCCATTGTTTTCCATGTGAATAGTATTTCCCAGCACCATTTGTTAGACATTTTTAAGCAATGTATGTTTTTTGATCTTTGAAAGAATTTGTCTGACTGCAGTTGCGAGGTCTGAATTCCGCCTTTCCCATACCCTGTTCATCTTTTCTTTTGCATCTCTTTCTTATCAACTCACAATCCTATTTAAAGCTTCTGTACCCCAAGGAACCGAATATTTAAATATAATTGAGGAAATTGGACAAGTAGTTCTTAAACATGAAGTTATCCTTACTCATTAGATAATGACATATCATTTGCTGCTTTTGTCATTTTTCCCTAGATGAGTTTGTAATGTAGCATGTAGATTATGGCACAATTTAACAATGTCAATGTAACTTACCCTCTGTGTCTGTCATTCCCATTCCTGGCTGTTTCACAGGGTCTTGTCCATTCTGTCCCATCTTTCCTCTGATTCAAAGAAAAAAAAATGGCATCTTTAGTTAGGATTCCTCAAATATAAATGGGGTTTAGTTTGAGGCAATAAAATGACATTTGTATTCAGAGTCAACAGTGGGTCATTTGTATGGCAAATTTGCATGTAGTTAATTATGCTATATCACATTAATTTTAGAATGGGAACTTCATTAATATTCCCAGTCAGTCTAAACATAATATCAAAGAAATCAACACATTTTATTTATAAACTCTCATTTATAAAAATGTTGAACTCATGAATTTGTGAGATTTCTCCCATTTGAAAAATATCTTTCAATATGCAGACAACTTTTAAAAATGCTCTCGTTAACAGGAAACTACATGATTCATATATATATATATATGAATATAGAATATATATATATTATTCACTAGATCCAATCAAACATATCTTAAACTTTTATTGTTGTTTTTAATGTAAGTAGCAACTATATCTTTATAAAAATGAAGTGTTACTTATTCTTTAGTAAGAAGGCAAGTACTGAATTAAATAGCACATGGAAATAATTTTGTGACTTAAATATATATTTCGTAAATGAAAACAAGTGGCTAATAGGTATAAAATCCAACATCACTAATCACCAGGTAAAATTAAAAGAGCAGTGAGATCTTACTTTGCTCTAGTAGAAATGTGTTGACATATCAAATAAATTCTGTAAAGAGTGTGAGCAGAGGGAAGGCATATACACTCTTTTGGGTATTTTAATTAATATAGCAATATAGCTATTTTGGGGCTATGGACAGTATAGACATTCATCAAACATTCTATCAGTGTACCATGGTTAATGCAGAGACTATAACACCTCAAAGTACTGAGAATAGGACTACCTAGCCCTGAATGGTACATCTGTTTCACCTACCTTAAGTAGAGTGAAAAGAGTGTGAGAGCCAGAGGATGGGCAGAAATACTCTAAAATGTTATCTTCTGGCTATGACACAGCTTTTGCTGTCACATATAGTATAAAAATATGACAACCACAAAAATCCATAAGTTAATGCTGGAATAGACTTTCACACTTGATGATAAAGAGCAAATGTCAAACCACCATGTGACCTTACCATCCTACAGGGGAATAGACATTCAGTGGGAATATAATCAGTATGTTGTAGATATCTATACTTCAGTGTTTGTTGAAACTCTGGTTACTATGATTCATACAGATCAGTGTCAAACCCACTGATGTGTCAGTAAAAGACTCTATGAATGCATGAATAAGATATGCTGGATGCCCAGCGGGGACTCTATTTAATCGTACATGCAAATGTCAATCACAGGTAACAGAATGGAATCCTGTCATTTTCAACAATAGGAAGTAGAATTGAGTGAGTTAAGTGAAATAAGCCAAGCACAGAAAAATAAATATTGCAAGATTTCATTCCTATTTAGAACCGAAAGATATCCATCTCACATATATGAGAACGTTATTACCAGAGGCTGGTGGAATAAAGGGTGGGAAAATTACAGGGAAAGCTGGTTAATGGGTTTTTAGTTACAGATCAATAAGTTCTAGTATGATATTATACAGCAATCTAACTGTAACTAATACTAAGACGGCAATCCAGCGAGTTCTGGAAGGGATTCTGCATGTCTTCATCACAAGGAGTTGAGAAATGTTTGAGAAAATCTCTATGCTTACTTTGGTTTAAGCATCAGATAGTACATATATTTAATCAAATTTTATATGAATTGTATCAATAGGTACACTTTTGTATCATTTGGAAAATAAAATGCCCTATACTTTAATACATTTTAATAACATAGACTTTCCATTCTAATCCATATATATTTTAGGTTCTTTCTGAGTTTCCATGTGTGTTTGAACCACTTTTACACCGCACTGGTTGCTCTTTGCTTACGGTCTACTGTCTTTCTCCATGAGGAATCTTTACATGAGAGGACTCATCCTTCTTTCACAAGAGGGCAGTGGGATAGGTCTATGAAAATTAGCTCTGTGCCAGAGCAAAGAAATATTCAATACGCATATAGTATTAACAATTAGATAATACCCATAGTAATTCTGAATTTAGCAAAAAATTTACCTCTGACTTTTAGTTTCTACCTCAAAGGTTGGATCAAATCAAGACTTGACAGTACTTAAAAACAGTAGTATTGGAATGCTGGCTGGATACCAGCCAAAAGGCTGCATGCTGCTTCTTGTTGCCTCAACCAGAGGAAAGGCTTCATGACATAACTGTGGATTTTGGAATTGCCTTTGAACATACTTAGATTCCATCATAACATGATGAAATAAAACTTAAGCATTCTAAAAGTAAGCATAAATTAAAGAATGCTTCAATACTTAATCTTCCAGATATTAATTCTGACACAGAGTGTTTGTTGACAAGTCTTATTTCCACAAGATGTTTCTGATGGGCTGTAATTCTAACTATAAGAATCTAATTATTCTTTTGAAGAAACTGCTTAAAAAGGATTCTTTTTGTCACTAATCCTGTCTATTCCAGACAAGAAGCTAAAATGTTTCTGTATGTTAAAAAGGAAAGAAAGAAAGAAAGAAAGAAAGAAAGAAAGAAAGAAAGAAAGAAAGAGGGAGGAGGGAGGAAAAAAGGAAGGAAGGAAGGAAGGAAGGAAGAAAGGAAGGAAGGAAGGAAGAAAAGTAAGAAACATGGTTGGGCAGGTGGAACTTGTGAGGCAGAGGCAGACATATCTCAATGAGCTCCAGGCCAGCCTTGTCTAAAAGTGAGTTTCAGGATAGCCAAGGCTACACAGAGAAAGTCTGCCTAAAAATTCAAAACAAAACAAAGTAAAAACAAAAACCAAAAAAATCCCAAACCAAACCAAACCAAAACCACCACCAACAAAACCCCAAAATAAAACAAAAGCAGAAAAAAATGTAAAATTAGAAATTATTTTATTTTCAAAGCCCTTTTATTATTCTACTATAACAATTTTAGGCCAAATATTTAAGCATAGAACTCTATTTAGTGATTAAGATAAACCACATGCGTGCATGCAGACTATATAATTCTTAACATTTGTATGCATGCTTATATGTATGTGTTCATGCATGCATATCCATGCATAATCTCTATCTGTGTGATGATTTTCTCCACATGAATTCATAGTCCCTTTTAAAAAACATATAGAACTTCCTTGTTATTTTTAAATTTTGTTGTACCAAAGATATGAGCCCAGGGTTGTGGACATTTTAGGCAATTTCTCTACTTCTGGGCGATGTCTCCTGCTCAGCCGTGTACAGAGCTTCAGTTTGTCTAATTGTTTCATTAAGATGAAGTTAGTTAGGTTAAATAAACTAATACAGTTACTTCTGTTACTGTTAGAGGAAAAGAAAGTTTAGGGCTTAGCTGCAGTATATGGGATGGGAAAATGTATTAAAATGTATCTTGTTAGTAAGTAAAATCCAATTATTTTTTTTAAGAAGATCCCTTAGTATTAACAATATGGCATTGAACTGGGGAAAAAGACTGTTTTTATATTGCATCAAAATTTATGAAAACAATTATAATTTTATTAGTTTAAATAATTAAAAATAAATCTGAGTCATCAGTTTTATTTTTTTAATGATGATACCTGAAAACATTCTTTTCTTAACTTAAAAGAATTCATCAAAATGTGCAGTGAGTCGTTGTGTGAAACAGGAAATTTTCCTCAATTTCTAGCCAACTGTTTTCTACTCAGAGCATATAGGGAGCATATGCTGTATCTGAAATGTCCATGTCAGTTACTGAATAGTCACTGAACACTTGATCTAGGTCAAATAACAATTGTGTAAGACACCATGAGATGCTGAAATAAAGGCACAAATTCTATTTGTTTTATTTATCATGGAGTGATTTGAAAGGTGACTTTTTATGTCCATATGGTGAAATTATTGTCTCCCACATAGTTTTGAGAGTCATTTGTTTAATGAGAAAAACATAAAATAAGGAAAAAAAAACCTAAATTGGGAGTATGAGAACCTTTAACCTCTGACATTCAGGCACTGAGGAAGTAAGATGTTTTCTCTCTGGAAGTTATAACTTTTACCATCAGTGTTAAATTGTATAGTCTAAAATTTATAGTCCAACTTGAAGATTGTTAGGTTGTTTATAGTACATTCTTCATAAAGTCCTACGATAGTCACAGCCTGGAAAGACATGTAATGAATCTGCTTAAATAACTGTCATTTATTCCAACAAAACTATCAGAGGTAAAATATTAATAAGATCAGATTCCTTTTAGGAATAATTTCCAATAAATAGACCTGATTCAGTTTAACCACTTTTATTGAATCCACAGACTAAATTTCAAAGATAGAGTCATGAGAAAAATCTCTCACATGAACGAATAATAGGATAAGAATTCCTTTAGGTTAGAAATTGTAACTGAAAGAAAGCTATAAAAATAAATGCATTATTCACTGTAAGAAACTGATTTCCTTATTTTACTTTCTTAAAAAGGAATTACTATCTAAGTATTAGAATTACCTTGGGGATCAAAGGGAATATTTCCATAATATTTTGCAAAAAAAAATAATAAATTCCCATTCCAAAGAATTCCTTTAATTTTGGAGAAGGCTTCACACCACTGGCGAACATGAAAAAGACTGTGTTCACTGTCCTTTTAGATGCTCTCTCACAATAACTGCACTGTGCCCTATAGCACAAAGGCAGAGGAAGCAACATGAGAGTCCACAGAAATAGCTGTGTCCTGTGCAGTCTAGTCATAAAAGGTCATTTTTATATATTTCACATGTGTCATGAAATATCCTCCTTTTTAACATTAGAAACTGCCAACATCATGGCTCATGGTCCTTATGAAAACATACTTCAGGCCACACACACACACACACACACACACACACACACACACACACGCTGTGGCCTCGCTGAAGATCTGGATATTCTAGCAGTAGTTTCTAACCCACAAATTCGTTCATGGAAAGCAAAACAAATGGCTCTAGAAGTTTAGAGTTTGAAAATGAAACATAGAATGTACAATTTATCCAAATCCATTCTATCACAATCTGCGTTAATTTTGCATATGAGTTGCAAAACTACTGTCACAGGATTTAACATACTATCAATGAGGTATATACTCCTAGCTTTAGAACAAGTTCTAGAAATCATGCGGAGAGGGAAAGACACTACAGAATCTTCCTTTTTAATTCTAGAGAGCTTTAGAGTAAAGAAGACTCATTGATTGTTTCAGTTTGTCATTTTGTGTCCAAGAGGATATGAATTCTTCAAATGGGAAATTTTCCTGATTTGAAGAAAATCAATTTACGTTAATGTCAAATAGCAAAGTTGGTTTCTGATCATTGTGTGATGGACTGTTCATTGTGCTGCTCTGAACTCTGGGTTGTCAATCTCAGTTATTATTCTAACAGCTTTTATGTTAAATGCAGGCGGTGCAGATGAAGTCGTCATGCTAGTAATTTGCATTCGTCTTTAGAATTAATTGAAATAAACCAGTCATCCCTGAACAACCGACTCTTATGTAGGCACCAGCAGTCCAGACATCTAGGGACAGTGATTCAGAATTGAATAATTACCTTGTTTTTCTCCTGTGAAATGTTAAGTATGAATTACTCACGATGCTGTTAAAATTGTACTTTTGTTTTTATAAAAGTCCCACTTACATCCTTGGGATAGGAAGTAGATTAGGCTCCGCTGCCACACAGCTGCTTCCTTCACTGTCCACGCTGTACCCACTGCCAACGCTGCTGCCCGAGGAGCCAGTGGACACGGAGCTCTCTGCAGGCCGATGGTTGGTGGGCTTTGCTGCATGACGTGGGGAGAGTCAACACCACAGTCAACAAGTGAAGTTCACTTTTTCCTCCAAATGTAAAATCACTTAAGTGTGTAATAGTCATAGAAAGGACTGGCAGAAACAAACATATTCTCCCTCTGTCGACCTGACTTTCCTTTTCTTCTCTTTAGCTAGAAATGCACACTGGCAATAGAGAATTCCTTCACATTTTTACTGTGCATGAAAAAATTTACTGGGAGAAACATTCCCATTTTTAGACTCAGAGAGAATGTCATTTCCCACTGTTTTTGTTATTTGCACAGAATTACAACAGTGCCGTGGTAAACAGAGGGGAATTTGAGAGCCTTTCAGAGAAAATATTTTAGGAAACTCTGGTACTAGTAATAACACAATAAAATAAATTGGGTAATTGCTTTACATATTACTAATCAGTAACCTGATAGTCTCCATAGAAGGTAAATGCATGACCAAATAGATACTTCACATGTGGCTCTACCAATCTCCTGGTATTTTAGTTTCTGTTTTCAATCTAAAGGTGTTTCTCTCCCTTGGGTATTTTGTAATTGATATGGGGTCTTGTTCCAGAGTCTTCATGAGAGTGAAGTTTGATATGAGTCCACATACCCACAGAAACATTTGTGTTGTACCTTATGTGGTAGGAACATACCCTCAAACCTGGCAGAGCTTTAGACTGAAGTGAGTTGGGTTGGGGTTGCCATGCACAAAAACAGAAGAGAAGAAAGACGGTCTGGTCTGTTCACACTTGTGAGGGAGAAGTTATTTAGCAATTAACTGGAAGCTCTTAATGTGCACCCCTTCCCAGAGAGAGTGACCTTTTCTCTTTCTGATCTATATACTTACTCTGTAAACCCCTAAATCTGAGTTTTTGTGTGTGGAAACAGTGCCATCACTAATGATGACCTTTTAAAGATGGAGAAGAAGAGTGATGTAAAGAAGAAGCCTGACAATTTGTAACTGTTCCTCTAGCACTCTTAACTGCCAAACTCCCAACTCTTTTTTCTTGGGATTTACAGTCTAGTACTGTTCACTACTGTCTTTGAGCTCACCTGGTCTTTGACAATGAAGTTATTTGATTTCTAAGTCTAGATGTGTTAAACGCTATAAGATTAACATCTGTTTTTCTCTATAAGCGTAGCCCAGTTCCATCAATATAGTCTCTGAGTGGAATGTGTTTGTGCCAATGGTTGAAAGCTTAATAATCATTTTATATTGTGAGATCTAATTGTATGTTTGTTAATAATATATACAAACACGATGAGTCTTAGTCTGGAAAAGTTCTGACTGATAAATTCAAATACAATGAAAAGGTAAAGGGTAAAGAAATTGTCTAGGAAGCCGATGACAGGCAGGGCAGATACTGTCAGATCTAGTAAAGTGTTTCGCTTTATCTATACACTTTCCTGTCTCCATTACAGCAATAAGATGTCCTTCCAAGCTAACAAATAATTGTATATCTATTCCAATGATGGTAGAAACCCTTCTCCAGAACTGGAGAACAAGGAAGAAATTTTCATAAAAGTCAATTACCTATCTGATGTGTATAAGCTGAAAGCTACTACTTAAAAAAAAGTTAGGAGTGTCAGTCATTAATAAAATACTAGCTACCTATCTAGGAATAAATTTGTATAAATAATAGATTTAATATTTGCTAAATATTTAATTCAGTTTACATAAAAGGAACCCGAATTGCATATTTAATGTTAAAGAAAATATTTTAAGTGGATATTTTAAAATATGAAGGCAATATGACTATAATATTAAATTATGAACATGTATGCAGTAAAGCACATGACCAATGAATAGTGATTCAGATTGCTCCATTAATTTAGACAAATGAAAGTTGTCATGTTTTAAACTGACATTAAATAATCCAACCTCCTGAGTTTTTAATAATGGATAGTAAAACATTGAAAAAAAATCAATTTCAATAATGAGAAAAACAAACAATTCTCTTTGTACGTGTTCAAAGGCAATAAGAATATAGATGATAATTTAAAATAATTATACCTCACTATATCAAAATAATTTTATCCAAGATCAAGCACAATACATATCAGAATTGCTATCTTATAGAACATATCTCTACGTATCAACTTCAGTTATCATTTGCTTCATGCATTTTCCTTTCTCTCTTAATCAGAACAATTCCTAACTCTGCAGGATTCTTTGCACATGATGACTGCATCATTTATGGAGATGCTCACTGTCTAGTCTGAATAACATGTGTTACATTAATGCTACATCCTTGGTAATCCTTAGACATCTGACTTTGAACAGTGATCAAGTAATAGCTGATGAACAAAATGAAGGAATAGATGAATAAATAAATAGCAACACCCGTGTTGCTCAACCAAACACTAAGGATGCCATAATGAATTAACTGGCAGTGTTTTACCTTTTATCCATAATGTGCTTTAAAGAAATTATATGCAGTTCTAATTAAAAGTGACATCTGTTATGGAAGAATGGTACTTTTATTTTGCCAAAGAAACTTTTGAAATCAACTTTTTGTAGCTTATTAAAATAAATAATGACAATTTTTATCTGGTATCCCATGTGGAAAAATATAATTAGCCAGCTAGATGTTAATTCCAAGGCCCTCAAAAACTGGTTTGAGTGACGAAGGTATTTAGTGTTTGTATACTAAATGCTGAAAGGCATAGTTCTATGTATAACAAACATTAATAACAGATCATGTATGGTATATGAATATTTAAATTGGAATGATGAAAGAAAATAATATACATAGTTAAGTTATGTGGGAGCAATTATCATTATAAATGCTAGATTTTATTAATTTCTTATCATAGTAAACAGACAAAAAGCTTTGAATTTAATTTCAGTCTAGTGTTTCTTTGTTTTCCTGCATTTTAACTAAACTAACATAGAACCATTAAAAGTTTCCTTCCATTATTTTATTATTTTTAAAAATTTCAGCTTAAAATAGTATAGCTTAGCTTTTCTTCCCAATTCTTTTAAGCTGAGTTTCAGAAATCATATAATACTGTGATACTGTGCATAAAGATATATACCTCTGTATTGCATGGCAAGATGGTCTTTTCACTGTACAAAAATTTTAATCCAACAAAATGGTTGTTCTTGCAAGGGATCACATCCAAAGACCTTCTAGGTCTATGTGATCTGGCTGAAATAAGACACCTTTAATCCTTCTGGTTGGAATACAGATACACCTTTAGTATACACTTTTACTTCCAAATACGTCTAATTGAGAGGAAGACAAAGTGATTGAATCAGAGAAAGATTTGACAGGATGAGTCAGAGATTGGAAATGCCTAACTCTTATGAGGACAGGAAAGAAAGGTGACTTGAGAGAGAAGTACACACACATCTATCTATCTATCTATCTATCTATCTATCTATCTATCTATCTATAGAGAGAGAGAGAAAGAGGGAGGGAGGGAGGGAAAGAGGGGGAGAGGGAGAGAGGGACAGATGGAGTGAAGGAAAGAAGAAGAGAGGAAAAGAGGGAGAGAAGGAGGAGGAAGGAGACTGGGAAGAGGGGCTAGATTGAATCAGTCAGTTTGGAGAGGAGTTTTGAGCCAAAGCTTCTGAGCTGAACCAGCCAGCCAGAGTTCAGAACAAACTATAAAGTACTTATTCAGCAGTAAGTCTCCAAAATGACAATTACAAATAGTGAATAAATGTTACATTTTCATTTTACAAGATAATTGAAAAACATTTAAAAAATACCAAACAAAGTTTTTAGAATCAATTTGTGATATCTAGGTTCATTTGAAATGCTAATTGTGCTAAAAAAAAAAGTTATCCACTTCTGGAAAGGTTGACTGGTATACACCCATGATGGGAAAGGTTGCTGATGTGGACAGGATAGCATCTGAAAAAGTCCATTTCTTTTTGATAGCCACTTATTGAGGAGGCATTTCAGAGTAAACATTTTACCTTCTTGGAGGCAATTCAAACCATTTAAAAATATTCTTTAACATCTTCATTGTACCTAGCTGTTTTATGGTTAGATTTTATGTTTTATTAATTCTTGGTGGCTAATCCTAATTAAATATGATACTGTCTCTTTGCACGTTTGTCTTCAACTGGTTTTCTCAACTGGGATGCCCCGCCCTCTCAGTAGTCTTGACTATGCAAAGCTATCACCTTAGCTGCCACTAGATGGCAGTACTATGCTCAGAGACCTCAGCAAATTCCAGAACGGACTGCAACTGTGGAATCCTGACTATTAGTAGCTGGTTAAGAAGGCTAAAGGTCACCTACTCTAGAACCATCATTTGCCTTTAGAAAAATTAATCTCTAAAGATTAATGATTCAATAGCTCTCACACTTAATGAGATAATTTAAAGTTGTTAGTTTTATATTACATTTAGTTGTCACAAAAAAACATACACCTTGAGGGTTATTTTTTGTTTGTTTGTTTTGTTTTTGTTTTCCCCATAGACTTTGCATTCTGTAGGCTTAGCCTTGCTGCCCAGAACCTTATATCTCTGGTCTTACAGGTCGTGCAGCAAGGACTTATTTGCAAATATTTCCAAAATAATTTCTTATGCTGGTAATTTGTAGCAAGTTCCTGAATTACTTGCCTTACACAAATCTATATCTTATCTTTATAGACACAATCTATAGTAGTTTAAGAATGTTTGAGATTACAAGAAATGAACCTATATTTTGTTTATTACAGTAGTGTAATGATACAACTATTCATCTATTTCTGAAACCATGTGTTCTAAGAATTTTTTTGAAAATCTGGTTTTAGAGACCTTTTTCTCCTTCCTTTGCCTCCCTGCCTCCTTCCCTCCCTCCCTTGCCCCTTTCTTTCTTCCTTATTTTCTTCCTTCCCTCTCTCCCTCCCTCCCTCCCTCCTTCCCTCCCTCCCTCCTTCCTTCCTTCCTTCCTTCCTTCCTTCCTTCCTTCCTTCCTTCTTCCTTCCTCCCTTCCTTCATCCCTCCCTGCCTCCCTGCCTCCCTGCCTCCCTGCCTCCCTGCCTCCCTGCCTCCCTTTCTCGCCTTTCCTTCTTTCTTTTTCCTTCCTTCCTTCCTTCCTTCCTTCCTTCCTTCCTTCTTTCTTGACTTCCTTTCTTCATGTTTCTGCTGCCATTAGTTTTTGTACTTACTCTTCTGAAGGGGTTTGCAGTTTTATCTCACTTTCTAAAATGATTATTGAACATGGAACTGAAAATGTCAGCTTTTAAATTCAAATCCAACTAGCATTATTCGTTATGTCTCCCTTTGAGTTTTGTCTGACCACGGTTTTAGGTATTTCCCATTACAGTACCAGGTTATTGACTCAAGAGGATATGGTTCATTTTATATCTTAGAAGCTAAATCTCAAATCAGTTCAGGGCCTTTTTATATTAAAATTTGAAACTTTTTTTTAGTTTATAAACTGGAAACTGGCATAGAAAGCATCCACACTGTTGTTTGCAGTTGGTCACATATCCTCATCCCATGGATTTTCACAATGAACATTATTGAAAATAAACATCTCTGACACATGACCCAAACACTTGTAAATCCTGGCGTTGAACAACTGAAGTGAGGGTCCCACTGAAACATCTTTCAAAAAATATTAGTTGACTGTGTAACAGTCATTGTAAGAATTTTATAGACAAACAACTAACCTTATTCATGTCAGGCAAACCATGATTCATGAAGTTCTCCTGTCTTTTCTCCTTATAAACATGGAAAACTTAAGTTATTTTATATTCACAGAGCTTCTCTTCCAGACAGAAGCGGAGATAAAAAGTATCATTTGATATTGTCCAAGAAGGTTAAAATGTACTTAATCATGTTCATGTGTCCTTGTTCCCATACAGATTGTCTTCATGAATGAACATGTTAAGATGTTTGAGTGATCAACTTGCTCTGTTTTTATGCAGTACTACCAGTACCTGGCAGGTATTTCTATACTCACTAACCATCCACTCTGGCATTACAAAAACAGAACCAATGATCCATTTGGGGCACAGTATTAAGTGTATGCTTTAACCTAACAAATGAGAGTGAAGTTAATTTAATAAAACAACAGTGGGGAGCTTTTCTAATAGAACGTTCCCACAATGGCTTATATAATATAGTACTTGCCTTTATTTTATAATTTTTCTTACTGTTGTTTTTGCTTTTTGAGACAAGGTTTTTCTGCCTAACCCTGACTGTCCTGGAACTCACTCTGTATAGATCAGCCTGGCTTCCAGCCTCCTGCCCAGCAATAACGTTCCTTTTAAAATGTCTTCCTTTTCTGTGAAGCATTTATTTCAGAGCTGATTTGGGAAGAGAAAAAAACCCAAACCCCATTTAAATTAGCACTAAAATCTCATAGTGTATAGTAGAATAAAGTTTGATTAAGATACCTTAAATAAAATCAAGAAAGTCAATTCATTTTATCTTGAATAAATCTAATTATAATTTTAGCTGCATTCAGGTAAGTAAAATGAAGCAGGATTAGTTCAAGTGCACTTTTTGTTTTTCACTAAAACATTCATTCAAGAAACATTTTTACCAGTGAAAGACAGACGCTAAGATCACATTTAAATGAGATAATATTATAGTTTCACTTTCATGGGAAGCTCTTAATTTGTTCAGCATTAATTTGATTTGAGTTTGAAGGAGAAATATTATCTCTCAGGTTTTGTTGACAATATCCTTGTATTACAGTGTCAGATATATGTTTCTGACAACTGATAATCAGAAAAAAATAATCATCCAGAAAAAAAGAGACTGCTTGGTAGTGTGCTAACTGATAGGAAAATACTTCTAGAAACATCCACAATAAATATTTTGATAACTGAGATGTTATCCTTAAATGAAATCCATTATTATTAATTATTTATTTGCATCTGAGATAGGTTCTTATGTACCTCAAGCTGAGTTAAGAAGGTACCAAGGCAAACAACCTTGAACGTCTGGTCCTCATGTCCCACACATCCACACACTGTGATTACAGTTTTGGCCACCAGACTGTGCTCATTGTGTTTATGTTGTTCTACAAATTCAACACATGCCATCATAGATGCTGGGGAAGCATTTTACACATTCCCAGTCTGTAATGTCTAATGTATAAATGTATAAAATTTAACTCAAAGAAAATAAAGTAGTATATTTCCAGTAAGAGTGATAAATTAATAATAGCAAATAAGTGTGTGTGGTAATACTACATCAAACACTGGATATTATGTTTCATGTTGTTTAAATTTATCCAATGGTTGTAAATAGGGAACTAAGAAAGATATTTGATAACTGCATGTATAGAACCAGGAGATCTAACATCTTTTTAAAATTTCCAAATGACCATTGTTAATCACTGCTGTTCTGTAGTTAGTTCCAATGGATTGAAGAGAGTGTGATAAAAGTTCAGAGCTGGGACAGAAAAAACAATTGCCTACTACTATTATTTTGCTAAATGGGCTGGCTCCTGGTGATTTATCATCATAACTATAGATTAATGGGGCTCTCAACCCTCTTCAAAGAATAGTTTATTTATAATAGATGGTGATTCATACAAAGACCCAAAACAGGGCAAGGCACAGAGAGTAGGAGACTGAAGAATGATTAGCTCTTGATGAAACAAATATTTCTCATTCCCATCTCTCAATGCTCAGAAATCATTGCTGAAGAGAGGGCATACAGAATGTAATAGCCAGAGTCGGTGGCTAACTACAGGGACTCAGTGTTCTGGACATGGGAGAGCAGCTACACATATGTACTTACAGTTGCTGTGACAGCATGCACAGAAAGTGTGTGATTCAAGCCAGACCAGATTTCCACCCAGATAGCGGCATGGGCATGAAATTTCATACACATTCACAGAGCTATTGGCAGTTGTTATCTGCTGGGAAAGGAGTGTCAGCTTTTTCTAAGAGCTGTATCCCTGATAAGTCAATCATGATCCAGTGGAAGGGCACAAATCCAAGAGCATTTGTGCAGCACAAATTGGTCTTGATGGTTTTAAAAACAGGATACAAGATTGGGTGAATTGGGAAGGGGATTTGAGAAGAGATGTAGGGGGAGCCGATACAATCAAAACACATTATCCAAGATTGTCACGTAATAACATTTTTAAATACAATTTTATTTCCAGATATTTCAAAAGTTGCTGAAGTTTGGTGGCATATAAACTTATCATTGACTACAAATCAATCTCCCTTTCAGATGATCTTAGAGAAAATATAATTTTTCCTACTTCACAATTCTTCCCAGATACCGATAAACTGGCTATTCAATAAATATTGCTAAACAGGATGGGAAAGTCTCAAGACAGAGATTATTGTCCATTTTGTTTGCTGCAGTAATACCACAACGTGAAGATGTTCTGAAATGTAACGTGCTCAAACAAATATATGTATGAATATGAGTGAGTAGCAGTGAGAAAGTTCTGCTCCCTCTTTACTGGATGGCAGGAAACTTTCAATGTTTCTTTTCATTCCTTCTTATTGCTGTTTTGAGAGTGTCTCTCTCTGTAGCCCAGGCTGGCCATAATTCTTGTTCTTCCATTTCTTTTCAAATTTGAATCAAAATAATAATGTTCATTTCTCCTATTTTATGCTAAAAATATTTTCAATAAATAAGATTAGTAAAAGAGACGATACACCTGTGTCTTTCAAGATATGAACAGAAATACAATTTATTTTCCTGTTATAATACACTATCCCTCCACCCTGGGCTTGGGACAACATGATAAAACTTGATACGCAACTGACCAGTCAGTGTTCAGGAAAAAGAAACAATGAATGTGGATACATAGTCATAATTTAAAGCAATTGATGCCCAGGGAAACATGAAAATTTATGAAAAAAAAGGTGAGAAATATATGTTTGAAATCCTTAATCATTATAAATTAGTATTAAATGACATGAGAAACAAGATGATCTGAGATGTACTAGATAAATAAGACACAGTGAACTGAGAGTCAAATGAGGTAAGGAGCTCTTCAATAGGAAGCTCTTGCTGTTCTTCAGTCTTTGGATGTTATAAAAAATATGATAGTGTGTAACAATTTGCTTGGTAGACCTTTACACAATGGTGTATCTTTAAAAGTACTTAATATTTCCATATGTTAAACATTTCTTAATAATTGACAGTGGAGGAGCTCATGACATCCTACCCCATTTGAGAAGCCAATTGTTGGTTGTTGGAGGAGGGAGACACATTTTTTCAGAAATGTGGTCCTTGAAGACTACTTATGCTCTGGTAGCTTGTCCTACATCCATGCACACGCAGGCAGCACTAATTGTACTCAATCAGTTTAAAACATAAAGAAAGAATGTGAAGTTGAGAGAGAAAGTCAGAGTGTTAGGAAAGAAATTGTAGGGGAAAGAATGTGGGTGTGATATTGATCGAAACATAACATCCTCAAATGGTATGTAATCCCATGGGAACTTATATAGGTTAAACATATTGTTATTTATCATTGCTAAATTTATTTAAAAAAACTTGAAAAGAATGAAATTATTATCTATCCAAGATAGGATGCTCTGGTACCACATGGAATCGCTGTAAACTTCACTGTACAGGAGAAAAAAATGAGAATGAAAACTAATATTTTAATATGAAAGTTCAACTTATTGTACAGAGTGCTAAAAGGAAGTTTTTTACTTTCTTGGTGACTGGTCACTTTAGGGAGAATAGCCTACAGTGATTATTGAGAACTAATAGTGAATGCAAATTGATACCATTTAGCAAAAGCTTCCTTGACAGTTATCAATCATCTGGCACTATCACATTTATTAATCACTTAATGATGCCTGTTATTCATGTTTTCTCTCTTCAGAACTTGCTTCATTCAGAATGTTATGTCTCTATTGCCTACTCTGGTCTAAACTACAAAGTCTACTTAACACAAAAACTGGACTTTTCTCTTTGCTTTGAACGAAATAAAAATAAAGCAACTATTTTTATGTTACAACAAAACTTAAAGTAAAGGATAACTGGCAGCTAATAAACACTAGAAATATCTCCCCAAAGGTTTGTCTCTATATGAAGCCTTTCAAAGATTCTTGTAAATTAGTACTTGAGGAGAGTTAAACTGTTAACCTGGTAGTTATTTACTTAAGTAATATAATTAGCAAGAACACATGAAAACATCTAAAATTAATAATGATTTACCTATGTTGAAAGAAATTTGAGTCAATGCATTATAGAAATGTCCATTTTCTGTTTCTCAAATGAAAACAGTGAGCTACAGAACTAGAAAGCATGCAGTTCTCAAAGTGATCTGCTCAGTTAGGGAAAGCACGTTCTGCTGCTGTGGTCTTCCAAGGAACAGGTAAGACTGGCTTTCATTTCACTGTCTCATATTTTTAGGAAAGACATACATGCCTGTGACCTTTATCAGGTATCTTACTTATCTTTTTTTACCTTTTACAATTTGTAATGTTTAATTCTTTAATATCAGTACTACCTACCAATATGAATTGCATTTTCAGTATACTTGATCACAGTGAAGAATGTGGATAATGAGTTCATATGAATATAAAGCTACATCATTATATCTGTGTTACTTATTTTGACACATTTAAACAAACTCAAGATCCCAATCAAAATTGTGTATTGCTGAACTTATCTTCTCAAACAAATATTTTGTAGTTTCTTGACATTCAATTACATATCGAAACATACATTGTAATACAATACAGGTATTATTTGATGGTTTTATCTGATCTATCTGAAGATTTCTCTCATCATATTTCATACTTTCACCTCTTCTCACCTAGCCCAATGGAAAAATGATAAAATATGGTCTTTGAATATGTGTATAAAATGTATAGATCAAAAGTAGTAAAATTTTCAAGTAATTCCTGGGCTGCTTGATATTGGATTTAGTCACTATTGGTAAGTCATCCAACAGCATCTCTGGTAATCCTTTCCCTTTCCCTTGGCCATTCTATCTTTCCTCTGTCCCGATGAAAAAGTTCTTGGCGTCACAGTCACATCTTAGCTTGTCTATTGTTCCTACTCTGTCTCCACTACTCTCTCTGCGTCCCAGGATTCTTTCCTTCATTTATTTGTGTGCTGTATTTCCTCAGCTCCAGATTTTTGGTGCTAATTAAAAAACAATTTGCTGGAGTCCAATGTAAAGTAATTTATATTTTTCAAACTTGGTTTGATGGCTAATGTTTGACATAGAACAGCAGTTCTCAACCCTTTTACAGGGGTCACTTAAGACTATCAGAAAACACAGATATTTACATTATAATTCATAACAGTAGCAAGATTACAGTTATGAAGCATCAGTGACAATAATTTTATGGTTGGGGGATTACCACAACATTAGGAACTGTATTAAAGGGTCCCAGGCATTAGGAAGGTTGAGAACCACTGCAGATATAAGTAATATTTAGTGAGTCTCTGTTTGTTAAAACTGGGATTTCTTAGATCATGGATCAATATTTTCATTTTTATTATTTAGTCTCAGAATTAATCAGTGTATTAATATATAGCACCACTGAAAACAAGTTTTGGTGAATTTATATTTAAGACCAGTGGATGTTGCTAACCGTATGTAACTAAATGAATAAAAATTCTCAAGGTTGACCAAAGCAAATGTCAGTGACTTGTTGGAGACCCATAGCTATGACTAGAAAACAGCAAAAGCATCCATTGATGGCATGTGGTCTCCCTCAGGAAAGAAAGTACATTAATAAAAGCATCATATGATCAGAACTACATAGTCACTCTCTGCGACTCTGAATAATAGAGATTTCTGGCAATAAATTTAAATGCTTACAATATTTGAAAATACACATATAATCATTCTAAAATGTTGAAAGTCTCAAAAGGCATCTTGATTTTTAACATACAAAGACTGTCTCTACCGCACAGAACAGGCCTTGAACGGTGAAAGCTGGAATGTTTGAATGATTTAAATATTGACTTTCTCAGACTTTTGAGGGCAGGGATATTTAATCTGTACATATGTTTGGAATGTCAATTTTTCTTATAATTTCAAACTGCCAAGGGTTTTATTTTTAAAATCTGACTTTTAATTTTTATACAAATACATCAAATTGAAGAATATTTATTGAACATTTACATACAAAATTAAGACAACCCAAATCTACAAATGACCATTTGATTTGTCTTGTCTTCTGCTTTACTTTGCCTAAGGCCCCGTCCTTTTCAGAAATAGAACACACTTAATCCCTTCTGACAAAACTGATTTGTCTCCTCTGAGTCAGAACAAAAAGAGACAATGATTAGCTACTAACACTTGTAACCGACAATTCTATTCTCTTCCAGACTCCAACCTCTCCCAACCAGCCACCCACTACCACTTCTCCAAGAGAGCAACTCCCACAGAGTGATGGCTTGGTAGGGCACATGATTTGGAACACCCTATTATCAGGGACCACAGTGGTATCTCCAGCATCCATCTGTGGAAGTAGCTTCCGGCTTTAGTCTTACAACTGGGCCAACCAAACTAATGTACACCTTTACCTTGTATCTCTCATTTCTGTATCTTCATACCTCACCTCTTCAAATCATCTAAGTCACCTTACTTTATTGCTCAGAGGGGAGAGATATGTCTACTTATTCTATACTACCTACTTCTGAACCTAAAATGAATACTTCAGATCTTAGTGTCAAAAAATATAGTAGGGAAGCCTACAATTGTATTTAAAAGCACTAATAGTTGTCAAGTAAGTATAAGACTGGTGTTTGTTTGAGTTTGGGTACAGTCTTCTAAACTGTATAGGAAAGAGCCAGGTGTGGTATTCTATTACAGTCTGTGCCATAGTGAGTCTCAGGACAGCCTGGATTATATGGCTTTTCTGCAGAACCTTGCCTCAAAATATTAAAAAAAAATAAAAATAAAAGTAAACAAAACCATTTCCTAACCTTCCTTTCTTTGTTGTTATGAATAGCAGAGCCTGTGTTTAACCAAGGACCAAGGAATCTGGAAGGATAACATAGCCAAACACTTGCCAAAATTCTTTATCTCAAATCCAACTATGTGTGTATGTATGTATGTGTGTGTGTATGTATGTATGTATATATATATATATATATATATATATACATATATATATATATACATATATGCATATATAATTGATATCAGGGTGATTTGGTGCAATTGGTTTAATTCTTCCCTTTAGTTTTTCTTGACTGCAACTAAACTCAAGGGGGAGAAAAGTTCCATTGGCTTATTCTACAATTCTTGCTTGATGCAGATATTATTCTAGTTTAAGCATAAATATTTTGAGAAGCTTATAAAATATTTGAAAAGCTCTTTAGGGAAAATTTTTTCCACCCGTGATTGAAATACCTACAGATACACACACAGCTTTCTCTAGAGACCTGCCTCCTGCCTTTCTGTGTGTGTGCAGTGTCAAGATTTCTTCCATTGCAGCTGAAGAGCTCAAAACACCATCCTTAAAAAGGAGCATCATGTAGGTTGAGAGTGTCAAATTTGTTCTCAGCTGCAACTTCTAGCTGCTTGTAATAATTTATAAGATGTTTGGTGATTAGAAAAATAAGTAAATCACAAGAGTTTCAATCTAAAATAAGATAGCTTGATTTCAAAGGATCTGATGTTTAGAAGGCAAGATTTCAGAGCTATAAACATGGGCTGCAGGGACAGCTTGGGCTTGAGCTGTGTGTTCAGCATCCCACCCTCTGACCCTCTGATTATTCCATAGGACAGGATCAAACATACGAATGACTTAGCCATCCCTTACTGGTGATAAGGAATGGATAACACTACTTTTTATACAGTGTCACAAACTATTTAAATATACTGTCATTTTCAGAGTGCAAATGGGATTACATGAACTACCTTGGGAAGATTGAAATGATAGAATTTTAGTCAAACACATAAAAATATTGTTATTAACTTCTGCAGCAAGTGAGAAGTGAATAGGGATTTGGTACTTTGTTGGATATTCGTATTCCTGATCAGTTTAATTTCCAGATCAAATAAATTACATTGAGTTTTACATAAATTTAATTCTGTAGTATGTTTGTAATAAAGACTGAGCAAAATTATTGTTAACTTATATTATTATAACATAGGAATAGGGCAAGAATATATTTATATTTTAGAAAATAGAATTTTGTTATTAATTGGGGTAAAATAAATATGAAAAATGCTGTTACTAAGTTTTTCTTCTGATTGTAATCAATAAAGAGTGATTTGCAATCCAGCTACATAGCACTTTAAATATAAAATATGTATTTGAGCATTGCTTAAAAAATAGACTGATTTTTTTCATACATACTTTAAGAGTGAGTCTATGATTAAAATCTTACAAGTAATTATATAGCAATAACTAAATCGCAGTATTAAAATAAGATTTGAAGTGAATCAGAAATTGATCTCTGTGACATTTAAAGTCAATGCTGTATCTTAAGTAAGACACGAGATCAACACTCAACTTATTTGATAGAATGAAAGGTAAGAAGTAGAATTTTTTTCTTTTCCTTCATTTCTTTTTGGGTAATGCAGTCTCACTATGTTGCCCTGGGTGTCCTGAAACGCAAAAGATCTCCCTATCTCCGAGTGTTGGGATTAAAACATCTGTGACACTATGCCTGGGCAAGAAGTAGTATTTTAAGTGTGTTCAGAATATTAGTCCTTAGCCACATGAAAATGTGAAGAAGCCCTCAGTACAGTGTCCTTCAGTACAGTGACCATTACACTCACATATCTGATATGTGTGAATGGAGCCCACTTGATGTTTTGAATTTTCTGAGGATAAACAGAAACACTATGGGAGGATAAAAAGCATGAATTTAATTTATAGCACATGTATAAAGCTAAGTATATCAGAGCTGGAAATTATTTAAGAATATGCTAATTTTAGATTAATTATTTTTTTTAGATGTGATTTTGAATTAAATTGAAAAAAAAAAAAAACGTAAAGCAACCCAAGTTTGGTTCTTGTCATGGGCAATGAGTCTTTATTGCATGGAAACTGTGGATATGAGGTCAATTAAGCCACAGTTATCAGCTTTCTCCTTTCTTACTATAACTGTGAGATTTAAAGATTTAAACCTTCCTTTATGCAAAAATCTTAGAAGATTGTTAACTAGGTCAGACAAGGAAAATGGGAAGGGAGGTTAGGAATAGAGTAATCATTGCCAACCAGCCCAACTCCATTAATTTATGTCTCCACGTGAACTCTGAGTTTATTTGGTAATGTTTTTCCTTCGGGCTTAGAGTGTTTCCAGTGTGGAACTTTGTTATGCTCCCAAATGTCTGTGTTATCATGGCTCTAACTAGCACGTATTGGTGAGCATTTCCTACTGAAAGGAATTAAAGGAGAAAAATAAAAACAAAACCAACACACTCATTTTATGCTGCATCATATAACAATGGCTCAGAACCCGGTAGTTTAGGAATGAAATAAAGATACTTTATTTATTACACAGGCACTTGGATATTCACATGCCCAACACAGCTGATACACTTAACAGCTACGGAAACACGCACAGAAGATGTCTGCTTGTAGGCTCAGGAGAGAACTTCCTCTGTGCCAAGGTGAATGAGTGCATTAACAATTTTTCCTTCGCTTTCCTCTAAGCATTTCCAAATGTTACACGTCAAATAATATTCAACAGAAACTGATCTACATTCCAACGGGTATGCTAACTTGAATTGTGAGCAATGTAAACTTTTATCACAATGCAACATATTTGATAGTCATGCTTGAACAGATTAGGTTAGTAGCATGCATTCCATTCTGCAATATGAATACTGTTAAACTATTTTTTCCAACAAAAGTCAAAAGACGCCCAGTGCATAGAAAAATACAGATCACTGTAGTCAATATAATATTCGACTGATCTTGGGACTTACATGGTGATGATGAGATCCTAAAATACCATGCCCACAAAAGCACATTAAAAAGGGGATAAACATATTTCATTAGACAATCTCTAAAAATTAAGGATAAGAGCTTTAAATTTGGGGGACTTTCTTGCTGTGTGCTTTGAACAGGGTCTTTCTGCTCACCTCCTTCTGGCTTGACTGGTCCATCGGACATCACCTTCCTGAGGGCTAGCTGGCTTTGATCTTGGTTGCCATTGGCTGGTGGAGGCAGATTATCAGACTGAGTTCTTTGAATGGGGAGGACGCCTGCTATGCTGTGCCTGTGCTGCTTCCTGGCATGATTACACTGACCGCTTTTATGTGCTGCTGTGGCAGTGTGGGTGAAATGGAAACCCAGAGTGTATCCTCAGATGGAACCAGCTTAAATGTTAGTCATGCAAACAGAAGTGTGCTTTTGCTCTCTTTAAACTGGGTTGTCAGATGCCAAAATGATACCACATGCACAGCACTGAAGGGGATTAAAACTGGCTGTTTCCTGGGAAACGACGACTAGAAGGATGAAGGAGATGACACACTACCTCATGGCCTGGCTGATGCTCTGTGGAAGTGACGTTGTGCCTAGAGCCAGGTTTTTATAGAATTACGTCAGAAAATTTCATGAATGAAAACTTGTTGATTAAGACGAGTCAATGGCTACACTTTACTTGACTAAAGCTACTAGACATGGCACTTCTTGACTTTGAAAACATCCTACTGAGAAGAAAAAAATAATTTGTAAACTCTTTTATTCTGTACAAAGTGTGATCCAACTGTGGACCAGACAATGACTCCTACTGAGATTACATTGCCTTATCACATAAGAGAACGTACATAGGTTAAATATGTAGTTTTGAGAATACGAATTTCCGCACACGTTCTTCAGGAGACACACACAGGAAGCTTCTTTCTGCACGTGTTCTTTTTTAAACATTGCTTCAGATGCCTTTTCACCCTAGGTTCTAGAACTGACTGTTGAACTCACTAATTATCTGTTTAAATGTTGAATGCTTTTAGGTCCAAGTATCTCATTGCTAACCTGATTTAAATGTGTGTGTGTGAGTGTGCATGTGTGTTCATGTCCATGGGTGCTTTACTGGGGATAATGCTAGAGAACTTTCAGTCCCTTGTGCTTATAGTTCCTGTGTTCTAAAGGAGAAGGACGTGCACACAGAAAGACACACGACACTGCTTTGCCTGCAAACTTCACAGACACGGCTACCAAACACTATGAGCCAGGTTGGTGGATGGTGGAAACACAGGAGAAACAGCCAGTTTTATTGCCGTCTATGTAAATTAAAAAAAAAAAGACAGAAACTAAAAGAAGAGCATATTTATGTGCTGATAACTGTTCTTACACAGACAAAAGGACAGAACAGAGTGAGCAGGGGATGCCAAAAAAACCAGAAAGCAAACAGGGAAAGACAGCAGGAGAGAAAGGCAACAGATGAACATTAAGCTGCCATGCTGAGGAATTTATTTGCCTCGTTTACTTGGTTGAATGCGGAGTTGTTGCACAGCGGCTTCGGCTGCGGCTATGGCCGCCCCTGCATCTTCCAGGTGGGTCTGGGCGACACTGGTTTTGCTTTGACTGCGAGATGGTCCGTGAGATCGGAGATGGCCTTCGGACGATGATTTTGAGCTCCCAGGACTACTGTGGGATTTCTCAATGGTGGGAACCTGCATGTCTGGTTACAAAGGGATAAAAACATGAGTTAAAGTTGTTTCCCAGTACCTTGCTGTGGAGGTCTAGTCTACATAAAATTTGAAACAGTCTAGGATTTACATTAATGCTATCTTTGTGCGCCATTTATGCCACTCCACACAATAAAATAATGCTATTAACATTTAGAAAACCATTCAGGGAAGGAAGCAAAGGGAGGCCAGTCTGGAGAAGAAATCTTTTCATTAAGAAGAATGAGTTCTCTGATGGCAGTAGAGGGCTGCATCAGGGACATAATCATGGCCCTTGGCTGCAGCACGGACCATGAACTCCAACATGGCCTCCGGTGGCAGCATGGACTAAGGATCTCAACATGGCCTCCAGCGCCACAGAGGACAGAAGGCTATGCTGAGGTCCTTGTTTCATGCTGCTGCTGGAGGCTGCGTGGGTTTCTTGATCTGTGCTTTCCCCAGAAACCCTGTCGAAGTCCATGATTCAGGCTGCCACTGACTGTAAAGGACAAGGAAACGTCTCTTGCAGTGGTGTTGACCAATGTAGACTTACAGCTGAGAATGAGATATATAGAAGGTTTATATGATACCCCATCCTCCACAAAGAACGTCTATCTAGAAAGAACTTAAAAATTGTGACAGGGATGCTGACATGTAGCCCTTCAAATGTAATGGCTTCTGGAGGGGTGTAGGCGAGAAGGGGATGTGGGGGGGTGGCATCAGTTTTCTTTAAGGAACCCGCCATTGGGATTCTGATCATGCTTCAGTGAGTATATGGGCAACACAGACTGGGCCTGGTGTATCTTTTGCTTTGTTTCTATTTTGCTTTTTTTTTTTTTTTTTGTGGGAGAGTATTCAAAGGGCTGGACCTGGGAGGACTGGGAAGTGAGACAGGGTGTATTATGTGAAATTCCCAAATAATAAATTTATTAGTGAAAAAAAGGAAAATGAGTTCTTAGAAGCCTCAGGTAAGATGTCTCAGCTCCCCGCCTCCTTGCCAGCTCTGCTTATTCTAGTAGAGGCTAGTAAAGCACAATGGGTTGACTGAGCTATGAGGCATACTTAAGTAAAAACAGAGTGAGATTCGGACTGAGCAGTGAGCAGTAGAACTTACTGGGATCTAAACAATGTCGTAGAATCATTATCTTAGGAAACTGAGACTATATAGATGGGGAGAAACACACACACACAGAGAGAGAGAGAGAGAGAGAGAGAGAGAGAGAGAGAGAGAGAGAGAACTGCATGTCAATTATCTTTCAGAATGTTTAGCATGGTGAACTGGAAATGGCTAAGTGGACTCCAATCCCAATCTACAACACATTCTGAGAACCCATCTTCAGCACCTTTTGTGATCAGTCAATTAGAGGTGACCCTAGCTTCTCAGTCCCTAGAACACTGTCACACAGTCTACCGGCTTCTGATGCATGCTGAAGCGCTTTCAGAAGGCAACAGAGCTCACTAATTGTCTTTAATACTTACAAATATTAATGTATCCCGTTACTACAAGTTTATGTCATACGAGTTGGTGAATTTATCAGTTTTTGTGGGGAGATTAGTTATGTTGTAGAACAGTAATTTAGAAAGTTAAAGCAGCAGCTTTATAGAGATCTCATTATAGAAATGCCGTGCACGCTGCCAGACACCACGTGTATGTGTAATGCTATTATTAGTTGAGATCCAACATTTAGGGAAGACTCGAAGAATTTAGTTGCTGTTTGTTTTGGTAACATGGGGAAAATGCTCTTCAAAGGATAAGTAAAAACAGGATTCAAACTTTTATTTATAGGCTGACTATATGAGAATTCAGAGATTGAAAATACTAAAAAGAATATACTTAATAGTAATGACGGTTGTGTTTTTAGTAAACATAGTAGAATAAAGTTTATACTCTTTGTGAAATAACTCAGTGAATTCTCTGAAATCCTATTGCTACCTTACGTAGTCCAATCTAATTTTTACCAAGTAAGGAAATGACAAGGTCAATGCTAACACCTAAGTATGTGCTGATATGTGCTTAGAGCTTCTTTCTTTCTAACGCAGGTACCTTTTCATGATACCACAGTAACTTTCCCAACAGAATCCAACTTTACAGTGTATATTAAACAGAGAGGCACTCACGTTCAAGAAGCTACTGACTGAACAAACAGAAAAACAATGGTGTTCTACTTGAAATATCTCCTACCCTTGGATGGGTCAGGGAAGATACCATGGCTTCTGCTTTTGATCACAGAGGGCTTTGGGGACTGCTGGCTGATTTGACTGGAGTGAGACTTGCTGTGGTCAATGCTCTCAGTCTGTTCTTTCAGCGGATACCACCGAGGAGTGTTGTCCAGATGGGAAGTGCTAGATAAATCAATCAGTACCTGGGAAAGGACGATGAAGAGGTAAAACGGGTGACCCAAGCTGTAAGCGGCTTATTAGTCTTTCTGTGAATACACACTTAAATAAGGATGCGGCCAGATGATTAAGTACGACCTTAAGAATGGCAATGTAGACTTCCTCTGCTTTTGTTGCCTAATTACCCATTTTTCTATTTTCTATTCATCTATTTTTTCCAGCCATGATACTGAGAATTATGCTTTGTGACTCCAAGATACTTAATAAATTTGTGATTAAACTGAACTATGTGCTGTTTTTGACGATTCCTTAATTTACTGGAGTAGCCTGCAAAGATAAGAGTTATAAGTCATACTTTATGAGACACAAGTTGTTTTGTGTTGTTCTATAAAATTATTTTTACTTCAGAAGACATGTATGATTTTAATCAGAAGATGGGCAAAATAATGAAAAGAATGAATGATTTGCAATTACTAGCTTATTCCTTCATTTTAAAACACATTTTAATGTTTTAAAGAGAGATGTGATTGCAAACTGATGATGAGAAAATATTGTATCATGGTTTATCTGGCATTCTTCTTTCTTAATGGTCCAAAAATACTGTATTTTTACAGCCATGGGCATCATAAATTTCATAAATATGATGTAGATAAATGTTCAAAAGGGTAAATTATGTCTTCACTAAGTCAACACTTTGAAATACATCAGTGAACCAAACATAAAGCTATATTCTAGAGTGATTCTGAAAGAATCAATGTTAGTGTCAGTGGTTGAAATAGGAGAGTATAATATATAATACATATATATTAAGCGTGTATCTTTAATATTTTATGTATCTATAAATAAGCATATATAGATAATTAATTTAATTTATTGATAATATATAATTTAAGTAAAGAGCATTAAAGAAACCACTTAGTTTATAATATTGATGGAAACACCTGAAGTTCGGTTCACTCTTCCAGATTTCATTCTTAGACGTATTCTGATTTAGATTTATGGCTTTAAATAAATTAAAAAGTACATCAAATGGTAGATTGAGAATCACCTCTTAGGGTTCTGTTCACCTATTCAAAAAGTATAACTCACAAAATAAGCTTACCTGTTAAAAGACTTTGTTCAGGAATGGCTGTTGAGTAAACTCAAGAAATTTACTTTTTGTTATGCTTTAACTTGCCACAGATAGTGACAGTACAAAAAAAATAAAAACAAACAACAAACAAACAAAAACCCAGAAATGTAGACTTACCTCTCCAAGAAAGTCGTTGGAAGAGAATCTATCATAATCCCAAACTGTCACCTCCAAGGTCTTCTTCATGAGCTGCATTCGGACACAGCTGTATCAGCCCGAGTTCCCAACACACATTTCAGCATATTCATATTAATACCTTGACTCTTTTATTTCATTAGAATACTTGGTATTTTATTTAAGGCTGTTGAATATTGTGTATAATTTTAATCTAGTGTTTGATTATAGGAGACCTCATTATGTGGCAAACAAACGATCACACTTACTGTCCTATCTGTACTCCTCATTTCATAAGAAGCAGTCAACACTCCTAAGACATGTGAAAGCCATAAATCTAAAGCATTTAAAATTTTCTTCTTCTCAGTTATTACCAAAAAGGAAGCATCATTTTACTTTTGTAGAATTTAACTTACTTTAAAGAACCCAGATTAATACACATTTATAACTACATATACAAAACTATTTTCCAGAGAACAAATTAGAAGCCTCATTTTAAAAGATATTTTTTTGTAAATTATCTTATATGGGTGAGTTTCTGTTTTTATTTATAATAAATGAAATACATGAACATAGTTTGAGACTTTAAACTAGCAGTTCTTACTGCTGTTCATGGCAGTTATGTAATTTACATTATTTTAAATGAAAATATATATATACTAATTTAATAACTTCTAGAACCACTTATTTTTGGATTCAAAGTTTTATGATAACCATCATTACACCATCTTCTGTAAACATTAGTTTTCTCCTCTTGGAAAGCTTTAATTTATAGAAATGAAGTCCTCCATCTTAGCCAGACAGAATCAATAAGCACATTTTATACATCTTATTCTGTTCAATGTTCCTTCTGAAAAATCAAAATATAGCCGGATGAAAATATTTCTTCCCAATTTGTAAATCTGACCCTGTTTACTGAAATTTTAAATTTTAAAATGTTCTGTCATCCTTGTTTTATTAAATTAACTGTTCATGTTTTGGCTACTTTGTCAAAATAGGAGCATATGTTTACCTTACCTTTGAACGTCACTCATCCATTATCGCTGAATAGGTTTCTCATGTGTCTTTAATGAACCCGTACTGTGTTTGAAAATCCTTGATATAGACCCTGATTCTTCTATAATCTGTCATCAGTGACCTTACATCAGCCTACAGCTGTCATTTGTATAACAATAGTTACATACCTGCTCCATGGAAATGCTTTTATAAATTACTGTTTGATTCCACTCGGGATTAAGACTTTTCTGGACATATTTAGTCCTTCTCTTGTACTCAGCACTAAAGAGGAAAAGAAGAAAGAGTTATTTTGACATTTTACTTTAACTGAGGACATCACAGTCAAACTGAAGGATGCGCGGCATTTGCCAGGTCTTTGGTCTCACATCACTGTGCAATCATTACACATTCTAATTTAATCAATCTTAAATTGAGCACACCATGACAGTTTGAAAATACACTGGGTATCCGGAGGTTCACTTGCACTACTGAGTACGCTTCTAAAGAAATTCCCGACAGCATTTGAAGTATATTATTACATTTCCCTGAATGCAGGAGATATTTACACTAATTATATATATCATTGATATCTTTTTGTTTCATAAATAATAATATAGTCTTGAACCTTCTAAGTGTTCTACATCCAATCCTGTCACCAAAGCAAAATTATCTTTACCCCTAAACCATAGGGATAGTAAGAGAGGGCTAATGTGAAGCATGGATGTGATCTGAGCATTTGCTGGTGGAAGCCCAAGTTCTGATTCCTCAGCTGCGTAGCTAGCTGGTTTGGACCCAACTTGGGCCACATTAGACTTTCTTTAGTTTTTAAGAAAGTAAGAATAAGGCAATAATTGCATTTAGAGAGAAAAGGAAGACAAATGGTTCTTACAACATGAGATTTCAAAAACTTCCCCAAAGGCACATTTGAAATTCCCTCTAAAGGCATTTACAATAGTTTATAAAGCAGGTCTCAATGCCTTCTGCCAATAGTTTATGTCAACATTAAAGTTAATTAATGTCTTCATTCATCGCAACTTGGAACATTTCAATGAATTCCCAGTTCTTGCATGGCCTCTGAGTAATCATTAGAAACATACATGCTGTACATTTAACAACTTATACTGAAAACCTGTACAAATTAAATCTAGCAGCACATGGACAACTAGCACGGGCCAGCGGCTGGAGTAAGAAAAAGCTGACTGTTATCTATGCTTCGCAGATGGTGATGCCATAGGCAAAGTCTTTCCTGAACTTCATCTTTTCCTGGATTTTCCATCTTAATTCATGTCTCATTGATTAAACCACATTTTATTTCTCGTAGGTATCATTTATTTACTACGAAGTCCTGATACTTGTGTGAAATTACAAGATACCTTTCCTTAAAGACAGCCGAGACGCCACACCCTTCTCACTCCAGGAGAATCTAATGTAAGTATTCTGAGAAAAATCTTCAGCATGGTGATTTTTGAAAGCTGTAATTAATATGTCATGAAATTTGAGCCATGGAGTTTGTGTCTCATCAAACCTCATGTCAGACATGGTGAGGTGATTCTGGTGTCTTCTGATTCTAGACATCTTGTTTGTGTATAATTTGAAATAAGAACAGGATTTGCTGAGTGTCATTCAAAATAAAGTATAGACACTGAAAGAAATGTTTACACAATGATTTTAACAAACAGAATTACCAGGAAGTAATGAGATTGTACATATATATTTTGCCATAACTTCATCAATGTTTAGTGAAGTTTAACATATTATATATACACCCAGAGTATTTCAGTTCCCCTAATTCTGCTTTTATTCCAGTGAATTTCTCCCACATGTACAAAAGAAATGTATTTATGAATATTTATCACATTATTTCTGGTAAATTAATAAATGAACATATAATGCTTATATATTCAACCAATAAAATATTAAGCAACAGGAAACATTTAATCAAATTCATGAAAATGTTTTTGTTTAAAGTTTTGCAGAAAGATAAACAGGTCAAAGTTAACCTATCATTAGGTGAATTTAAAATCATTTTAAATAATGGTATAAATTAGTAAATACACTTGTATATAAGACATATATCAATATCACAGGAAAGCTTAGAAAGTATAAATATTAAATTCATTTTAGTTAATATTCTAGGTGGACAAGTTAGTGGTTTTAAGGGCTCCAAGTGTACATGTAATATATCTCCTATTATAAAAGCAAATGAAATAAGTGTAGCAAAACGTTAAGATGATAATTAGATAGTAAGCCCACAGGCATTTTTACGATATAATTTTAAGTAAACTTGAAAGGTTCTGAGTCCCAAAAATGGAATTTTCTAGGCATGGTATGTCCCTGTGCCTTTTATGTTTGTTTGTTTGCTTTTTATAATGGCATGGGAACAATTATTATGAACACTTTCAGGTTAAAAGCTGATACTGCCCAACAGTCACTTCTCTAGGCTGGTGCACTTAAGCCAGGCGCAGACTTGTAGACTTTTACATTTTTGTGTGTTATGGACTTAGTTACCAAAGTGGTGAAATCATGGGAGCAACACAGTAAAGATACAAAATTTGATGACAACCAGTAATATTATTCACTAAAGCTCTAAAATAATGAATTCATATATTCAAATTATATATACATATATACATATATATATACATACACATATATATATATGTGTGTGTTTGTTATTATATATATGCATATATATATTTTTTAAGACAGGTATAAAGTCAAATGTAAGCATGTTCTTTCATTAAAATACAGCTATGCCTTAAACTAAAATCATTTATAGTGCTGCCATTCTCCAAAGGATTTATTAATCCAGGGATTTTCTTAATCCATAAAATATGAATGAATTCTAAAAATTTCACATCTACATTTAGTAATTTTTTCATTTCTAAAGGTAGAAAATTATTAAATACCAGTTCTCTATCAGAAACCATGCATCTCTACCATGAAGGACAACTGTGATGGTAGTATATTAGGATCGTATATTGTTTTCGTATTGAAAAGTAATTCCTAGTCACATTGAAATAACAAATAACCTTAAAATCTGACCGCTTCCTAGCCAGAGCTCTAACTGTGTTGTAAGTGCTAACCCACTGAATCGTAAAGGCTTCCTTAGAGAACAGCCTCCGTTTATTATCTCATTTAATAGGTAAGAAGGACTTAAGCGTAGACTCAAAGCCTTAGAAGAATCAAGATATGCTAGTAAGGCTGTGTGGGTATTAGGTGTTAGGATCAGACTTTGAGTGTAAAAAATTCCTTAGTCTTTACTCTTAAGTATGTTAAACGCCATTAACTATCCAAAAGCATCACTGATTCATCTGTTTTCTTAACAGGCTCTAATAGATAAAGTGTGAACTTTGTCTCTATAACATAAAATTCCTATGCCTCAGTTTACGTACAGTACAAGTTATTATCACAACAAAGGAGATTAGAATATGTTTAGAGTTGCATAGAGACAGTCTGAATTGAATGGGCTATTTAAACTCTGTGTGACAATGGGAATGAATATTAAGGGCATTTATCTGTTAATAGAGTCAGGAGTAATCTAAGCTGGCAAAGATTAAAAATTATATTAATAGAGTCTCATGGTCTTATTGGATTTGATTCTCCAATTCTGTTCAGACTCAAACCCCTTTCCACAGCTTCGTTTTTTGTTTGGGAAATCATTTTTATTATCATTACACGGCTTGTCTGTTTTGAATTATGTACCAAATGCTCTTCTACAGAGCATCTACAAATTTCTTTCATGTATCCATAGATGAAAATAACTGTACAAACATAAGCACAAAAGTACCCAGGATAGCAGACATTAGAACATCTGTATGAGATTTTATGCCACCTGATGCCTTTATATTTATTTAGATTTATTTTCAAATATTTATATATTTGAAATGTAGAGTTCATGAATTAACCAACATTCTGCTTCTAAAGTCCTGTCAAGTTGAATGGAAGTGAGTTTAACCTCATTTACAAACACTAACACTAGTATCACTGTCTGATATTTATTAAACAAAATCATATATTTTTCAATGAACAAAAGTGTAATTAACACCCATGTAACTCAGAATGCTAGCTATTTGATGACCAAAGACCTTATGTCAGTCTAAGTCTACCAAGTCCCAAACTGTTCCTTTTCAGACTGTACTCATTCCATGTATTGAAAATGTGAAACCCAAACCTATTCTTTGTGTGTGGATTTGTGATCTTGCCATTTTATACCAAGCGTCGAGTTTGAAAAACTTATTTGCTTCAAAGTCTTGCAACATTCTTCATCATCCGAGCTACAGCCAGTTTCATCTCCTCTTTTAAATCCCGTAACTCCCTACATTGATAGTCTACTCCTTGTTTCTAGAATTCAGTTTTCTCACAATCCAGCAGTCTAAGGTTTGTTGCCTTCATTCTTTATGTAGCCCTTTCCCCTTCTTCCTGCTCAGGAAACAAGCTGCTTACAGTAGCCACACACAGCTCTGCATGTCTCTGACTGGGCATTAGCAAGCAAGGACTTTAAAAAAAAAACTTTGATAGCTAGCTGAGGAGTCATTTGTGTTCCCACATCAGAACAGGAACACTAAGATCAGAACCCCAGAATCTGCTACTGTGAAGTCAGGTCTTGTAATATAGATATATATTAAATATTTTGTTTACATTTCAGATGTTATCCCCTTTCCCCCTTCCAGCAACCCCTATCCAACCCCCTATTCCATTGCCCTCTTCGTGCTTCTATGAGGATGTGGCCCTACCCACCCACCAACTCCCACTTCCCTGCCCTTGAATTCCCTCACACTGGGGCATCCATTCTTCAGGGGGCCAAGGATCTCCTCTCCCACCTATGCCAGACAAAGCCATCCTCCCCTACACATACAGCTGGATCCATGGGTCCTTCTCTAAGTGCTCCCAGGCTGGTGGTTTAGATCTTGGGAGCTCTGGTTGGTTGGTATTGTTGCTCTCTCTGTGGGGCTGCAAACCTTCTCAGATCCTTCAGTCTTCTCTCTAACTCCTCTATTGGAAACCCCACGATCAGTTCAATGGTTACCTGTGAGCATCTGCCTCTGTATATTTCAGGCTCTGGTAGACCTCTAAGGAGACAACTATATAAAGCTCCTGTCAGCAAGTAGTTCCTGGCATCCACATCAGTGTCTGCCTTTAGTGAGTGCACATGGGATGGATACCCAGGGAAAACAGTCTCCAATCGGGTATTTTGTTACTCCTTCTAAGAAGGACTGAAGCACCCACACTTTGGTCTTCCTTCTTCACGAGCTTCATGTAGTCTGTGAGTTGCATCTTGGGTGTTGTGAGCTTTTGGCCTAATATCCACTTAATAAGTTAGTACATAGCGTGTGTGTTCTTTTGTGTTTGGGTTAGCTCACTCAGGATGATAATTTCTAGTTCCATCCATTTGCCTAATGAATTCATTGTTTTTTAGTAGCTGAGTAATACTTTATGGTATAAATGTACCACATTTTCTGTATCCAATTCTCTCTTAAAGGACATCTGGGTTCTTTCCAGCTTCTGGCTATTATAAATAAGGCTGCTATGAACATAGTGGAGCATATTTCCTTGTTATATGTTGGAGCATCTCCTGGGTATATATCCAGGAGTGGTATAGCTGAGTCCTCAAGTAACACTATATCCATTTTTCTGAGGAACTGCCAGACTGATTTCCAGAGTGGTTGTACCAACTTGCAATCCCACCAACAATGGAAGTGTGTTCCTCTTTTTCCACATCCTCACCAGTATCTGCTATCACGTGAGTTTTTGATCTTAGCCATTCTAACTGGTGTGATGTGGAATCTCAGAGTTGTTTTGATTTGCATTTTTCTGATGACTAAGGATGATGAACATTTCTTTACGTGCTTCTCGGCCATTCAAGTTTCCTCTGTTGAGAATTCTTTGTTTAGCTCTGTACCCCATTTTAAAATAGGGTTATTTTGTTATCTGGAGTTTAATTTCTTGAGTTCTTTGTATGTATTGGATATTAACCCTCTCTTGGATGTAGGATTGGTAAAGATCTTTTCCCAATTTGCTGGTTGCCATTTTTTCCTATTGATTGTATCTTTTGCTTTGGGATTTTATGAGGTCCTATTTGACAATTCTTGATCTTAAAGCATAAGCCGTTGGTGTTCTGTTTAGGAACTTTTTCCCTGTGCCCAAGCATTCGAGATTCTTCCCCACCTTCTCTTCTATTAGTTTCAGTGTATCTAGTTTTATGTGAAGGTCCTTTATCCACTTGGAATTGAGCTTTTACGAATGGATCAATTTGCATTCTTCTACATGCTGACCTCCAGTTGAACCAGCACCATTTGTTGAAAATGCTGTTCCTTTTCCACTGGGAAGTTTAGCTCCTTTGTCAAAGATCAAGTGACCATAGGTGTGTGGGATCATTTCTGGGTTTTCAATTCTATTCCTTTCATCTTCCCACCTGTCTCTGTACCAATACCATGCAGTTTTTTATCACTATTGCTCTGTAGTACAACTTGAGGTGGGGGATGGTGATTCCCCCAGAAGTTCTTTTATTGTTGAGATTAGTTCTTGCTATCGTGGTTTTTTTGTTATTCCAAATGAATTTGCAAATTACTCTTTCTATCTCTATGAAGAATTGATTTGGAATTTTGGTGGGGATTGCATTGAATCTGTAGATTGCTTTTGGCAATATGGCCATTTTTACTATATTAATCCTGCCAATCCATGAGCATGGGAGATCTTTCCATCTTCTGAGATCTTCTTCAATTTCTTTCTTCAGAGACTTGAAGTTCTTATCATACAGATTTTTTACTTGCTTGGTTAGATTCACTCCAAGATATTTTATATTGTTTGTAACTATTCTGAAGGGTGTCATTTCCCTAATTTCTTTTCAGCCTGTTTATCTTCTGAGGAAGGCTACTGATTAGTTTGAGTTGATTTTATATCCATCCACTTTGCTGAAGTTGTTTATCTGAAGGTTTTGGGGTCACTTAAGTATACTATCATATCATCTGCAAATAGTGATATTTTGACTTCTTCCTTTCCTATTTGTATCCCTTTGATTTCCTTTTGTTGTCTAATTGCTCTGGCTAGGACTTCCAGTACTATATTGAATAGGTAGGAAGAGAGTGCGTATTCTTGTCTAGTCCCTGATTTTAGTGGTGTTGCTTCAAGTTTCTCTCCCTTTAGTTTGATGTTGGCTACTGGCTTGCTGTATATTGCTTTTACTATGTTTAGGTATGTGTCTTGAATTCCTGATCTTTTTAAGACTTTTACCATGAAGGGGTGTTGTATTTTGTCAAATGCTTTCTCAACATCTAGTGAGATGAGCATGTGGTTTTTGTTTTTGTTTTGTAAACATTTTTTTTTTGTCATATACTCTTGTTGTTCTTGTACTTTCCCCTCTCAATGTTGATTTTCCTATGTGTCTATTGCCCTATTTTTGCCTCTCAAGGGGGTGGACTGGGTGTCCTGTTTAGGCTTCAGCTTTTCTTTTTAGCTTTCCAATTCTCTTCTTTCCATTCCCAGGTTGGCTCCTTTTTCTAGTCCTGTGCTTGTGCCTGGATCCTGATTGAATGTGTTCTAATTCATCATTTTCTAGCCTTGCTTCTAGATCTTCACTTCTTGTTTCTGACTCTGGGTTGATACTATTTTGATCTCTATCTCTGGACTGAGACTTCTCACTTCTGTAATAGAGACTTTCACAGGATGTAGATGGTGAGTGACTTCTGCCTCGGGATGACATCTGTTCGGTGTGCTGTCTCTATTTTAAGATGGATTTACTTGCTCCCTTATTTATTAGAAGAATATTCTTTGTCATTGTGTTTCTCAGACTTCTGTCTTAGTGTATTCATCCTCAGATCATATCCTCTTGTTTTTATTATGAACTAGGCGTTCTATTCTGCAATCTGAGACTGTAGCATCTTCAGTAGAGCCTCTTCCCTCTTTAGTTTGTGCTTTCCTTCTTCTCTAGCACCTCACCTTGTGTTTATGCCCTTCAGTATTGGGCTCTGAATCATGATCTTGAATAACAATGCTTTGAGGCTCTAGAAGAAAGTAATATATTTCCAGACTCCCTTTAATTTCTCTGTTTGGGGTTGTCTTTTCTGGAACTATTTATCTTGTTTTGTATCAGTAGCCTGAGAACCTAATTAGCATTCTTTAGTGAAAATAATCCTCTTGATATAGAGTCACAAAAACAAAAACAAACAAACAAACAAAAAACCCTAACCAACCAAACCAACAAAAAACCAAAATAATCCCCTAAACATGTTCTGCCTCTCAGTATTTATCTCTGAGCTCCAGAGCATTGGAGTTACATACACTTGCCATCACATCCAGTCAAGTCCAGTCTTCAGTTCAATTTTGGTAAGAGGTACATGATAGATTGGTGTCTTAGCAGCTAAGGGAGTACGTATGTTTGCCACAACCAACAATAGAGGCCAATAGGAAGCTTTACTAAAGACTACATTACACAATAAACAGACATAAAACAAAACCCCTCCTTTTTTTTTGAAACAGGATTTCTCTGTGTATCCCTGGTTGTCCTGATACTCTCTCTGTAGATCAGGCTGGCCTTGAACTCAGAGATCTACCTCCCTCTGTTCCCAAGTGCTAGGACCCAAGTGCATGTACCACCAGTGCCTGGCTAATACCACTTTTATTATTTAAGAATTTCAAATGTACACATATGTATATAGAGTCTCTTGATTAAATCACATTCTTTCCTTCCTCTGCAATTCCTTCCCTCCCTACTCTTCTCTTTCACAGGTTTCTGTTTTGTTTTGTTTTTATTTAACTCACAAGGTTCATTCAGTGTATGCATGTAGGGCCATCTATTAGAACATGGGTAGCCTCACAAGGCCCATATCTGACAAAAACTGACTCTCTGTTGCCCAGCAGCCATTACTAGCAATAGCTTCTCAGGTAGGGTGGGAATTCATGGGATACCCATGCTGGGCTTTTGATGGCCCACTGCAGGTCTTGTGTCCTTTCCACAGCGATGCTCTCCTCATTTTATGAATCAAAGCAATCCTCAAGCAGATTTTTTCTAGCTTTACTTATTTCCTTTCTTCAGTTAATTCATTAGTCTGTAGGCAGCATGCTACTGTGTACCCCAGGCTGACCTTGAACATGGGCCCCTTTTCCACAACTTTATTGTTTTATATTTCCTGAACTGCAAAGCTTGCTACATAAAGCCTTTAAAAAAAAATAAAACACTTGTTTACAGCTACCACTTTCTGGTTACCTTGTGCATGATACTGTAATACTGTGTTGAAAGTTTATGCAGTTGATAAATTATCACAATTTAAAGAGCTATGCCAAAACCTCTGCATTCTCAAACATGGAAAGATACACTGGGGTTCTTGAGTATAAATATAAATTGAATCTGAGGGGAAAAAAGAGGCTTCTCTCTTTTTTACCTTTCTTGTTATAAGTTAGAGTACATTAATGATATCATATTATGGCAATTAGGTCATGTTACATAATCAAAGATTTATAAATATGGGAAAATACAAAATCAGTTCATCAAGTGAATATGGCAATTTCATCCCAAATCATTAGGTAGGGGCCTGGGGCTGTGAGGAGTAGAGAGGTGAAAACTGGTCAGGATATACTATATGAAAAAAGAAAACATTTGAAAAAAACCCCACAACTGTGAGTCTTTGATACATTTCAAATCTTTCAAAATAGAGTTGGGTTTGGACATCATATTCTAATATTTCTTCCAAATGATAACACTTGTATTTTAACAAAGGTGTTTAAAGAAAGTCTAGCCAGTTACTGCACTTCCAGTTATAATGACAGAACTTGTTACAATCATAGCAAAATCTCATTATTGAGAGAACTGCAGTTTGCCCAACAGGATGATAAGAGAAAAGTGGGGGACTTTTCAGTTATGTCCATTTTTGTTTTGTAGAGATTACATCATATAGTAGTTGTATCATCAAGGCTATAGGGCATTTGGCATCTTTCCTTGGCTTTCTCTCATCTTTATCTCACCTGACCTCAATATTTTCATAGCATATGGGTATATTTAGATGAAACTGTAGACAACTAAATGAAAAAGAGAAGATAAAACTGGATTAATGTGGATTTGTTAGTGCAATAGGACTTTCACAGTTTTATTCATTTTTATTATTTTAAATTTTATGTGTATGAGTATTTGGCATACATCTATGCCTGGGCAGCACCTGTATGCTTAATGTATACACATGCTAAAAGAGGATGTTGGGCCCTGGAACTGGTGTTAGAGAAAGCTGTGAGCCACCATGAGAGCGCTGGCAACTGAATTCAGGTTCTTGGGAAGAGCATCGTGTCTTTTACCTGTGGTGTAATCTCTGCATCCCTCATTATATTATTTTTAATACATTGCATTTTTTATTGAAGAAAAGTTATTTGTCTTTCTTGATATTAATGTAAAGCTATTTTGTATAAATGAGTAGTTTCATATACTTTCTGTCTTTTATTTAACTGTCCTTGTCTACTATTATCAGACATAATAACAACAACTGCAACTTACTGATTATTATGTGTCAAGCATAGCACACACACACACACACACACACACACACACACACACACACTTATGAAAGAGGTTCTAGAATAACTCTAAGTGATAATGCTGAAATTCAAATCCAGGTTCCATTTAGTGCCTTCCATGGTCATTTCAATTCCTTCTCACATTGATAGTTCTCAAAGATACAATGAAAATGATATATGAATGACAACTTCCTAACCTTCCAAATAATAATCAAAATAAACAGACTATGCTCATTCAGTCATTACAAACAGTACCCAAATGTGCTCCCCTAGAAATTAAATGCAGAAAATCACCACCCTGATACTGCTCTACCAGGTTTCTTTAAAAAAATAAATAAATAAAAACAGTGAGATTATGAATAAGAAGACTGATAATGTGTGTTCTAAACTGTAACAATCTTCATAAAATGAAACTAATTTCACATATCAGCCCCCAAACCTCAGATTGTGTTCCCAAGAGAAACCTAGCTACCATAGCATCTATGTTGATAGGTTAATAATCACGTGGCTATAAGGGATGAAGCTTCTGAGTATTAGTAAGGATATGATGATAGATCCTAGTGTTGAATATAAATATTCATGTCCTTAAAAACCAGTAAGAGTCTCTTTTGGGTCATAGCTTTCCAGGATTTATAAAAATGTCATATTTTAATAACACACAAAATGAATGCTGCAGCATCAATAATACAGTTGAGACTAAAATCCTCACCATCCTGTTAGTGAAGACGGTACGTGAATGAAGTGGAGATTTCTGGTTTCCTTGGAGACTCAGTTGTGTTATGTGATGTTTTCCTGGAAGCTGTCTTCACATGAGAGGATATTTTGCTGAGGCTCACATTAGAGGATGTGTGGTGTTTGGAAAGAGGATACAGAGAGCCCAGGCAACAGTGACTGATGGTCTTGCATTGGTTTGCCTGGTAACACATTACTCGTCTCTGCTCATCTTCACTTGCATCATCATAGAACATGACAAAGAACTTCCTGTGGTATTCTGGCTCCTTCTCGCCACATGTGTGGAATTGTGCCAATTCAGCGAAGCCTCATGGTTTCTTCTGGATTAAACATCTGCTACTGATTCATGTTTCGTGTTTGCCAATTAGACTGGACTGCTGCTACTGATTTATGTTTGGCATCATCCCAAAGAAGTACTTCTAAACAGATCCCCACTCGCCTTGTCCTGTTAACTATCTTTCTCCCCAACCTTTGGTCTGTCTGTGGTCTAGAAGGGAAGTTTAAGCATTTAAGAACCCTAATTAAAGTCGGTTTTGAAAATTCTAAACCTACACATGAGTCTTTCCAATTAAATAACAGATTTAGTTTATAGGGCAGTGAGTGATGTGCAATAGGATATTCTGGGTTATGTTTTGTTAGGTAGTCTTGGTTGGTAAGGTTGTGATGCAGCCTGTAATGAACCAGAGAATTTCCCTACTACTAGAATCAAAGAAGAGTGATTACTCATACATTATAATAAGGTGATCTTTACCTTCCAGTCACTTTGTGGAACAGAAGATATAAAATCATGGAAACATTGCAGTGGCAAGTAAGGGAAGAACAGATTATATTTAAAATGAGAAACACACCTTTGCTACTTATTCATTTGTAATAGGAAATGACAACAACTTAAGCTATGATTATTACATAAGCAGGTAAATGAGATTCAGCAAACAGAATACTAGTGAAACTGCAGTTTAATTCAATTTTAGGGTGAAAAGTCCTCAGCTTTCTTTTCTACTTTTATCATTTTCTATTTTTATGTATGCTACTGCACATTGGTCAGAACTGTTTGCAGCCTAATTCAACACATATCTATTTGAAGAAAAATAAAAGTTACAGTTCAAGTGTTAGTATTGGTCCAAGTATTTAAAAACACACAGCGTACAACTCCAGGCATAACACAAGAGTGACACAGAAGGAGAATGACTGTACCTTGCATTCTGGACAACCATGACTTGACTGCATAGATTCCAGAAGCCAGAGTGAAGTACACAACAGGAAAGAGAAAAAGACAGGAAGAAAAAAGTTAGGAATAGAAATAGACAGGATGCCTTGCTTGTTCTTTGACTATTTGTGTTTATTGTCTTGCTTGTTCCTTGACTATTTGCATCTATCGTATTGCTAGATCCTCAAACTAGAACTGACCTTAATACTTGCATGTAATTAAAATGGTATAAAGGTAGGGTGGGAAAAAAAAGATGGAAAACTGGTGAGAGGAAGTGAAGAAATTAGAGAGGAAAAAGTGATGGGAATGTTTTATCAAAATGCATTGTATGTTTGCATGCATTTCCCAAACAATAAAATAATTAATAGTTTTTTTTTAAAGAAAATAGACAGGAAATATGAGAATAGCAATCACAGAAGCAAAGTATAAACCACAACTGCCATGAGGAAGAAGATAATCTTAGAACTATATTGAACAACACTCGCATGTCTAAAAAATCCTTTTTACATAGTTATTCAGTAATTAGTGATAAATTAATGACAGGCTAGGAATCCAGCATGTTTTCTACCTAAGGACTGAATCCTGCCTTATGAGGGATAGTTGGAAGAAGGTAATATGACAGTAATAACATTAGGTATGGATTCGTTGTCCATTTCATTATATACATTTTAAATCATTTGCAGCTAAGTATTATAGAACAGGCTGAAGTATTCAGGATACCTGTCTATCTGTTCTGCTTATTCAACTTTGCAACTTTTCAACTCAGTCATTCAATGCATAAATGTAAGTATTCTTGTGTACTATAAAGGAGGACACTAAGGCTACTGTTATGGAAGATGGAAAATAATTTAATCCATTTAAAATCACAGAAAAATACTTAAGAGTAATTTTACATAACTTCTTAAATTAAAAAAAAATTGACATCAAAAAATCAAAATAAAGATTTTTTTAATTGTTTGTTATTTTTGTAATCCTCCCCTTAAAAAACGTGGCCAGACTGTATATACAAAGATATAACTTTTTCCCTATAAGATTTATACTTTTAATTATATTTATAAAGATTTTTATGATCATAACATATACAAATGTAACATAAACTCACTAATTATTTAAAATAATCATAAAAGGTTCTCTTTTCTGGGATATGTGGCTATTTTGTTGATTTTATGTAGAATTATTGATGATTTAAAAATGATTAAGAAAATAAAATTGGATTAACCATAACAATGGTTCTAACTTTGTAAACAGGAACTCTTGCAGCAGGGATATGAAATCAAAGTCTGCACACTACCTGTGGTATACTGCCTCTGCAATATCTGATTTGTTTCCATTGACAAGCTGAAAATTATGATTGTGCTCTCAGTAAAATGGAATATCAAAGAAATTGGGACCTGCCAGTGGTGACTTAGTAAATAAACAGCAGATTCACCACAGCAGTACATATCTAATATGGCTCCTCTTCAGGCAAACTGCATGCTCAGAAAACACTTCCATACTGTTTGTTTGCTTTTAAATCTGTTGGTACTTTACAGCACATAATCTATTTTTGAGGAATGTTTGATGTGTACTTAGAAACATTTGTTGTGGATTGGTAGAATGTTCTACAAACACCAATTAGTTGGGTCTCAACCAACTAAATATCTTATGAGAGATTTTATTAGTGAAATTATTTGTGAATTTTATTTGATTTACCAGGTAAAAATATATGCTGAAGTACTTACAAAAAGTGTTAATTGTCAGGATTTCTTTAAAATAATGTGGGTGTAGGAAGTATGCAAGAGGAAACACGAACTCTGATTGGCCAGGAAGTGAAACTTCTGAAGATGAAGGATGGTCAGGTAGTGCTTCTGTGCTGTCCTTAACAGTTCCCAAGCACAAAGCAGTGCTGAAGTATCACCCGCGCAGAAATGAGGAATTAAACCAGTGTTCCTATCAGCTGAGAGATTGTCTCAACACGTCTCTATTTGTTTACTGCTCATGGTTACACCACATTAATTTGGGCAATATGAATAGCTTAGATAAAGTATAATGATTTGTAGAGGTCAAATCTCTGTTTTGAAACCATTTTCAAGTACTCACTGATATATCAAAATATTGGTATTAGCATTAATTATGTTATTAGTTATCATACATTGTTAAAGAACACATATCATTTATTTAATATTTTTATTTGGTACTAGGGAATGAACTACTCAGTTATGTTAAATACATACTCTGCCTTGAAGTTATACCCAAAGCCCAGTGTACTTTCTTCATATCAACAATGTATACATCCCACAAACGAGTAAATGAAACATCTTTTATTGATATAGCAAAGTCATTGCTTTAAATGTTATTATTTGTTACTATTTTTGACAGACTGATTTGGAAATCTGTATATAAATAGAGTTTCATAAAAACCCATTTATTGACCATCAAAATATAAGATAATAATACATATATTTTGTAAAAATAAATAGTAAAGAAAGTTGATTTTCTAGTGAATTTAGGTAGACAAGCTGAAGCACTGTGTCAAGGTTATCTTTGTGTTATTCAAATGCTGATTTCTCTGCTCTCCTATCTTGTTGCAATCCAGACAACATTGTAATGCTTATGTCAAGAATCCTCTGCCTCAAGTTTGTGTAAACAATTTTTACCATTTATTCTTCGCCTTGTCAATAAAAGCTGATCACCCAATGGTTGGGCAGAACAGAGAATAGGTTGGAACTTCTGCCAGCCAAGGGTAGGACAAGGGGCAAGGGTGGGGGCGAAGGGGTGGGGCAGAAAGTCCAAAGGAGTCCATGAGAGTTCAGCTGAAGCATAGAAGGCTCTAAATGAAAGTATTTGGCTGGGAGGTAGCCAGGTAAGTTTAGGGATTAAGATAGACCAATTGACCACTCAGGCATTGATGCAAAGCTTGAATATAAATCTTGGTCTCTCTGTGTCATTATTTGATAACTAGCTAGTATTTAAAATGAAGCTGCCATATTAATTTACTACATTCATTTACATTAAAATGAACATTTACAACATGTTACTTCTTAAAATCTGCCACAATTTCTTAAGTGATTTCAGACTTACAATCTGATACTTGGAACAAGAATGTTTCTGAGCAATTAAAATGCTGCTCACTCTCATGGAGATTGGCTTTATTATGGTCTGCGCCTAGAGAACCATTGATAACTCAATGTAAAAATTTTAATTCGACCTTATCTACTAATTAATATGATGGCAAAAGTAGACTAAGGACAATCCAAGTTAGGCTTATAAATTAAAGAATGCAAGATACTATCAAGATTGTTTAGATTGTGAGCTGAAATACTTAGAAGACAATGTCTTGTACTTACCCCCGTCCTGGAAGTAAGTACACCTTAACAAACGGGTCAGAGTAGCCGTTGTTGTCTCTGGGGACTAAGTTTCTTGCTTGAAGAATATGTATTATAAGGTTCCCAAGATCATAGTTGATTTGAAGCTTTAAGGTGTAGAAAACAATTCCATGAAAAAATAAAAACAAATGAAATTGTATTTATTGGTTAATACTTTACTAGTTCTTTTAACATCTCATAAAAAATTAATTACTTCATCTCAATTTTATTTGAAACTAAAATGTTAATGCCCAAACTACCTGGAAGGTCTTGGGCATATGTGGATTTGTAGAAAACATGCTGTTCATGTTTACTGGACTTTGCACAGTGAAAAGTCTCTGCCTAGCTATAGGTTCACTTAGAAGAAAAATCATACACTTAATATTTATTATATTTTAATATTGAAAATTTGTTTATGGGAAAAGAATACACCTCACTGATATCTAGTATCACAATTACAAAGATGTTGAAAATAATAAATAAATAACTTGTAACGTATTGTGAGATAGCATTTACATTTTTTCGAAAATGAGTGGTGAGAATAAAGGTTATATGGAGAGGATGCTATCCATATTAAGATGTAAGATTTTAAAAAGAGTATAGATTTCATTTTTCCTATTTTCTCCAAGATTAAACTTGTAGCTTCTCTTTCTATGCCACTTCTTATAAAGTAAGAGACTGGAATGATACTAGCTTACTCTTTTGACTTTAGAAGCTGAAAAAGAAAGAATATCTCTACAGTACTTATTGACTGGTCACATTGACATCAAAGAACAACATTTACAATTCAGATTAACATTTGAGAAACTGTCACCATTCAAAATCATTGAGCTTAGTAAATTTCTCTTTCACAATGGAAGTATTTTTTTTGATGTGTTTCAGATTAAATCTTAATTACATTTCGGTTTTTTAAGCAATAGAAATGGAAAGACCTTTATTTCAAAGAGGGTATGTATGTATAAAAATATTAACTTTTAAAAATAATTCATACAAAAACAGATACATAGTTTTTACATTCAAAGTGGAGTATCTAAAATCTGTTAAACCTTTGCTTAAAACTTCAGAATTAAAAACATCTTCATTTTGGTACAGTTTTGATCTGGATATGATTTCCAATAGAAATGAATCTTTAGTTGCACAGTTCCACAGAGAAAAGTCTAGTTATCTCTGACAGCCGAGAAAAATGTGTAAATAACAGAGTAATGTGTCCTAAGGGAAAAGCAAAGGCAGGGATTTTGAAAGTGTGTGCTATAATATGATATAGGAACACGAAGGTTAGTAATCCATAGTTAGCGTTCTCTGGAGTTCACTTCCAAATGACACTGCACCTAAGCTGTTTCTCACTGACATGGACGCTTTCATGCTACCTCAAGAGACTCAAAACTTCCCCATTCATTCCTGAAGACCTCCAAGAAGCTAAGTGATCAGACCAGAGGAAGCATGGTTACCTGGGCCATCCTCACACACAGGGCTTCCAGTGCCTGCATCTTTATGCTTACTATTCTGTGTGTGCCATTGCCGTAAGGATTTGCCACACAACACGGGAAAATAAGTGAAACACCAGCTTTAAGAATATTTGAACTCAGTGGGTTCTCAGCCTGTGCAGTTGCGATTCATTTGGCAAACCTCTATCTACAACAATATTTACATTACAATTCATAATAGTAGCTATTTCACTGTGATTCATGCAAAGATATAAACCATGATAATGAGATTTCAAATATAGAAGTATACATGGACCTAAAGCTGAAATTTTCTGTACTTTTTATTCTGTTTTCCACCCTAAATTCTTTCAATTGATCTTACAAAAACAAGGTTTTTATGACATACAGTATGACAATAACTTCCCTAGGGTAGTTTTTTATCAGTTAGTTAGAAATCACTGACTTAACAAAAGTCATCACTTGATTAACATAACTTGAAGAATGGCCTTCAAGCACGTGGAAGGAGAAGCTGTGTGTAAAGCACACTCAAGCACACTCATTGAGTTCAGTTTGTACTGACTAAATACTCTTTCGTCAGGAATTTCAAAGCTATGACTGGTTTCCATGCACACATGCATCTACACATCAGGGTATCACATTGCTTCCTATATATAGTATAGTACATGTTGTAGAAAATGAAAGAACCGGACAGGCTGTTAGAAATTCCAATAGACAAATGGTAAAAACAAAACAAAAAGATGATAGCATGATGACATGAAAAGCATTCCATACCTGAATCTCTCCTGTAATTGGGTGAGAGGCCGCCTTGGTGGCATCAGTGGGCTGCAATATTGAAGACCACATGTTACATTAATAAACAAACTACTCAGAGGTGTTCTCCTTTTAACTGTCTTTTGAAATTAACTTGTACTGGTTATAGAACACTGCCTGGAAAATATATTTTATCCGTTTGGTTGCCTCAGAATTAAAGTAGCTACTTAAAATTCTCATAGTTATTTAATTTTACAACACACAAATCTATTTTTCTCTTTGGAAAATTTGTTTTGAAACCATGACTTTATGACAGGAGTATTTTCAATTACTTAAACAAAATGATTCCCTTTAGTTTAAAGCATTTTGCTTAAGTATTTAGAGATTTTAAAGAACACATAGTAATGAAACAGTGTTTACATTAGACTGTCTAGGAATACAGAAGCTAGGATGAAAGTCATGGTCATTGCTTCTCTCCTTCTAGCTCCCTGCACAGTGAAACACCCAAGCAACGTTTTTCTATGAGCAGATCACCTTTAATTAATATTTATCTTTTCAGATAGGTTTTCACTTTCCTCATAACTCTTTAGGCAAATAAATCCTTCAAAGCAGGTAAGAAAGAGATCTAGCAACCAGACAATGAGTAATATGCCCTGAATCGCAGCACTTAGGAGACAGAGGTAAGTGGACCACTGTGAATTCGAGGCTAGCCTGATCTAGATAGTGAGTTCCTGGCCGTCTAATTCTACACAGTAAAACTCTGTCTCAAAATAAATTAATAACTAATAAAATTAAATAAAGTGATTTTGCAAACTAATACATGCTTGTCAATAAATGCTTACTCATGAACTTGTTGCATTTCATATATATATATGTATATATATATGTGTGTATATATATATGTATATATACATATATATATATATATATATGAATATATATATACACACACACACACATATATATATAGTCTTTGTTCCCAAATCAATGATAAAATATTAGGATATGATAAAATATGGCACCTAGGTGCAGTGGCCACCTTTACACATCATTTCTATCTATTGTATAAGTATGCAAAGCTGACTTTGTTTTAGTAATTGGATGGAAAGTGGCAATATCTATTATAATATCTTTGTATACATGCTTAGTTACTTTTTTATAGATTTACTCATTTCATTTGTATGTGTACACTGTTGCTTTCTTCAGACACACCAGAAAGGGAATTGGATCCCATTACAGATGATTATGAGCCACCATGTGGTTGCTGGGAATTGAACTTAGGACCTCTGGTAGACCAGTCAGTGCTTTTAACCAAAACATAGTTTTATTGTAGAATGAGCACAGTAAAAAAAAAAAAAAAAAAAAAAAGTAAGTCTATTTCAAATCTTGCTCTAAAAGCTAACAAAGAAGAAAATTAACTCAACCCTTGGTGAAATTAAGATGGTTACAGGTGTTCAAATTCATATATTTAATAGCTTTAGCTCACTTATAATGTATGCTAACTATTAACATCGAAACTATGCTGGGCTTCAAAAGGATAACTGATTGTTATTAAACAATTGTATTTATTTAATATATATTCCATTCTAAATGAATAAAACAAGAAAACTAAATGGTAAAAAAAAGTTCTATGCAAATGCCTGGAAGTGTTTATACATTGAAAACAACAACAACAACAACAAAAACAAACAACAACAACCAACTGGGGCTTTTCATCAAATATTTCTGATTCATTTAAAAATAACCAGATTTGAAAGGAAAATAAACTTATGTTCTTTTTACAGTTTCCTGGGGTTCTGTTATGAAGACAATGAGAAATTTTAAAGCATGGGGTCTAAATGGCATATACATATTGTGAATATTATCAGGTTACAGGGTTACATTTCAAATTTAGAGACACCTATACTCCTTTCAACTGGGTCATGACTTTTGAAGCTGGTTTTGTTAACTGTTGTACTAAAACAAGTACTTCAAGAAAACCAGTGAGTTGGTACTACAGACTAGTAATCTACGGTGCAATCAGAGTTTGAGGAGTTGTGAATTGCTCATTAGTGTACATGTCCCACACATGCACATAGAGCTAGTAAGAAAGATATAAAAACATTTTTAATTTGTAAATAATTTTTAATTTTAATAATTTTTTAATTTTTAATTTTTAACTTTACATAAAGGATTAAAAATACCTATTAGGATTTAGGATACAGATATTTATTAAATTGTTTAGCCCCAATTATATCACAAATAGGACTGTCTTACCTATTTCTTTGAACTATGATTGCCATAAAAATATTCAGTTTGCTTTTAATTTTATCATCTCTTTCCCCACAGTTTTATTCTGTCATATATTAGATATTTTATTTTATAATTTCATCTGTTTATCTTTTATCACCTCCCATCAGAATAGATCCAAATATAATATCTTCAAATAACTAATCAATTTCAAATGTCTGAGACTTCTTTCTACAGGGTTTTATTGAATTTTTGATGATATCATGACAGAAAATTCTCTTTTCATAAGATAGTAAGTTCTTCTGTTAAATTATTATATCACCATTTAGAAAAAAATCTAGATTTTAAAGATTAAAAACAAAAAATGATGGGTTAGAATTTTATGCTAAGACTTTTCAAAACAAAACTGTTCACTGAATTAAAGGAAAATAATAACAAAATAATCTATATATTTGCTTATGGATTTTATTGTTAAATCAAAGATAGCAATATTCTGTTGTGTTTCACATACACATTATGTAAGAGTTATTAGCTAAGAATCTAATAAAATATATTCTTTTCAGAATGACTATTAAAATTGTTTTCAGCTACAGAAAATAAATAGTTTTATATATCATTTATATGATTTTAAAACTCTTTAAAATAAATACAAGTCATATTTGGCATGTATTATTCAAAACATATTCAAAATATTAGTAATGAATCAGTAGTCATTTACACTTAATCACTTAAATTAGGAGCAATACTCAACAGTGGCCTGAGAGGCTTGTCTGTAACCCCAAGTTAACACACGGAGAATGCTAAAACTGACAAATGGAGTTAAATCGAACTTCCAAGCTTCTGCACAGTTAAGGAAACAAACAACACATATAGACACATCCTTCAGAACAAAAAACATCAGCAAAACATATCTGACAACTAATTTCCCCAATACATAAGGAACTTCAAAAACTTTACACCACTAATAGAATAACTATAAAAAAAGGACCTTACTCCTAAGTAGATATTTATCAAAAACAAATAAATACCAATTGATGAGATCCATATAAATAATATATAAATAAGTAAATAAGTAAATAAACAAAATAAATAAACAGATTCCCTAAACTCCTAGTCATCAGAGAAGCACAAATCAGACCAACCATGGAGATTAACCTAGAAACACATAAGGATGACTATTACTATTATAAAGATTGAAATAGAAAGTACTGGAGAACTTGAGGTCACAAAAGAGCTCATGACCACTGTAGGTGGAACTGAAAAGTAGCACCGCCATCTTAAAACTGTCTGCTACATGCTAAAGAATTGAGAAGGCTCCAGCAATGCATTCCTAGCCAAATGTCTAAAGGAATGGAATCTGTCGTTTGAAGAGGGCTTTTCATGCCGACATATATTTCAGCAATATTAACAACAGCATCAGTAAAGGTAACATCAGCTTGTCAACTGATGAATGGATAAAGGATAAAAAAATGTGACATATACCTGATGACATATTACTGAGCTACAAAAAAAAAAGAGAGAGAAAAAAATCCTGCTGCTGGTAACATGTATGAATTAAAGATTAATTCAAGCACAGAAAAACAAATATCAATATTATTTACTAACATCTAACTCTGAACTCTGAAACAAATGACAAAATACAAAATCATGAAGATATTTTGATAAAAAGCATCAATAAAAGTGTTTCATAGATGTGTTCCAAACATCTAAATATATTCTTATATTAATTATAAATAAAGTAATTTAGATTTAGAATACTATCATGCAATTTAATTGTAATTTTGTTATTAGTATATTTTATGCAATATAAAATATGTGAGTATATTTAAGCATCTTAATATTTAATTTAGTTAGTTCTATACCTACAGAAATAAAAAAGTAAAACCCTAATTCTGTATACTAGCTTAAGAACTAATATGAAATATTTGGCTTTGCTGTTGCCTGACATTAGGATACAGAGCTTCAAAAAGCTGTCTAACTTACATTATGTAGGAGACAAGAAACAAATGGCAACCCAACGTATCAGTAACTCTTTACAAATATATTACTTAGCAAAAGGTACCTGCTTAAAAAATGAAAAAAATGCATAGGTAGCAGGTCTACTCTTTAAGGTAAATCTTTACATTTAAAAATATACACATGCACTCTCTCTCAATATATATATATATATATATATATATATATATATATATATATATATAAATATTTTTTTCCAAAATAATCTAATTTTATGATTAAGTTAATGTCACTGCCAAGAGTGAAGTAATTTCTATACTAGAACTATCCAATGGAGAATATTTGTGAGTCACAGAGTTGATTGAATTTTTCTAATAATCACAGTAAAAATAAACAGAAAAGAATATATAAACAGAAAAGTATGTTTATATTTATTCTAAATATTGTCACTTCACCATGCCAGCAAAATTAAACTTGTGATGAGATATTTACATAAAGTCACTGGAGTTTGGCCTACAATTTACCTATACAAAGATGTCATCTGAGACCAGCTACATGTAATTAACAGTTACTCTTTGGACAATGGGACACTAGAACTATGTATTTGAGCCAACTGTTATAAATCTACACTCCCTCAAATTATTGACAAAGGAAAGAATGGCTCCATGCAGAAACAGCTGCAAAGACCCCTTTCCTAATGCTTTCCCATTTCTAGAGTTTCCATTTTCTAAAGTGTGGTACCCAAAGCTAATATATAGTAAAATATAATATAAAACATATTATATAGAAAGGCAAATTTATAAATTTGCATTCATAACAAGAACAGGAGTTCACAAGTGATCACTGGCATTTTAATTCATAAATATTTTTCTTACTGTTCTGTGCAAGTCAGAGAACTGTAATATGTGCTCAGGGGGAATAAAAATAGTTTTTAAGTGGTGTGTGTAACCAAAAAGGAGAATAAAATTAGAACCTGATATTTGCAGTTTATATACAAATTTTCTTTTGATACACAAGAGGCACCTTTGGAAGGAAGAAAAGAGGTAAGCAGGCAGGCTGGCAGGCTAGAAGGCAGGAAGGAAGCTGGCAGGGTGGGAGGAGGGAGAGGAGAAGGAAGCAAGGAGGGATAGGGGAGACTTGTAGTTTTCTGATTCTGAAACTCTTTTCTGGTTACATTTTCTTCTTTGAATGGAGGTCCCTTTCTTTCTAAATTGGTCCTTAGCACCACCGCTTCTGACCCCATCAGCATAATGGTCCTCGTTCTCCTTATACCCACTCATTGTGCCCTAGAATCTTCATCTGTCATCTTCAAATTTTAAGGAAGATCACATGTAGCTAAAGAAGTTATAAAACCCAGGTTTCTGAGCTCCAACCACACAGATTTTTGAAATAGTCCAGGTTGTGGAAAAAAAAAAAGCGCTTCTAACACATTCCCATAGAGTGCTGTGCCACAGCTGCTGAACCGGGAGAGCACAGTTTAGAACCACTTGTCTCCTTGGAATGAGAGGGAGGAATCTTTGTATTTTGGTGGAGGGTGACTTCTGAATTGTAATGATCGTGGACAAGTGTTGGTGGAGCATAAGCCAGAGCTGAATTGCTTATAAATGCAATACTGACCACAAGGATGTCAGGGCATACATGATAACACTAGATCTACCAGCATTTCTAAGGATGAAAACCAATGTTCTTTCTGTCTTTTTAGAATGTTTAGAGGCGTGCCCTGGAAGAGATGGCCCAGCAGACAATCAAGTAACAGGAATGTTTCCTAAATAGGAGAGTGACATGTCAGAACAGTTACACATGGTAATGTCATCTGCTTTTACAAGGAGGAAACACTGCTGCACTGGACAGTTTTAGTTCTCCAGCAACTTTAAAGAACCAGCACTGGGAATACTGGTTTCAAGTAAAGCCACACACGCGAAGTGCAACCCACACGTTGGAACTGGAATAAGATCTAGAATGTTGCTCATCTGTCATTGTTATCCTTTATTTTTTTGTCCTAAATTATTTCTATTTCTTTGTTATCTCTATCTCTATCTCTATCTCTATCTCTATCTCTATCTCTATCT
>JANHMN010000016.1:5158253-5210772 GCA_030674055.1 Rhabdomys pumilio
TGTGTGTATGTGTGTATGTGTGTATGTGTGTATGTGTGTATGTGTGTGTGTGTGTGTGTGTGTATGCATAAATTGTGATATCTGTTGGCCCTAGTGCATTTCAGTAACTCAGACTTCCAAGAATCATTGTAATAACAGCAAAAGGCCAACTTGTGCTTAAAAAAAAAATTAGTAACTAAAAATTTTATGATTAAGAAGAAATGGCTCAAGGATTGCCTTCACAAGATGAATTCATATTTAGGTAATTTAAAACATAAACTTATGTAGTACATATTTAACATATCTATTTCTGGCCTAGTCTAACAGTTAAATATGCAACATGTTTCACCAGAAAGCTAATACTGTAACTAATTAGTGTCATAATCATACACATGTATACAAATCTATAATTCTGTCTGCATGTATGTCATAACAGGTTACTTGTATATGTGCCTCTTCATCCATGGTTGAAATCAGACGGCTGTCACCTACCAACTTTTGGTGGCTCGTGAAGTTCCAGATGCTGGGGATTTTCGGAATCTGACAACATATTGAGGTCCCTGAAGATTAAGACAGATTATTAAGAAAGACACTGAGGAAACCTGAATCAAAAGGCACCTCTTCCAACTGCCCTGAGTTTATTTTCAGGAGGTCAATGAAAAGTGGTCATGATATAAAGCAACTCCCAGTCATGCACCCGGCTAACCCAGTACATATTAGCAATGTTGTCAAAAGTCAAAGCTGAGAAAAATGGTCATTTAAGGTGAAATCTTTATTAATTAGATGCAAGTCACTTCAAATATTATGCACATTTATGGAATCCAAGTAGGTTCTGGCCTCCTTTTAAATGACACGTTTTAATAAAAGCGTGGAAGGGAGAGAGCTGTATCATAATCAGAAACTGTCAGCTTGAGTCTGTCTATACCTTACTTAGCCTTTGATTCAGAACGCAAGAAAGCCATAAACCTTGTATTCACTTCATTTTCTAATTTCTGAATCTCTTGCTGGCTGGCAAAGTTTCCACCTTAACAATTTTAAATTAAAAGAGACATGGATAGCCAAAAAATGGAAACAGAAAGATGGGGAAAAACTCACAGTCTTACACATATTTCTGCTTCCCCACTTTGCTGATTAATGATGCTCTGTACTTCTTCATATGTTTTAGAAGTTAAGGGGATCCCATTCCATTCCAAAACTTGCATCCCTAGAAAGACAAATTTGAGTAAAAAATAAAACACGTGAACTATCTTCATTCATAATTCTTGAGCACAAGAGATTTCGCTTGCTTTTAAAAGCCAAATCAACACACCATTTCAGAGAACATTGGATCAATGTTCTCCAGAACATTATTAGATAGTCAGATATAAACTTACCTGAGTGCATAATACATGTTGAAGACAACATGCACGATTTTCTTTTGAAAACCTATTAATTCTTAGCAAATACATGCATTCTGTTCACACTCTCAGAAAATATTCTGAATAAACATACAAGTAATTGCAACCATTAGCTTAAGAGTATTAAATGCCACCTTCTTTCACAGAAGGGAATGGTAAGAAGTCACCAGAATTTCCTGATGAAACTCTGCTTCTGAGTTTCACCCAGATAGATAAGGTTTACTTTGTGTGTTCTATGTCACTGCATGGCAGATGTTTCTGAAGACAATAGGAAGAACGTTACAGGAAGGCCAGCCTTCCGAGTCTGTAACCTGTGCAGTAGTACTAGCTCTGAATTCAGAAAGGCCTGTGCTGTGCTGTTATCTTAAAAACCCACTGTTTAGTTTTTCACAGAATCCAATAAATTATGTGCTCCTCCTGCCTGATCAAGGTATTTCATTTATACTATGTAACAAAAAGAATAATTTTATGCAAAAAGAAAATAGTAATAATCAATATTTAAATATTTTTACATCCAGGTATTTTTTGCCTCTTTTTGTGAGTTGTTAAAATAACCCAAGTGAGTGTTTGAGATGATCATAAAATACAGTTATATGAGATGAGTCCACACAGCAGAAAAATCATCTCATTGAGTGCCCAGATAACTGAAAATGTTATCAAATTTACCATTTAAAAATGTTCATATGCCATGACACAGTAAATTAAAAAAATAATTATTGAACTATTACATCTTTAATAAACTTTATGCTGTGTAATTCCATTGTGCTTAATTCAGCACTGGTTTAATGTAAAATTATAAATACAGTATGGTTGTGTCTAAGATTTAATGGTATCGTACACATTGGAAGGAATGTTACCAGTTGCAATTAAGTGAAGGAAATGCCTGTATACTACAGTGGAATAACAGAAGTCCATCAAAAGGCTCAAAGCAACACAAAAGGACTTTTCTATAACTTACTCCAAGAAACCTTTATCTTCAGATGGGCCTTAGGTTTATTTCAACTGTCCCGGCTGTTGTACACAGAAAATAAAATAATTACATAAAAGACAAGGATATTAAGATAGGCTCAGCAGACATGAAAACAGAAATCAAAGCATTGTTTTAAAGCCAGGAGGAAAACCTACATTTATTCTGAATTGAAACTTAATGCTATAATGATTTCGATATTACTTCTTCACATTTCTACAGAATCATATTCTAAGGAAACAGTCACAAGTCTATTTTTTTTCTGTTTCTTTTGCCTGGTCATGGTTTTACATTTTAGAACAAAGGGAACTCTAGCAAAGCTTAATTGTTTAGTGAAATAAACAAGTATCTAGTCATAATGCAGGAAAGCACATTGTATTTGTCAGTAACATTGCTGACCAAATTCTTGCCAAGATACGTATATAATACTTTTAACTCTGAGAATTGTTTTGCCCCATTGAGACACCTGAGCTTCTTTTATCTTTTTTCATATTAGTCTGTGTATTGGAGAAAGCTAAAAATATCTTGCCAGTTCTTTTGTCCTGGTCTGGTACACTTGCTGATGTTCTATGAAAAGAATCACTACTTTGAGGAGTTATTTAATGCTTCCCATGCCAATGTCCCTAACTTCCTGCAAGAGAATGGACTGCTACTCATATCCATTTCATAAAACACTTATAGAATTATGAGTTAAATGTTTTGTAATTTTAAAACAATATATGTGATTCAAGACACAAACAAAACAAAGGATAACAACCATAGAATCATCTCAGTAGTTACACAAAGAACATTTGATAATATTTTAATAGATTTCATAAAATGAAGAATGAATTTGGTATAGAAGAAATGTTTCACAGCTTAAAAAACGTATAAGCCAAGAAACTATTTTGGACTGATAAATTTGAGAGAGTTGCAAGATACAAGGTAAACATACTAAAATTAGGAGCACTGCTCTAACGACAGTGTATTAACTGCAATACAAATCAAGAAAGCAAACTATTTCACAATGATATACAATTATAAAACAAAGTAGCTAGGAATGAATTTACTTAGTTATGTGAAAGATCTTTAGAAGATAAAGTATAAAGCAGTTATGAAAGCCATTAAACACCTATGATGATAATACAAAGAAATAGAAATGTAATTATATGTCCACAGACTTCAAGAATGAATGGTGTTAAAAATGCTTATATATCCAAATTCATCTGCAGATTTAAATTAATTAGTATTAAATATAAGAGATATTCTTCAAAGAAAGATTAGAGTTTTAAAGTATGTTTAAAAGTTGAAAAACTGAAAAGTTCCAAACATGAAAATCCACCTTGAGAAAAAAAATTGAAGCGGGAATCACTGTAGTACCACACTTAAAAATGTTTCATATCTTTATCTACTGTAAAATCTTATATTCATTCATGAAAAATAATGTGCACAAAAACGTGTTAAAACTTGCATTCTTCAGATATTCCATAATGCTTTACTTTACCATTTAATAATTTAGATATATTTTCCATCTTAAAGTACCTTGTCTAGTAGATTACAAACAATCCTAGTAAATACTATTCATGTGAATGTTTACTTACAAAAACTAAGACAAATTCTGAATTTTTGTCAAGTATGCAACAGTGATGATTTGCTGTTCCAACTTATAAACTCAGGAAATTGTCATGGGTCAGCAGAGGGGAGGGAGACATCTTAAGACAAGGATGAAGAAGAGAAGGTAATAGAATACATGTGACATAAGCAGAAGAAAAAAAAGTTTTGGGAAGAAAGGGACCCAGAAAAAAATGTCACATACAGCAGTGCTGTCAAGGGATGGATTTGAACAGAGTATAATCACACATAGGTATGCAAGTGCCATAATGAAATCCAATAGTATATACCTTAAAAAATAATTTTATAAACCTTATTGAAGTTTTAGATGAACTGAATATTATTAAATCAGAAACCAGTACAAGTTTCTAGATTAGTGTTATAAAACAAGGATGTTCTAGCTTATAACACAATTTTTTGTTTAAAACAATCTGTAGTTTATTTGTTATAAAAAAGGGAGATCCATAATAGCTTAAATGATTTGCTTAACACTAGGAGATTGTTGAAGAGTCTTCTTGTAGACTCAAATAACTGTCTAGTGTTGAGCATCATCTGAATATAAGAATGGTTACATTATTCAGTGTTGCTGAGATGTAATCCTGTTATCTGATGGAAAGTAAAGCGTACAGGAAAGATTCATAAAATTAAAATAGAGAATAAGGTTTTTTTTTGAATGACCAACAAATCATAAAGCTTTATTTCATTTTGTTTCCTCATTTCAAAATGTTTTAACAAAGCAACAGAAGGAATGCATTCCAGAGTTTAGGTCATATAACTGAATGGCAATTTCTTTCTTTCTTTCTTTCTTTCTTTCTTTCTTTCTTTCTTTCTTTCTTTCTTTCTTTCTTTTATTTTTTATTTTTTGGATGTTTTATTTATTTACATTTCCAATGTCATCCCCTTTCCCCATTTCCCCTCCCTAGATCCTCCCTATTCCATCTCCCCTCCTCCTTTTTGCTTAGTGAAGGAATGGTGGTCTAGGTTTTGGAAAACATTAGGAACACTCATTCTGTTTGCATGTGTAGTTATTTCCATGGGGGATGACATTTCCTCAAATAAAAATTGCTACAGGATATACTTAGGTTCTATGACTTCCATTGAATCCAGAACTTCTCTTGTAAATGGCAAGTCACAGTAAGGAAGTCCCCTACCCTGGAGGAAGTGCCCTGGCTTAAAGGGCATCCTCAGTATTGTGTATTATTTTTAATATTCTAGAATATATGATTATTAAATAGATAATGTTTACTGAATCTAAGATAGAAAACATCAATTAATGTAAACAATTAAATTTTCTACAAATAGTTGAAAAGACAACTTGAACTGATTACAACTGATTTACATAAACAAAGTAATGAGATGTGTGTGTGTGTGTGTGTGTGTGTGTGTGTATTTTAGTACGAATATTGCAGATCCATGCTCTTAATAGCAGAGAAGATAAGGGAATAAAATTCCTAAGATTTCTGTTCCTTGATATTTTTCTTTTAGTTTACAATGATCACTAAAATAATTCACCATTGCAGTTTAGTTCTTACTGGAAGAATTGATACATATGCCAGAATCAATTTATTACTACAATCTATTGTCTTAGAATATTGTGTATTATTAGAATACGATGAAATCAGAAAATTACTGAGTAAATCAGGAGAAGATAATGGGCATATTAGTATAATTTGGTTGATCCCCAGGAAATAATATAATCTGCATAATGACACTATCTCATTTTAAGTGGATTTGAGTTCAGAACGTAAACCATTTTATAATTGAATTTACCAGTTGACTTTGTTGATATGCTCAGGGAGGATATTTCTAATGACCCTTTAATTGAATCAAATTAGCATATTAGGTATCACATCTGAAGAATGTCATGTCCAGTTAATATAAACAGACTAAGTAAAAAAGTATGAAAATTATTCAGAGATTCATAGTATAAATGAATGGACAAAAGAAGTTAAAAGAGACAAAATACCCAAATGATTACCTCTTCCATTTTAAGTGTCCAGGTTGAATCATTAAGTGCTATAACTTTAGCTCTGTCTTTAATTATTTTTTATATTTATATATTCTTAACTATTTCAATTTTAATGTCATTCAAATGTAATCTATTAGTCGTATAATGGATTTTAACACAAATATCATACTTTTGTTAAAGAAAAAAATGTTTCCTAATAAACATAAGTGCTATTGAACAGGTAGAAATATCATCATCTCCCCTTAGCATACTCATAAATATAAATTTTATTTCATAGTATTGTTTGGTAGATTAAATGCAGAGGACATTGCAAACATTCCTGAGATATGACTTTAAAATTTTACATAAATGAGAAAGGACAAGAACTGTAATTGAAAAGGCTGATTGGACAAGCAATCTTGTAATCAACCATTAGCATTAAATGGAAAATTCTAACAGTCTTACAATTCTTGAATGCAGAAGGGGAGCAGATGTTAGTATGGGGCTGAGACTCAGAGAAATGGGAGAGAAAGGTCAGTGTGTTGAAATATTTATTTACACTATAAATGATTTGGGAAACTGTCATTCATGTTAAATGTAGTTGGTAATACTCTGTGTACTTGATGTTTGCTATGAGTACATCATAAATTTCTTTACCAATGACACATAATGTGAAGTATGTGCTTATTATCTTGGTTATTAGATCAGCCCATGTACACATATATCAGCCTAAGAAAGCAATACAGTAGAAACAATTTTTGAGAAAAATTTAAAATATATTGGGCTCCTTTAGCATTGTTTGTAATGCATGTTCTATTGATAAATTGCCATGTGCTGTTTGAGTTCCCTGAGAAGCTGGGAGCAGGGCTAAACCCCAACTTCTCTTTCTGACTCAAACATGTTTGTGTCAAAGTGTCTTCTGATGTCCTCCATCAGAAGGACGGGTTGCTTCCCCACCCAAAATGTGACCAAGTCCAGTGTAGTCCCTCAGTTTTTCCAGATGGTTTCTGCTGGATGTGAGCATCTCATTTGAAGTTTTGTGTTTATTTGTATCCATTACTTCTTTGTTTTGGAAGTCTCTCAACATGGAACACTCTGCACGGCCCAGGAAGCCTCCACTGGACCCTGACACTCTCCATGGGACTCTTCAGCTTGCTGCCTTTAAGTGATTTCCTCAGTATGGTGCTGTTGGGAGTTTGTACACCCCTTAATTTGATGATTACCACTTTTTGGACCCCTCAATTTTCCTTCACTAATTTTCTCTATTGGATATTTTGAATGCCCAATTTATAATATTCCTCTACTTAACATTTATTCCTTTAACATTTGCTTGGCATATGCTTATAAATTCACCAATTCAAGAATAAAAATATGGCTGTTTTATCCCAGACCCTATCCCTACGTCTCATCCATAGCACTACAACAGATTGCCAGCTGTATCCTTCCTTCCTCTGTGCCCAAATTTCCAGTGGATGCCACAGATCATTTCTTCCTAGCCTCCTTCTCTCCACTCATAGCTGTGTTTCAGTGCCCAGTCCGGGCACTTCCTGTTCAACCACAGGTCACACCTGCCAGAACTCCAGTATTGAACAACAGCAGCCATTCCCTGTGAACACACCAGCTGAGGCAGCTGCACAACATGCTACACAAAGCTAACATATTCTCTGTAAATCCAGAGAGTAAACAGAAACCAAGGATCAAAACATCCAGACAGCAAAGAAAAAACCAAACATCAGAACTTAGAACTATATTCATCCTAAACCCAGATGCATAGGCTCCAGCAAAAAAACAAACAAACAAACAAACAAACAAACAATCAGTAAAAGTCAGGGCAATATGTCTCCACCAGAGTTCAGCCAATATAGCTGACACACAAGAAAAAAAAAACCCTCAAAATCAACTATATGAAAATAACAAAGGTCCTTGAAGAGGAAATGAATAAATACCTTAAATCCAGAAAAATAGAAACAATTGGAGGAAATGACTGAATCCTTTAAAGAAAGTCAAGAAAATACAAACATTTGAAGGATAAAGCTGTTCAAGACCTAAAAATGGAAACAGAACAAAGGAAACACAAACTGAGGGAACTCTGAAAATAAAGAGTTTAAGAATTTAAAGAGGAACTACAGAGGTAAGATTCATTAACGGATTATATGAGATGGAAGAGAGACTCTCAGGCATTAAAACTATAGAAGAAATGGATATACCAGTCAGTTACAGTAAATATTAATTCTAAAAATTGCTCCTGACATAAAACTTACAGAAAACCTGGACCCTATAAAAAGATCAAACATAAGTATAATTAGTATAAAGGAAAGAGAAAAATCCCAGCTCAGAAGCCCAGAAAATATTCTCAACAAATCACAGAAGCAAAGCTTATCAAGTTAAAGGAAATGCCTATAAAGCTAAAAGAAGCATACAGAATACCAAATAGAATAGACTCAAAAGAACATCCATTGTCAAGTCATAATCAAAACACTAAACATACAAATCAAAGAAAGATTACTAAAAGCTGGAAGGGGAAAACTTAGTAAACTATAAAGGTAGGTCTATTAGATTTACACATGACTTCTCAGTGGAGAAGAACCCTAAAAGCCAGAAGGTTCTGGACATATATAGTGTGCATTTATAATTGGACATTAGACATAAAGTACAGAATAATCATGCTACAATCCACAGACTAATCTCTCTTGGAGAAATTAGTAATACAAGGAACATACCTAAACATAATAAAGAAAATTTACGGCAATCCTATAGAAAACATCAAATTAAATGGAGAGATACTCAATGAATTTCTACTAAAATCAAGAACAAGAAAAGACTGTTTTTAGTAGTGACTCTCCTCACATCAATTCAATAGAGTGCTTAAAGTTTTAGCTAGATCATGAAGACAACTGAAGGAGACCAAGAGGATACAAAATGGAAAGGTAGAAGTCAAAGTATCACTATTTGCAGATGATATGATAGTATATACAAGTTGCCCTAAAATTCCACTGGGAAACTTCTTCCTTGTACAACTGATAAGTACTTTCAGCAAAGTAGCTGCATATAAAATTACTCACAAAAATCAGTAGCCCTTCTATATACAAATGATAAATAGACTGAAAAGGAAGTCATGGAAATTACACCTTTTACAATAGCCTTAACTATTATATCTTATGGTAATTCTAACCAAGTAAGTAAAAGACTTGTATGATCAAAACTTCAACACTTCGAAGACAGAAATAAAATAAGATACCAGAAGACCGAAAGATCTCTGATATTCACGGATCAGTACCATTAACAAAGTAAAAATGGCCATCCTCCCTTTAAAAGCACTCTATGGATATTCAATGTGATCCTCATCAATATTCAAACACAATTGCTGACAGACGTTGAAAAGAAAATTCTCAACTCCATATTGAAAAACAGAAGCCAAGGATAGCTCAAACAATCTTGAGCAATAAAAGAACGGCCAAAGGTAGCACCATCACTGATTTTAAGTTGTACAATAGAGCTATAGTAATAAAAACCAGATGGTAATGGCATAAAACAGACACATCAATCAATGGAATTGAATTCAAGACCCAGAAATAATTCCACACACCTATAAAAACCTGATTTCTTTTTAAATAAAGAAGCCTGAAATACATACATCATGGAAAAAAAAAGCATCTTCAACAAATGATACTGCTGCTCATATGGTGTCTGCATGTGGAAGAATGTAAACAGACTAACATTTATCACTGTGCACAAACTCAAATCCAGCTGGACCAAAGACGTTCACATAAAATCAGATATACTGAACCTAACAGAAGAGAATATGGAGGACAGCCCTAAGTGCACTTGCACAGGTGACAACTTTTTTAAAAGAACACTGATAACACAGGCACTAAGATCAACAATTAATTAGTGGGACCTCATGAAGCTGAGTGTCTTCTGCAAGGCAAAGGACACTGTCAATAGGACAAAGTGAGAGCCTACAGAATGGAGGTTTTTAACCAACTCCACATCCAATAAAGGAATAATAGAATATTCCAAACATACAGAACTTGAAAAAAATAAATATTTATAAACCCTTAATGAAATGAAACAGTGGTGTTCAGATTTAAACACAGTTCTTAAAAGGGGAATCTAAAGTGCTAGAAAAACACATAAGAAATGTCCAACATCCTTAGCCATTAGGGAAAACTAATTTGAAATATTATTTTACACCTGTCAGTATGCATATGATCAATAACAATAACATAAGTAACAGCTAATGCTGGTGAGAATATGGAGCAAGGGAAATATTCCTCTATTGCTGATGGGAGGCCACTTTAGAAATCAATAGAAGAGTTCTTCAGGAAATTGGGAAATGATCTACCTCAAGACCCAACATACCACTCTTGAGTATATACCAAAGGACTCCTCATTCTGCAACAACAACAACAAATAAAACCACCCAAAACAAACAAACAAACAAACAAACAAACAAAAAAACCCCACTTGTTTAATCATGTTTCTTTTAGCTTCATTTATAATAGTCAGTAACTGGAAACAACCTAGATGGCCTTCAAGAGAAGAATGGATAAGGAAAATGTGGTACATCCACACAGGGAGTATTACACAGCTGTTTAAAAACTGACTTCATGAAATTTGCAGTCAAATGGATGGATTTAGAAAAAAATCACACCAACTGAGGTAAACCAGATCCAGAAAGAAAAATATAGTATATATTTACTTATAAGTGGATATTAGTCGTTAAGTAAACTATAACCAAGCTATAATCCAAAGACTCAGAGATAAAGAGGAGGGTCCCAGGGTGGAAACATGGGTCTTCCTGGGAGGTCAAAATAGACTAGATTTGAAGGATGAAGTTGTGGCAAGTAGAGATGGGAGTAGGAGGACTCATGTTTGGTGGGGGTGAGATGGGATGGAGGGAGATAAAGAAGAGAGAGACAGCTTGGATTTGGTGGGTGTTTGACGGGTGGTGTGAAAACCTTGTGCAGTGGAAACTTTCTGGAATCTATGAAGGTGATCTTAACAAGGATTCCTAGTAACGGAGGCTATAGAATTTTAACTGGGCATCCTTTATAGCCCGGCAAAGTTTTTAGTGGAGATACTGGATTGCATTCAATTGTGTTGTTGGTTAACAGGGATCCATGGAAGTCCCAAACAACCTAGACTGATGCTAAGACAAACTGACAGTGGGACTCCATTGCTGAGGACATTATCCACATAGGTCATTGAACATGGAGAGGCCAGCAGGAAGGCACTTTTGTTCTAGTCTCTTTGTTGCCAGATGGTACTATGCAGACTACTGAAAGAAAAACATGGACAACAATCCAGCCACAAAAACATTGATCTGCAATCTGTTCTGCCTATAAAATATGGTAGGCACAAACTTGTGGGACTATCCAACCAATATCTGATTTGACTTAAGGCCTTCTCTACCAGAAGCAGCCCATACTCGACATTGCTTGGGTAATCAAGAAGCAGAGACTATCTACCCCAGAGCCCTAGGGTAAAACCTAACACAACAAAAATCAATAAAATGATTTCTAATGATATTCTGCTATAATCATAGATCAGTGTCTTATAAAGTCATCATCAGAGTGGCTTCATCTGGCAGCAGATAGGAACAGATGCAGAGACCCACAGCCAAACGTTATGTGGAGAGAGTCTAAATTTACGGTGTACAGCAATTCTCTCCCCTCAGAGCTCAGAGAATCCTGCTGAAGAAAAGGCAAAAGATTGTAAGAGTCAGAGGAAATGGAGAACACTAGGAAAACAAGGCCCTCTGAATCAAACAAAGAAGGAATATGGTCTATGAGTGTTATCCAACTTTTCTGATGAACAGCTCCTCACTTTTAATGCTTCCAGTGAGGTCCTGGCTTCAATTCTCAGCATCATACACAAGTGCATTTATGATTCACAAACAGACTTTTTACCTGTCACTGAACTCTAAGCAACATAATATAGCAACTACTGTGTAGAATTTATATCATATTAGGCATTATATGTACCTAATTAATAAGGTTCTGTGCGATCTGTAAGATCGCTGTAGTCTTACATTGGCAGGTGTGTATAGATTTATGAGATTTTAATGTAAGAGAATTTTTTTGCTCAAGACTTGGTTCTCAATCAGAGATGCAGAATGACTGTTGCAATTTCTTAATAGCCTTTGTGATGATGAATAGTACACTCTTGTTTCTAATTATGTATCTGTATTGCGTTGATCTTAACTCTTACCTCAGACAAGAGGAAACCTATAACAAAAAGAAGTCAATACGCACCATCTAAGCTTTGATTGTTTTGTCTCTTTATTGTAGATGCAAGCCAGAAACCTGTCTTAAGGTGCCTGACATGTAAACCAGCAGCTCAGTCACTGACTGAACTGTCATTGAGCAGACTCAAAACTGAAGTGGAAATCAATCAGAAACAGGCAGTAAACCACTCTACCAGGGATTCATCTATCATGAGTTTGTGCCCTTTGCTTTCTCAACCACTGAGGACTCACAATCTATTTGAGGATTACAGGGGAAAGAACTGTTATTTTTTTTCACACACAGAAGCTACTTTCGAACATCCTGCTGCATCCAGCACATAAACCATCCCAACAAACCCAAGAAATCTGTATTGAAATGCAAGGCCAAATCCAGAAAACAACAAACATATGCAGAGTACATTTTCGTAAATTTATGTGCAGCTAAGCTTAAATTGTCAGCTGTGTGCTAAGAGCAGATACAGTTTCAAATTCCTTCATCTTTTCTGAAAAGGTAATGAAAAGTTATAGAACCATATATTCATGATAATATAAATGTTCATGGTTCCCATCAATGGCAGATTATAAATAAAGGCATTGATGTGTTTCTCACAGCTCTGTAGAGTCACATATAAGTATCCAATTTATTATCAAAAGTGAATCATAATATTTTACCTTTCTAGAAATTGCTTGAGCCCTTGCTTTATTAGTGTTATGCTAGACACTGAAGATTCAGAAGGAAAAACAGTCAAAAAACAAAACAATAACACTCTCACAAAACAAAACCCCACTAAATGTCAAAACCAAGAGAGGTGTGTCCTCAGAGTGGTTCAGGCTTTTATCAGCTTAGCAAGTAAAACTTATGATTATATTGAGATATTTTAATTACGTTGTGAATGTCTAACTTGAAAAGTGATAGAGTATTAATTTGACAAGACTTAAAATAGCATTTTGTAAAGAATAAAGTGTGCTGTGAATTAAACATTTTCTGATGTTGGAATGCTAGTGACTAAGCTTTTTTTTACATAAAATAGTCCAGATAAAGTTTAGGTTTTTTTTTTTTTTTAAGTCAATGAATGATTCCTAATGATACTCTGCTATACTCATAGACTGGAGCCTAGCATAATCGATATCAGAGAGGTTTCATCCAACAACTGATTGGAACAGAAGAAACCCACAGCCAAATATTAGTCAGATTTGGGGAATCCCATACAATAAGAGGAGGAAGGATTGTAGGAACCAGAGGACACCGTGAGAACATGGCTCATAGAGTCAACTAACCAGGGCTCATTGGGGCTCATGGGGACTGAACTGACAATGAGGAAGCCTGTATAGGCCTGAGCTAGGTCTTCTGCATATCTTCTATGTCTGTGTAGCTTGGTGTTTTTATGGGATTCCTAAATGTGGAAGTGAGGGCTGTCTATGACTCTGTTGCCTGCTTTTGGGATCCTTTTCCTCCTACTGGGTGCCTTGATATCAGGGTTTGTGCCTAGTCTTATTGCATCTTGTTATGCCACATTCGGTGGATATCAGTAGGCCTGGTCTTTCCTGAAGGGAAATGGAGTAGCAGTGGATGTGGGGAAGATGGGACGTGTGTGTGTGTGTGTGTGTGTGTGTGTGTGTGTGTGTGTGTGTGCGCGGGCGCTGGGAGGAAGGGAGGAAGGGTGGAATGGGAGGAGGAAGGGAGGAAACGAAAACTACAGTTGGGATGCAATATTTGAAAGAAGAATTTTTAAAAAGTGGTATTGATATTGTAACATGAAAAGATTTATGATCATTGATCTTGGCACAAAGATCCTAATTGATAGTGGCAAGTTCTAAATAAATGACATCACATGCTAATGTACTTCTGTATCTACAAATTATTCAAAGAAAATGAGAAAAATACACTAGTTAAAACTCTAGTCTCTGTGATCATTTCCAATGGCAACATTCATGGGCAAGAGATCTGTGAGAATTTTGAACCTAAGGGAAATAACAAGAATAGCATTAAAAAAAATATTTGATTTGAAGCTAAATTCTCAGCAAAGCCAGATCTTCAGCAATTAAAAGAAAGAGTAATAAATGTCATACCATTCTCTGTTCAGTACTTGTACAAGAATGTTTCTAAATGCTATCAAGAGAGATTTTTACATTAGGGAGTCAAATTTAGTTCAGTAGGTCCATTTAGTGTCTTATTTACTAAGATTTTAAAAGATCATTGTCAACTGATCAAGAAATAGTAGAAAAACTTAGGAAATTCTGATAAATGGAAAATTGTAAAGAAGTCAACACTAGGTATATTTCAAATCTAGTGTGAGAATAATCTAATAATTTTACAGTAATGAGTTATGTTAAATTCAACATTCTGAAACACAAAATTCTTCTGTTTATAAATAAAATTGAATACTTCATTTTGAAAGTGATTTCAAGAGAAGATTGAATCAAGTGTTTTAAAACAAATGGCCACAATATTAGCTTAAAGCATAAACACTGTCAGTTCCTTTGTTATTCGAAACCCAACAAGTTCTTCAAATTGGCATTAATTTATGAGAAATTGAAAATGTATGTGATTTGTAATACATTGTGAATGTACAACAAGAAAAATGAACCATTAGAGGAAATCTGGACATAGTTTTGGATTCTCCAGTCAACAAGAAGAGAGCCATTATCAATGAGTGCTGTAACCATCATCAGAGTGTTCTGACGTCCCTGAAAGCCATGGGAGAGAGAGCCAAGCACTGGACAGCATTAGACCCTGCCAGATCTTTTGGAATAAGGAGCGTTGCAATTGCAAATAAAACAAATACAGTTTAAAAATTATATTGTGAACAAATTGCCACTCATATTATACCTGAAAGACTATATACATGGTTATTCAGAAATAAAAATATAAATGACTTTTCATATTTTGGAACATATCAAGCAGAGAAATTCTATTAATATACAATTAAAATAAATCATCTACTACCTATTAACACAACTACTTATCATTTCCTAAGAAAAGAAGAAAAATTTTAAAAAACTGTGAAAAATTACCCTCACTGCCTTGAATAAATGTGATTTGAATCTGTAATAAAATATTTTTAACATGAAATGTGAACAGAATCTCTAGTGCTATATGCTGCATTATTGGCGTAATGTGTTATACCAGGAATAAAAACCAAAGTTGTTACATATTCACTCTACAATATTTAAGAGCTGACATACTCTCTGAAGTTTATGCTTAAGTACAAGACAACATGTATAAAATAGACATATAGGCACATAGCAATAGACAAACCAAACAACTTAATGAATTAATTAAAAAGCGACATTGTAGAAGCAAATAAGCAGGCAGATCAAAGGGGATAGGGACTGAATTTACAGCATTTATCTCTTTTCATGTTAAATAATCCTACCATAACCAACTGAAAGACTTCTTGTGAAGTCTCTGATTTTGAAGCTGGGATGAGATGTACAGAGGCTGCTTCAAGAAAGCCAGACCAATGGCCTAAGCACAGACTTTGATAAAAAAAATATATTGTGTACAATCTATATAAATTCTATAATAATAATTTATCAAAATGCCCAAGGTCCTTGTGTGGTGTGTAGGTTTCAGCACATTTTACTTAAAATGACAATGAATAAATTTTATTGAAGTTAAAGATTGCAAGCCACAACATGCAAAATTTAAACCAAGAAGTGAAAACAAAACATCTTTCCAAACAAACACTTTGTTTAGAATAAAAGAGAGATGTTATAAATATTTTTGTGGTAAACAATGTATACTACAACCAAGATAACATATAGCTCTTGTGTATTGCATGTATGCTATAGAATTTATAGACAGAATGTTCTCATTACCTCATGGGAAAACAGGAAAAATATCATGATGTAGTTTGAGAATCCATCCATAAATTTATTGTGTAAAGATGCTGAAATACATGTTTGGCACATTGCAAGACCTAGAAAGGTCATTATTTTAAAACATCCTCAGTGAGGTGAGTAGTGTCTAAAGTAAACCGAGCCACATAGAGATGTTGGCAAACTTCTAAAGTGAAGTGAATATTTGGATGTTACTGACCCTGTGACTGTGTCTCTGCTATTCTGTCAGGAAGGCAGGCCCCCAGCTAAGTTAGCAGTGCTGGCTGTGTTCCCACACATGGTTGACAGGAGCAGGTGGCAGATGGAGCCGACTTAGAAGCCATCTGTAGCTCGTTACCTGACCTCAGCTTCTACAGAATTATGTTTCAAATTTCATAGCTGCTTTTAGCATGCTTTCTCTTCTTAAAAAGAAAATATCACACTAGATTCTTAAAATTCTTTTTAGTTATCTATCAGAAAAAAACTAATTGTGTCTTTAAAACAATTATCCATAGCAACTAACCAACTGACAAAAGAACAAAGAATTTGCTTTGAAAGCAAAAATCTTACTGGTGGATACATTTTCTATTATATCATAATACATTGTAACATTGCAATGCCAAAATTTTACCACTATTAATTACAAGGTTTACTGATATAAAATGTAAACAAATTTGCATGTTAATTTACATGCAAATGAAAATATATTTAATATGAATACATTTCATTGCATTGTGTTCTAAAATTCTAATTCTTACCTTCTATAAGTTTCCCTGTGTGTTCTGCACTTCCACCCGGAAGAATCTTAGCAATATAGGCTCCAATTTCTCCACTATGTCCAGGGATTTCTTTACCACCAACAATTCTAATTCCTAGCCCATTACCTGTATTGAAAAGTTAACAAACTGTTAATAATAATTCAAGAAACAGTTATCACAAACAGGTTACACAAAAAGTGAATTAGATACCCAGAAGCCATATCAGATATATTTTTTAAAAATTATAAAATATGCTCAGAAAAATCCAAAGTAAGCAACTCAACTTTAAAACTAATAGCAATTTACTCTTGGAAAGGTAGTCATGGCTAGTGTAAATTAGACAATTATAAATCCCAACATAGATATAAGAGATAATACATATATATAATATAATAATATATATAATAATATATATCAAGAAATAATAAGACCATAACTATAATTGTTCATTACTTTCAACCCTATCTCCTCACTGTGTAACTGCATGTGGCACAAGAATATTGTTGCAGAACATGAATGACCTAGTCCTGGTTCTTTACTCTATAACCAGATTGTTCTATAATTACATACTTGAGATGAAAATAGAGAATAACTATGACAAACAATTCTGAAACATAAATTTTGGAATATAAGATGGTGTGCTGTTTCTAAGCCTAAAAAAAGTGAGTAATATGGTAGCAGGTAGGATTTTGGACAAATGTAAAAGGTGTTCTAGGAAAACATAACACAAGAACAATGACACAGTTATCTATTAATTTAACTGGATTTTTTATTAAACTTGGTATGAGAAGTACTGTTCCCAAAGTTTTTCAATCTCCGCGTCATATTCCTTTCTCATTTTATTCTTCAAAACTAATGGCTTGGTTAGCATCTGCATCTATCTATCTATCTATCTATCTATCTATCTATCTATCTATCTATCTATCATGTATCTATCTATTTATCTATATCTATCTATATCTATCTATCTATATATGTATATGTATATGCATATGTATATGATGTATATGTATATATATATATATATATTTCTGATTTTCTAATTATATACATAAAATCATGTTAATTAAAGTGTAATGTGGAACTCACAACACACAGAATGAGAGAAATATATTTTCTTCATATATCTGAAACAACCTTGGCATAAGACATAAAAAAACATGTCAGAATTTAGAGCAGAAGGCATTTGTTTTCTGGCTTTGTTGAACTAGATTTCAAATCACTTATCATGAGTAATTTTACATATATATGTGTGTGGTGTGTGTGTGTTTCCATTCTCTTGACCTATTGAAGAAATAATTCTCATTGAAAGTTTCCCTTTACTAACACACTCATAAAGCATAGTCTTTATAAAATAATATACATAGCATTTCTGATTTTTATTTTATGTTACTTAAGGCAATTGTAAAATTATAAACATCAAGAATAACCTGAAACATTTCACTAACACTTACATAGAAATAATTGAAACAACTCTGTACTACTTAGTAGGAATAAAGTCCAAAACAATTGAATGTACTGTCTAAAGTTAGGGTCACTTTATAAAAATGCTATAGATATTAAATTATACTGAATATACTGGGAACATGTATTAATATTATTGAATGATCCAGACAAGTAGAGGTGAAGTCATTAATTAATCATGGTAAGACTGTTTTTTGTGAGATGATAGTGCCATTGGAACTACAATAGTTACCATAGTGAGAAGCTAAGATGTGCTTCCAAATAAATGTTAGTTTTACTTATAGAAATTATAAGGAAGACATATACTACTATTCTAATAAAAAATTGAGTATCAAGTGCTTAGGGATGAATTTTGTGTTGTGACCAACATATTTCATCATGATTACCAATAAGCTATAATCTTATTTTTGTGATAAGATGAACTCATAATTTGTTTCTTATTAATATGATCTAGTAAATGTGAGATGGAGACATTACTATGATTGTTGTATATTAAGATAAATGCCGTCTTAGCTAATATGAATGACAGTCCTGCTGGACTTCAGTGTAAGCTGCTTCTCTGAGAGTCCCAGACTGCATGGGACTAAGGAAAATGTCTAGATAATAAGAGTGGTCCATTCTGACAGCCATCAGGAAGAATGAGAACTCAGACCTACAACCTCAAGGACTTTTATAATTCTCTGCCTATGGTTGGAAGGGGCAGCCAATATTTAAAGAGGAACAAAGCCTAATTAATGCAGATTGTAGATTTGCAAAGTCATCAGCTGGTGGTCAATTTAAGCTGTGAAAATTTTGGCACAGTGGATATATATTGCTTTAAACATTACTCAGTTTGTTATGCAGTAATAAGAAACTAATATAAGAATGAAAATTGCATTTTTAATATGAGACTAAAAGTTGTATCTTCAGTTTCTATGCTTGAACGTATGCTAATATTACTTCTTACCAAAATTTGAAGAATATTAATATTTATAGCACTGAGAAGGCAGTGAGCAATCAATATGAGAAGATGGAAATGAAAAGGAAAATGAACCATGGAAAAGAATCATTTGTCTTTTGTACCAGTCTCGTTTCTACAATGGTGGAGTTCTGAAACACTGAAGTAGTGAACACTTACAATGTACACAGTGACACCAAATAATCAGCACACATGTACTTCAGCCTATGTCTCCCCAATGGAGACAAATGTGTCAATGTTAATGATGCTGAAAACTGTGAATCTTGTGACTGATTCTTAGCGCATGCTTGTAAAAACCACATGGTCTCATCACAACTTAAAATAAAGTTCTAGGAAGAAACCTTTTCTCTATCTTATATGTAAAAAAAAAAAAAAGAGGTTTCTGTGAGGTGTACTAGAAATTAGTGGAGCCTATACTTTTAACCTACATGAATGATTTAGATGTGTAGATTTTGCCTGATCCTGGTTTGAGGCCTTAAGGAATCATTCTGACAACACACATGCTTGCTTTCCACCACTGTGTTGTTGAGGGTGAAGGGAGAGACAGCCATCAGTTCATTAAAATGAGAAATTTCTTAAGCTATGAAATAACAATAACAACAATCTATTAATAGCCAGATTATCAATGAAGGCTGAAAAGAAATATTCACAGCCTAGACAGCCCACATGTTATGTTGCACAAATTAATTTGGTACAACATAGTTGAGAATGATTATGATGTCAGTGTAATTTCTATATTTCACTTGCTACAAACGTTTCTAGGACATGCTTATATCTTTTTGAAAAATTGTCAGAATGGAAAGTCATATTTTAGCAATGATAGATTTTAGTATTCCAATAGGAAAATGAAATTTTTATAGATATATTAAATAAATAAGTAATTGGACTACTATTTAGGAAGTTTAATTTGAAAAACTGTAAGTGTTCACATGCATAAGGACCTGGTGATGAAAATTTTTAGTAGTCTCATATTTGAGGGGTGAGTTGAGAGACTGATGCATACAGAGAAATTCTAAAGTTGCTGACTCTATAAGAATATAAATAAAACTCAGTTGGACAGACTATTTTTAAACCAGAGGCCGAAACTGTTCTCATGTTATTTCTCTGCATTCTGTAGGTGATAAAATGTGACTAGTCAGCTTTCTGCTCGTTTCAATGTCTTTTTTGACTTGTGCCTTGTGTCCCTGTCACATTGAACTCCATCCGCTGGACACTTAAGCCAACACAATCTCAATCTTTATCTGAGTGCTCTGGATATTTTATCACACAGAATAAAGGAAACAGACAGAGGGGTTTGTACCTAGAGTGGGCTGCTGCAATGATAGATTTGACAGTGTGGCTCTGAGGCTATTGCAACATTTTTGTGGTAGTTGGGAACTTGGGTTGGAAAACTGTTGAGTGACATGGGCAAAGATTAATGGGACATTCCTGCAGCAGCTTGGAAGCCTTGGAGTGTGAGGTTAGAGTAAATAGCTATAGCCCAGTTCCAGAAGTCTTAGTGGAGAACAAGAACTTTATTGGTATTAAAAAAATAAATTGGCTGCATTCTGCCTGTGTCTTGAAAGTTTGCTAGAGGTTAAATTAAATGTAAAGTACTAATTTCTTTGGCAAACAAAATTCTAAGAAGGCATAGTGTTCTCAGTGATGGTCATGGAGACTTCTTTTTCGAGTGGGCAGTGCTCAATACAGAGAAACATATTGTGTCTGATTACTGAGACTAAGTGACAATCCATTGAACAAGTTCACTAGAACTTCCTGTCTTAGGACTGGGATCACTGTAGAAAAGAAAACCCTAAGATCCAGAGAATTGAGGAAGAGTGCAGTAAAGATTTAAGTTCTGGAGTTTACACTGTTGTTGCAGAGTCCCAAGCAAGATCAAGGTAGTCAAAACTGTGGCATGGATAGATGAGGAGACTGCTGAAGGGCTGTTCTCAGTCATGGAGCTATCAGCAACTGAGAGGCTGCTTGGGGAGGGAATGCAGGTGTTTTCTTTGGGGTATGACCACTGACAGTTTCCTATGCTCCAGTGATGGATGGCTTCATACACAGGGACAGCACTAATTGGGTGCAGTGGGATATAAATAAAACAAGATACATGAAGTGGGGAGGGGGAAGATGCTGGGGTTGAAGTGATTTGAACAGAGTGACCTCCATCAGCTCATGTACTTGAATACCTTTGACACTGTTTGGGGGAGGTTATGGATCTGTTAGGATACAGTCTTTCTGAAGAAAAATGTACATCACTGGAAGATAGCTTTGACACTTTTTAGTCTCACCCCACTTCTAGTTTGCTCTCTGGGTTTCCTGTGAGACAAAATGTGAAGAACTAGCTTCATGGTCTGGCATGCCATTGCAGTGATTTTCTAGTCCTTATGGACCTTCCTGCTGGAACTATAACCCAAAATAACCTCATCCTCCTATAAGTAGCTTTTGTTCATAGCATTTTATCACATCATGAGAAATGTAACTAATACCAAGTCATCTGAGGGAAGTTTGAAGGAGGAAGTGGAAATGGTTATCATTAGAAGACATCAAGTGTGTGTGTGTGTGTGTGTGTGTGTGTGTGTGTGTGTGTGTGTCTGTGCGTGTACACACACACACACACACATACACACATATATAGTTTTAAAGAAAAAGTTAAAATACTGCACAAAGAATGTCTGGAATAAACTATTAAAATACCTATATATCATTACAAAATAGTTATGAAATTTATGTTTGTAAAAACATATGACATAGCAACACTATGCCCTTATTAGGTAATTTTCAGAGTATTAAATGCATATGTGCATATGTTAACTACATTACAATATTTTTAACTTTTATTATGTATGTGCATGTGTATTCAAAAATAAAAAGTGATACAAAAAATACATTATAAAATCAAGATGGTAGGTGAGACTCAAACAAGAAGACCAAATGTGAAAGTTAAAGAGGGGTTGACACTCCTGTTCCCAAGATCTCTCAGACACCGGACCACCATCCAGGCAGCATACACTAGCTGTTCTGAGGCCCCTGACACATACACAGCAGAGGACTTCCTGGTGTGGCTTCAGTGAAAGAAGATGCACCTAACCCTGTAGAAACTTAAGGCCCCAGGTGTGGGGAGGCAAAGCAGGGTGTGGGGTGTGGGGTGGGGTGGGGATGTCCTCTTGGAGACAGGGGTGAGTGAGAAGAAATGGAATGAGAAACTGTTGGAAGGCAAAACAGGAGGAGGTTAATGACTGGACTGTAAAATAAAGATTAAAGATAATTATAATAAAAATAATAATAATAAAGTGGGGCAACAATAATACAGTTAAACTTGGCCATTTGAGAAGTCATTTGGAAATCAAATACACCATATGCTTTCTAAAAGTTGTGAAGTTGATCTAAATAAAATTGCCAAACAATGGGGGGTATTATATAATCCAGATGTTGGCCAAAGGAGTCTCATTATCCCCAAACAATTCAGGTTATTGTTAAGGCTATCAGTTGCTTTCCACAAGCTGATGGCAAGGCCTGGTGGTGAAGACACTTATAAGACTCATTTAACATGGGGAAGTCAAGCTGGTGATTACAGAGAGCTTTATCCCTACTGACTAGTATTCATAATACTGTAAGGCATGCTACACATTACCAAAGGATAAAGGCAAACAGCAACCCAGATACAAAACCTTTCATCTCCAATGACTACAAGATGCATAAGTGCAGTTGTGGTACAAAGCTTGTGGGAGTAACCAGCCAATATCTGACTGGATTTAAGGTCTACTCCATGAGACAAGACACATCCCCATGGCAGCTTGGGTGCCTTAGGCCAGAGACCAGTTATATAAAAGCACTGGGTATTCAAAACCACTCTTAAGGCCAGGCTCCACGCCCAACAGTAGATGCCTGGCACAAAATGAGCTCAATGGCATTTTGGGTGCATGTGGGGTTTCTTTATCACATAATGCTTTGTCAGGGAATTAAAAAAATTCTTACAGGTCCTTTGAGACACATTATGTTTTCCAGTTTTGTGTTTTAATGTGATTGCTGTGTATGTGAACACGTGGCTCTGTATCTATATGTGTTCTTGTGCTTTGGGGGACTCATTTTGTTCTATTTGCTTGGACCAATTTTGGCTTTTATTTTATTTACTTCGTTATTATTCTTTAGATTCCTATTGGTTTGTAAGGAGAGCAAAGTGTTGAGGATTCAGATTGGGGGGAAGGAGGTGGGGAGAATCTGGGAAGAGTTGGGGAAGGGAAAATTGTAATAAGAGCATCTTGTGGAAAACCATTTACTTTTAATAAAAAAAAAAAGTAGAAAATAACAATGCTGAAATTTCCACAGCGAACTTCTAGCTTCCTTATATATTCATTTAATATGCACAGGAAGGTGGTATGCAGCAAAAGGCAGGTGACATTCACCTCTTTCAAATTTCTTTACAGATGTCCTCTATCAATGGTCAGAGTGGAGTGATGGGAAGTAAAGAGGACAGTAAGAAACATCGATTTGGGATTCATTTGCTCTGTGATCAATATCAAAGACAGGAATGAAAATGTTTCCTCTTGTGAAAGAGAATTATGACAGCTAGGTTTCTAACAACTTTATTGAGATATAGCTCACGTATTGAAGAACTTATCTTTTGAAAAACTACTAATGAATAGAGGTTAGTACATAAAGTATGTAACACCATATCGTCATAGTCAATTTGAAAACATTTTTACCTTTGTTAAAAAAAAACAAAAAACTATATACCTGCTAGCTATCACTCACCCACTCTCCAGTCCTCCACCTTTGCCCTAATTTTTGTCCTATAGAAATCTTACTCTATCCTTTCCTATACATAAAATCATATGTACTTATGGATGCTGGACCCTAGATTTAATATGTTTCCAAAACTCATTCAAATTGCAGTTTAATTATTCTTTCATTGCTTTTATATGGTAAATAACATTCATTCTATGGATGTAGAGTCCTCCCTCACAACAAAAGGAAGATACTCTGAGAAGTATGTTGTCAGGGAATTTTGTTGACCCTTCAAAGTGTGTACTTAAATCAGAATGGCTATTATACATGGTAATATCCTTTCTTGGACTTCCATGTTGTAATGTGGTTTACCAGTTATTGAAGCATCTTGGTGCAGTGCATGATCACATCACCTCTGCACGTCCTCATGTAGGAATGGACATTTTGCTAGCTCCTTCATGTATTTATTTTTGCTTTGTGTCAACTCAAGTATTTATAATAGCCTGAAAATGATTTAATTATAGTGATTATATGCTGAAATTTTTGTTTTTATGATTTCAATATGTGTTATTAATCAATGGGGCATGGACTTGTACTTGTGCAGTTTTCTGTCACAGTACAAATGCCAGATCATACTATTATGCAATGAAGTAAGAGGGAACAATGGGTTTTATTGATGTCTTGAGACTTGACATACATTCCCCATCTAGTCTGTGTCTTAGTGGTCTAAAGTTCATAATGCTGAGAACTAAAAACCACCTTTAAAATATCCTAAATAATAAAAAAATACCTTAGTGCAACACTCAGTAGAATTTCAAAACAGAAAAATGACATTTTAGCCATATACATGTATTATTTATACTTTTATATTTATTTATAAAAATTATTTTTTATACTTTTATATTTATTTATATATTTACATATATAAGTATATTTAAACATATACTTAGTTTATGATATTCTTTAAAAATTAAGTAAATGGATATATAATTAGTGTGAGCAGTAACTAATCCAGGGTTAACGGTGACAACTTTAGTCTGTCAAAGACTTCATTCTATTTGGCTGTCTACACTGTATTAACTTTCTACAATTTTTTGGAATTGTTAAATATTTCATAGAAGTCTAAAAAGTGAAGAAAGGAATTCTGTATCAGAATGAACTTAGAATCTCTGTTCTGTTCTCACAAATTAGACATTAACTTTCCTTAAGATTCTAAGAATATCATTATCTTCCTTAGGAACTTAGTGGACTCCTTGAAAAAATGGAGTACCATGACTCTTCTCTCCAGATTTCTGAGAATGCTGTTATGTCTTTGAGTGAGTATGATCCAGATCCAGATACCTAGAACTATTATTCTGTTGCCTGCTGATTCATTTTTTTGGAATACAGGAAAGTTTATTAGCTATGCAACTTTCTTTTTAGTCACACAAAATTTATATTTCAATGGAACAGTTAGATATTATTGCTTCTGAGGATCTTATATCAGAAAAAATTTTCATAGATTAATCTTTCTTTAATATAGTATTTTAATTGTCATCACACTGTACAGTCAAAAACAATGTGTAGATGACTAAAATTTTAAAATATTGTGTTTTCACTAATGTATCAAGACATGTATCAGATTGAAGGCTTGTTTGGTGTGCTACCTCTGTCCCATCTTAGAGCATCATTCCTCTGCACCTGAAGGAGAAGAGTAAGCTCTTTTATTGCTTTGTAAGAGCTTGAAGGTCTGTTATTCTAATTGCTGTTCATGTCCTCTTTTGCCTTAATGATCATGTCTCTAGATTTTCTGTCATTGAAAATATCACATTGAGGTATGATGGAGCATCTTTTGGATATATGGCCAGGAGTGAACAGCTGGATCTCAAGGTAGATCTATTTCCAATTTTCTGAGACCCCCCCCCAGATGATTTCCATAGTGGTTGTACAAGTTTGCATTCCCAGCAACAATTGAAAAGTGTGCCCTTTGCTCCATAATTTCTCCAGCATGAGCCGTTGCTTGAGTTTTTTATTTTAGTCATTCTGATGAGTGTGAGGTGGAATCTCAGATTCATTTTGATTTGTATTTTCCTGATGACTGAGGATGATGGATACTTCCTCAACTATGTTCGCAGTACCTTTATTTGTAAAAGTCAGAAACTGGAAACAACCTAGATGTCCTTCAACTGAAGAATGAATAAAGAAAATGTGGTACATTTACACAGTGGACTATTATTCAGCTATTAAAAATCGTGACATCATCAAATTCACAGGCAAATAGATGGAACTAGAAAAGTTCATCCTTATTTAGGTAAGCAAACCATAGAAAGGCAAACTTGGTATGTACTCAATTATAAGTGGATATTAGTCATAAAGACCAGAAAAGTCACACTACATACAACCTATGTATCTTAAGAATCTAAGTAACAAATAGAGGTCAAGGGAGGATGGTTGAATCTCATTGAGAAGGAAAAACAGAGACTATCTTCAGTAGATAGACATGCTCCCTGCCCAGTTGAAGCATGGGGCCACCCTCCCATTTTCAAATTTTTGACCCAAGATTGTTCCTGTCTAAAATAAATGTGGGGATAAAAATGGAGCTGAGAAAGGCTATCCAGTGACTGGCCTAACTTGGTCTGTGGTCCCTGGCACATATGCAGCAGAGGACTGCCTTGTCTGGCATCAGTAGGAGAGAATGAACCTAATCCTATAGAGACTTGATGCCTCAGGGAAAGGGGAGACATCTGGGGTGGATGGAAGGAACAAACTGCGTAGGAGAGGTTGTGGGAAAAGGAAAAGGAGGGAACAAGTGTGGGTAGGATGGTGGGAGAGAGAACTGTGAGGGAGAACTGGAATTAGTGTGTGTGGGTATCTCTGGGACAAGGCTATTCAATGATGTTTTTGAAAATATGTACACAAAATAATCTTTGAAGATGACGCACAAATACTTGACAACCTAAATCGTGAAACACAATCACATGTTATAACAAATGGAAATCTTGTGAATGCCATGTAGTCTGTAATCTAGAAATCAATAAAATTGTGTGTTATTAATAACAAAGAATACATCATCACCTCACTATTCCTAATCAATATTTTTGGGAAAATCCTGAATACCGTACAATAAATGCCCCTAAGCCAAACTAGCAACAAAGGGTCAAGTATGGTTGGTATATCTATGTATATACAGCTTTGTATATTCCTATAATCCCAGCACACTGGGGGGAGGAGACCATCTTCCAGTTACCTGGTGAGTTCAAGGTAATACTTGGTTATATAAGACGCTCTTTCAAACAACACAAAACAATAGAAAAACAAAAAATCAACAAACAAAACAAAAAACCCAAAAAAATCCAAAAACCCAAAAACCATCCCAAGCTGGAAATAGGAAGCTCCTTCTACAGCATTCTTCATAACATTGTAATTGTGAGGGAATAAATATTTTCCCTAAATGTTAAAATGGAGCATGGACGCCTGCCCTTGCTACTCTATCCAGCATTGTACAGAAAGTATTTCTTTGTATTATCAAAGAAAATTGAGCATAAAAAATTGGAATACAATCAAGAAAACCATTCAAAATAAAATCAGCCAGAACAATTTAAACACATTAGTAAGATAAATGCTAATTTTATACATGAGAAATAAAATTTTGCTGAGAAGAATCAGAAGAAATCCATATAACCGAGATGGTGCATATTCATGCATTGGAAAAGTCAGTGATTTTAAGGCAGCATTTTTACGTGCATTAATTTTTGCTTTCAGTACAATCCCTATGACAGTGCTAGAAGGCTGGTTGAAAATTTTGTTTAAATTCAAAGGCTATAGAATTGCTTATATGGTTTTTGAAACCTAAAATTTTGAGGACTGATACTATCAAACTTCAAAACTCAACATGAAACATGTTTTCTTGTTCAGCTCACTAAGCTGCAAATTTAATTATTTTATGTACAGATGAGTAGAATTCTGTTGCAGAGGTATCAGATTTCACTATCCAGTTATTAGTTGAAGGGCATTTAGATTGTTTCCATTCCTAGCTATTGTGAATATAGTGACAATGAACACGGCTGAGCAAGAATTTGTAGAGTAGAATGTCAAGTCCTTTGGACATAGGCTGGTGAGTTGTATACTTAGTGAATTATATAGTTATCAAATGATAGAACTAATTTTAGGTTTTTGAGAATTTTCATTACACTTTTTATAGTGGCTGCCACAATTTTCAATATTTAGAAATGTATATATATACATATATATTATATGTACACACACACATATATATGTATATATGGATATATATGTATATATCCATATATACATACATATATAAATACATATATATATATACATATATATATATATGCACACAAATGCACACACTCTACTCACATACATACACATATACATATGACATACATACATATTCATATATGCATAGAATAACAATTAGTGAAAAGAGACACTATGAATTTGAAATACAGTGGGATGGATATATGAAAAGTTTTAAAGATAGGGAAGGGAAGGGAGAAAAGTAACTAAATTATAATCTCAAATAAACCTAAAACATAAAAGGACAAAGGCAAACCGGAAATAAGTATAATAACATAATATACCTTAGAAAGGATTTCTAGCTGTACCATATAAAGACTTTTACAACTTATATGGCAAACAGTTTAAAAATGTAACAGCAGAAGGTTAGGACAGTAATTTTACCAGGAAGCCTGTGTTGATAGTTATTTCCCTGTGTGCTGCTTTAGAATATACAAAAAAAAAAATGCTCAAACTTACATCAGAAGGAAAAGCAAATCAAAACTAGTATCCTGTGGCAACAGACAGCAATAGTGGTTTTCAGGGGAAATCTTATATATTGCTAGAGGGAAGTAAGGTAACAAATTCCCTTTGAGAAAAAAGTAGATTAGGTGGTTTCTTAAGAAGTTAAACAAACTGCACAAGGTAGAAGTTTTACATCTAGGAAACTATGCAACAACAATAAAATAGATACATACTAAAGTTATATGCAAACTTTCAAAACCTAGTGGGAAAATCAAAGAGGATAAATAAAATGTAGAACATTAAAAAAATAGAATCTACTTAGCAACAAAAAAGTGCAAATAATTAATACATGCTATAACATAGACACATCTAAATTTTTGGAAGGAGAGATTACAGATACGAGAACTGTGCATTATTTGATTCTGTTCACATGAAAATACTTCTAAAGGGTAAACTGCAAGGATCAGAGGGTAAATGTGGGCTTTCTCATGGCTGGGCAACAAACATAAGTAGAGTTTAGCAGTGTCTAGGAAAGTTTATGATGGTAGAAAATTTTAAAATAGCACTGTGGTAATGCCATACAAGTCTGTATGTTTGTTTGTTTATTTATTTATTTTTACTATTTTTATTGGTTATTTTATTTATTTACATTTCAAGTCTTATCCCCCTTCCCAGGTTCCCCTCCACAAGTCTCCTATCCCATCTTCCCTCCTCCCTGCCTCTATGAGGGTGCTCCCCCACTCACTGACCCACTCCTGCCTCAGGTTCCTCCATCATAGGTCATCAAGCCTTTACAGGACCATGGGATTTCCCCTCCCAGTGATGCCAGATAAGGTAATTCTTTGCTACATATCCAGCTGAAGCCATGGGTTCCTCCATGTGTATTCTTTGTTAAGTGGTTTAGTCCCTGGGGGCTTTGGCAGGTCTGGTTGGTTTATTAAAACTATACACCTGAGCATTAGCAATGGTTATTTGTAATATTGATAGTATATTTTGGTAATATGATGATGATGATGAGGATGACGACGATATCGATGGTGATAAGAACACTAATAATAATAATGGAACAACACACATTTCAATTTTAAACTCAGAATCAATGGCACTCACTAGAATTTATCTATTGTTTCTAAAAACAAAAGGACAGTCTCTAGTGAGTTAAAATTGAGACAATATTTCCTAAGACCCTGCTACCTTTTAAAGCAGATATTTTTCTTGTTCTGCTCTATGAATTGGCCAATTTGTCTCTGTCACCTTGCAGATGTATCCAATCTACTATGGAGTTGTAAATACAAATGTCTTTTGTTTTAAGTCAGAATTTCTTTTGACATTTTTCAAACAGTTGCATCTCTGAAACCATAAGATGGTGTTCCAGGGGAGGAAATTAATTTCTCCAATGTTTCAGTCTTCTCTTCCTCCCCAACCCCAGCTTGTTTCCTTGTATCAAAGAGAAAGTGGCATTTGTTGGGAAGGTGGAAAGTGCAGGTATTTGCATTAGGTTCACTTTCAGTTACTCTCCCCACCCAGAATAATGTATTCTCAAATTTAAAATGAATGTTAATGCTGAATCACAGCCAAGGTCTTTCATTACTACAAAGAACATTAGTTATTAGCTTCATTATACCTTACAGTCTATGTTTAGTGAACAAATACTTTCAAAACCATTGCACAATTGTCAAAAATATCTATTGACAACATATTGGAAATTTATATGTTGAAATGTTAAGGATCTATTTTCTAAAATTTCAGATGTAATTTGTAAATATTTTTCTCTGCATAATTTAAAAAATTATGAATAATGGTACAGAAACATGATTGCGTGAATGTTTTATTCATACATAAAATGGATATAAGTAATAAAGGTTCATAAATCTATTAGCTTTTATGTAAGCTCTCCTTAACGCTTTTTTGGTAATAATTCATTATAGTTCAGACATTGACTAAATCATGAGGAAGTTGAGGGCTGGTGTCTTTATGCATTTCTTCTGTTCACCAAGAAAATCATAGTAAGAGTGTTAAATGAAAGATATTAGCAAACAAACATAAACGTTTTTGCACTATTGTGGGAAAACTGCCAATTAAGCTCAAAGTCTACCATTGACCTGATAGCCCTCTAGGCTCAACACATCCAAGAGGATGCCCTTATCTGACCTCGTCTGGGCAGTTCATAGCCCCCTGATAGGCCTCCAGAATTTCATGTACCCTAAGCCTTCAGCCAATGAACTTTGCTCAACATGGATGTTTCTACTCACATACCCCCAAACTAAGTAAGCCTTTAATCACCTCAAGTAAAGATTAGCTGCCTCCCTACAGCTGGTCCTGGTGTGTCTTCTTCACCGTATCTATTCTCAAGGCTTCTGAATCCTCCATCTGTTGTCTCTGCTCCCTTTGCCCCTTTGCCTTCCTGGACCAACATCAGCCTACGATCCCTAAGGTCAGGGAGGGTCACAGACTATGAGTTATAAAATTATTTGAAAAGCAGATTCTATTTGTATAAATTTTCAAAATATGGATAAAAGTCATATCTTTGTATTTACATTGCTTTTTAACTACTTCTGTAACTATGTTTATAGTGGTGACCTTCAAGATTAGGGTTCCAAAAGCCATGCATCATGTCTACTATTCTTGGAAGGTTCAAAGAGACTTCCCTAGTTCATATTACACCTATTTTTATTTTCTGTGTTATCTGTGTTATCAAAACAGGGTTGAAATGTTTATTAGTTCCTTGGAAACAATAATAACACTATTCTACAATAAGTACACTGCATATATTCAGTATGATTATTTTATTAAAGAGAGAGAAAATGCTGACATCTGCTTCCCATTTTTCAAATTTGCAGCTGAATTCTCACGCTTGTTTTCATACACAGTCTCTTGTGAAATCACACGGTGGATAGCCCCCAAAACTCTACACTGGATATTCTCAAAGAATGATAAGAATGAAGGCAAACCTGTGTTAGCATCACTCTGAAAGCAGGTTTGAGTTGGTGAACCCACAAAAGCATCATGTGAGTGTCAGCTTCCATCATCCATATTTTGAGAAATGTTGACAAGGCAAATTATATTAACCCATTTTTTCTTTATGTTTCTTTTTTGTCATTGTTTTTGTTTTCTATAAATAAGAAAATTTTTTCTTCCATTTGCTAATTATGTCTACTTTATAATAGTTTTATAATAATTTTTTTCTATGCTCATCTATGTATGTCTGATAAGAGACTGTAAGAGACAGACAGTATAACTATTTTGAACAAGTTTTGGTAACCAAAGTAAAAAGATACTGATGGATGTTTTCTACTCTTTTTAATATGCACAGGAAACAATCCAACTAAAACTAATTGTTCTTCACAATACAGTTCATGTTGTAGCCCCACAATCACAAAATTACAGCCAATTTTATTTCATCTTTCTGTGTACTATTGCCTATACCTTTTTGTGATGTCTAAAATTTTCTTCAAAACTAAATACCTGTAAATACTTTAGTATGCATCTTAAAATGTTGTACTCAGTCATGACTAAAGCTAATAAGAATATCATATTTTCAAAAATGCTCATCAAAGAAATTCAAAACATTCCCACACAAATGTAATAACATGGGTGATTTCTTCTCTTAGTCATTTAACAACACAACTATATATTTCAAAAATCACGTTGTACATGATAAGTAGATACAGTTTAATCCATCAAAATATTTACCAAATTTAAAATGTCAAACCAAATTGGTATTCAAAATATTAATTAATAAATAATTAGTATCAACCAAACTGTAATGAATCATAGGAAGCTTGGTTTGGCAGCACAAGGCAAGTATGAGTGCTCTTTTCAGGGTTGTGTCAACCATTAGACACTTTACAAAAACAGCCATATATGACTTCCGATTCACCAACTTATATATTTAAAATAAGCTAGGTTCCTAAGGATTTAGTAAATATATTACCTATTATTTTAAGATATTTAGTTTTGTATGCAACTGTATTCTCTAACGATAAACAAAAGTATCTATAAGTTAATAGTAACATGTCCATTCCATAAAAATAGAACATATTTTATTATTTTAGGAAGATGATAGAAGAAAAAAACTTGGAGAGATATAATATGTGAATTTGCTAGATGAATTAGTTTTCAAAATAGTAATTCTTTTCCTTTTTTGTGAAAAATAAGGGGAAATTAATTTTGTTTTGAGAGTAGAATACTTATAACAGCAAACTAGTAGCATTTATTTTCATTATTCTTATAGTTTAGACTGTTTCTAGTTCAAGCAAAAGAATGATGAGTTAGAGAAGATAAAAGAGAGAAAATCTTTTAATATCAAACAAAAATAATGACAAGAGTAGACAGATACATTGATATAGGGTCTGTTTGTTTAGGTGAAATGTTTTAAGATTTTTGTCATATATCCTACAAAAATAATTTCAGCATTACCAGAAAATATTCTATTCATGTTCTGGAAGACCTGAAATAACTATCAACAAGTAATACCCTTTAGGAAATGACCCCTAAAAGCAGTAATTGAACTCAATACATAAAAATTGTCTAAAAAATTAAAAACCAAATCTAAATGACTACTAGAGCTATTGAATAGATTTTATAAGGCTGAAATGTTAAAAAAATAAAAGATCACTAGGGTGTTAAATGTTTTCCCTTGTATTTTCAATATGAAAATATACATATATATGTATATATACATGTATATAGTTGAATTATCTTTCTGTGATAAAAGATATACCCATTTTAACAGAAAAAACAACATTAGATTTCTAAGTGACTAGTCATCTATGATAATCAAATTGCAATTTCATTTGAGAAGACAAATGCTTTTCCAAGTAATCATGAAAACAAATCAAAAACGTATATGCAGTACGTGACATCCACCTCTAGTATAGAGACCACAATAATGTCTTTGACATTTAACACAATTTACAATTTTTACTGATTGGACATGAAAGACAGATAATGCACAGTAATTGAAAAAAAAATTACCCAGGGTATATTTTATCAACTTGAAATTTTTATTTCATCTCACATTTCAAAATAATAAAAAACTCATTAGTATGTGAAAGTTTCATAATTTTTCAAGAATTTCAGGCTTAGGAAATACGAACAAATTCAGAGATGGTTATGCTGGAGGAGATACAGGAACCACGACAATGAAATACAGTGTGAGATCCTAGGTTGTATCTCGAGGCAGTAAAGAAAATAATTTATTAGTAATCTGAGTAAGATTTAGCGCTGTTTTAATATCATATCTATGTTGATTTCCTTTGGTTGATCAACTTAGGTTAGGTTTACGTGAGCATAAGAAAAATTGGGCAATGAACGGGCAGTACAATAATCTGTACCATTTACTGGAAGTCCAAAATCATTCCAAAGTAAGAAGCTTAGAGAGTCTATTATCAGCTTTGATCTATAAATAAACACAAGTAATCTGAAAGCTCAGCATGATTGACAGTGTTCACTGTGGATAAATACAGAGGATTCTAAGCCTAAGATCTCCGGGCTTCTGTTTTCTCTAAACTCAGTGACCATATTACTGAGCAGTGCAAGATACACAGTAATGCAGTGATCACGATGCTTCCTGAAGCAGTAATTATAAGCACTGCCAAATCATGCATTGTTAGAGATACAGCTAATGAAGAAAGGATCTGTAGCACTCAGTGACTCTTCATGGAAATATCAAGTCATTAATGTTCTCTCTCTCTCTCTCTCTCTCTCTCTCTCTCTCTCTCTCTCTCTGTCTCTCTCTCTGTGTGTGTGTGTTTGTGTGTGTGTGTGTATGTGTGAGTGTGTGTGTACACCACATGTATGCTGAAATGAATAACCTCCTAATTTTGAACATGCTCTAAAAAAGATATAAACGGTTGTTTTCTAAAATTTAAGGATTCATTTAAACTGAAATATAAAATATGCATGTCAATGTGGCATTAGGATTAGAAATTAGTAGATAGTTCAGTTTGCTTTACCTGAAACTGTGTGATCCTTAGAGTCTCTGGTTATTTTTATTCTTGCATGAGGAAAGATGTAGTGCATTGTCTTACCATTCATTTGCAGAATCTAGGACAGACAAGGGATTAGGTAAAAAAAAAAAAATCAGTTATAAAAACCCTTGACACACATTGTACAAATTTACAGTCATTCAGTTCAAAGCGCACCAGTTAAGTCAATGAAAATATACCAGAAGGTTTCTTGTATGATGTCAGTGGAAGAATCTCCAGACACATTGCATAATAATTTCTTTCTGAGTTCATTGGTGCTTGATATATAACCAATCACTCTTGCAGATTAACTTCTTTTGTTTAGAGAATCGATGAGCATGTTTATCTGGTTTTCAAGGATGTTTCTGACTGCAGTGGAATGTATTCACTTGATGGCAGTGATTAATTTATATTGACAAAAGTCCATTCCTGATTTTGTACTTGAAAAGTCAAGAATTGAAAAGGCTTTTTTTGTTGTTGTTGTTTTGTTTTTGCTTTTGTTTTTTGTTTGTTTGTTTGTTTGTTTGTTTTGAGACAGGGTTTCTCTGTGTAGCCCTGGGTGTCCTGGAACTAACTCTGTAGATCAGGCTGGCTACAAACTCAGAAATCTGCCTGCCTCTGCCTCCCAAGTGCTGGGATTAAAGGCGTGCGCCACCACTGCCCAGGGAAAAGGCATTCTTAATGATTCAGTAAGTGAAACTAGTAGAGAAAACCAAGGTCCTCACTTGTCACCTCCCTTCACCCTAACTAGGTCTGTGACATATTTAAGGTGTTTGAATTTTATTGTGACATTTTCCTGAGGCCATCTACTAGTTTATATTTATCTATACTAATTCTGTCTAGATGAATGAAGATTTGGTTTACAAGTACTTCTCAAGTCTAGCTCTATATTCAAAGGTTATAATCCTGACTGAGCTATTTCTTATTACTACAGGAATTCCTTAAGCAGAAGAAAAATCAGCAAGGCTACTGCTGTGTTTGTGGTTCCCACTCTATTACATAACTTGACTTAGTTTGAACACCATAGATTATTCCTTAAAATTGGTGTACACCACATCACTCTTATTTCAATTATCTTATAATATCATGTAGCTTTAATGATAATTTTAAAGTCATTTACCTAATTGGTTAAAAATAAACTAAGGCAACACTATTTTGCGTTTAGAGCTTCCTTCCATTTAATAGATTTGTTAGAGCAGATGCAGTCTCAGTGCATACACTGCAGCTTGCAACAGTAGGTAGGAGTTTTAGTGTTTTATAAGTAAATCAAGGTCACTTATAAGAAATATAAATTCAATTACTAAAACATTGAACTTCTATAGTTATGATTGATCTGGATGATCCATTATAAAGCAGAACTGTAATTGCAGGTAAACGGTGACAAAGTCTTCTAGAGAATGAGCTTACAGGACAGCTGTTTTTATCAGTATTAGCAAGAGACACAGGGAGGTTAAATGATACACCAAGGTGCTAGTCTCTGTTATCATGATCTTTTGATGATTCTACATCCAGATTGTCACCTACTTTTGTATCTCAGAAAAGGCATTGTTCTTCTTTCCTAACTATTAATACTTTCATGAGTTGAGTCAACATGTTTATGAAGTAATTAAATTTCCATAAGCATATTTTTATACACATTCATCTACATTGATTAGCACAAATGCTTGTTGTAGGGAACAGATGCCTCACCATTTTCTAGGACAGCTTAGACACTGCTCACTTATATGTCAGGGTGTGAAGGACAGAGAACTTCTATACTGTGTATGGTTATAGTCAAAAACATAAGACAGGGATTATCCCAAAGCATGAGGGAAAGAGACTTTTCTGTTCTGTAGCAAGGTGGTGCTGGTAGTGTCAAAGATGTTTTAGTGCATGATATTATATTCATGACAACCTGAGTGGCCAGTGTGCTTAGCAAAGTGACCAGAGTCTAGAGAGAAAAGAGAGTGTTCAGAATACATAAGAAAAACATGGCCTCTTCAGAGGAGATATTATATATATTCCCCCAAGGCAAGAACTGTACATGGTTTGCAGATAACAAGAGCTTAACTGTGAATGGAAAAATATCACCATGGCTAACATGGTGGCCTTTTACAATACTCATGTAAAAGACATTGATCCTCTTCATGGAAAAAAAACTTCAAAATAAATAGGTTAGATGGTCTATACATTTAGTAATGAATATTTAGATTTCTTTTAAAGAGTGCAAACATCAAACTGTACATATTTGAAAAGAAATAAATACTGATTTAGTAAATTTGTAGTCAATGTGATCGTAAATCTAATAATTTTTCAAAAATAATCCTGTATCCACATAGTGTTTTGTGTATAATATTTATACAGAAGATAAACTCACATATGAATTAGTCAATTGGATTTTATACTCTTTTCCCCCAGGGCACTTCAATGAGAATAAATTCTTGTTATGTTTTCAAGTAACAGCATCCTTGCTTATTGGCACCAAGAGCTAAGTATTACCTTTGACTACCAGATATACAAGAAGTGAATAAAATGAAAATGTCATTTTTTTATCCTCTAGACCAAAATAAAGATTTTGAGTTGAAGAGGAAAACAGTATTTGAAGATAAATGTCAGTGCAGAAAAGCATGAACATTAAAATTTATGTAATTAAACTTTGGAAAGCTATTTATTTAAGGCATATACTGTCTTCTATATAAAATCCATTTAGAAAACAAATAAAGAAAAACAAATTTTTGCCATGACCATCAATATGTGTATTACTTGGTTTCTGAGGCAGGCCATGTTCCCTGTCTTGGCTCTTCAGTACTTGTATGGCTGTTTCATTTATAGTAGTTTAGCACATTATGCATGTGTCCTTTTGATCATTGCATATTGTTTCATAGTTTAATGGATACCAATATAAATTTCATTTTAAATGTAAGATTTCTATTAGCAAGAAAATACCTTATGTTTTTTACATTAACCTAACAAGGATCTTTATTCTTCTACTTATTGAACTAGCCAGGATCTTATGAAACAGTTCTCAATAAGCACTACCTGCCTTACTTTGGCATTATACTAGTCTGAAACTATTTAGGATATCATGGACTATGTCCTCTGTCAGAGACATTAGTCTGAATGAACGTTTTAGTACCAGAAAACTAAAAACAAAATGTCATCTGCAATATGTGTATTATCTATCTAAATAGAACAGAATTTTAGGAATGTATTAAAATAGATACAGATTATTTCAGTGTATTCTCAAATAACATTAGGTATAATTTAGTTGAATAATTCTTGAGTATCCATGGAACAATGTCTGATAGCAAAGGGGAATTAACTTGTTGTTTCTATAGCAACTATTACTATGATTTTGTTAACATATTCTGGTTCTTGTAACAGGAAGCACTAAGCTACAGAGATCCAGAAATAATAATTGGTTTTATTATTGTGGACATTCCTAGCCAGATCTTTATAAAAAGAGTTTAAATTTAATTATATAATTTTAAGAATAACAATACAACAAAATTCAATATAATCTGATGATTGCAGTAGAAAGAAAATGAAAGTATGTAAACATTTAGCCAACACAACCCTAAACAAGAATTCACTAAAAATATGAAAATAGTGTTTATAATACATAGAAAAGAATGCCAATATTTTCCCCCCAAAAAAACAGTATATAGAAAAACAGACCACACAATTTTTATTGTAGAAATTATATTTGATAGATTAACTATATAAACTAAAGCAGCTTCAGAAGAAATGAGATTTCTGTACTGATAGTAATTACATATACAAAAATGTTTTATTTTACTTCTCAATATAATAAATATATTCTAAATTAAAAATAGTGAACTAAATTTTACTAAGCTCAGGTGGATCATCTTAACTGTTTAAAATATGGTTGTCATTTAAACCAAGTTATCCCCAAGTAGAATAATTGAGGAGCTAAGTGAAATATGTCAGCGATGTCTTTTGTTTCTACATGAGTGATCGTAATGAACACTCTTCCTGGAAGTATCTGATGTACTAGGAATAGTGATTTAAATCCACTTACAATATCTTTCATTATTCCCAACTATATTTCTTTCAAGGTCAACATCACTTCATTTCCTCCAGAATGAGCAAATAAATGAGGGGTATGAATTTTGGTATGACTCTCATCTGATTGTAAAATTTACTTCTAAATTCAATTACTTTATGAAAAGAGCTATTTTATGAATTGTTAAATGACAAAATCTAAAAAGTGACTATAAAGCAATTAATATTTCCATATAGTAGATCTTTAAAGTATCAGTTTCTTCCTTTTCTTTCATGTGAAACTTTTCTTCTCTCCTACCTAACTTTTCTTCAATTACCTTTAATAAGTAAACACGGACAACTACACACATTTCTATTACACAATAGTCTTGCAACCTCCTCAGGAGCTCCATGTATTTTCCTTGTAAATTCAGTACTGGAGATGGTCTATTCATGTAATAATAATCTATTACATGAATGAGTCACTTAAATTGTCTAGTAGAAGCATCTCAATGCCCATCAAACTGATTAAATAAAGCACTTTCTCCATTTAATTGCGGAAAGTAAACAGTCTTGAACTCACCTGACAAATAGTTAAGCTAACAAACTGGTCTATGTTAGAACTGACTCTTGTTGCTAACAAATCCAAGAGATTATAAAATTTCATACTTACTTGCTCTTGGTGTTGACTGAGAGGTCTAGAGTGAACCAGTCTTTCTGGCAGTTTCCGGTCCAGACCATGGCCATTTTCCAACCGAGACTCCCTGGGTTTATCAAACCAATCCGTTTCCTCCCGACGCAAGTGGTAGGCTTTGGGGACCAAGGAAACATCATACATTGCAACCGCAACTAATACAGGTGATAGAGGAAAGCAAAGGGTCTGCAGGATTAGCATGCACTGGGCTTGTTAACCATAGCATGCACTTCAGACGTAAGTACCATCAGAACCAGAAACATTTCCCATAGTATTTACACATTTTCATACAACAGAATAACCTCGAGAAGGAGAGGCACACAAAGGCACAGCATCTCATAGTAAAGTAAAACAACACAAACTTACAGTTTAAAGCAATATAAATGAAATTTTGACAATAAATAAATTAACAAAATATATTAGTAATTTCATTCAACTTAAGTCCATCAGTTCACACATAGAAACCTTACCCTACAACCCATCATGTATGGTTAAAAGGCAACAGTATGTCCATATGCAAGTTTCTTTTTATTTTTCATTTTGCATATAGCAAACAGCAGTATATGGCTAATTTTTGACTTTTGTATATATCAACCAGAAGCATATGGCTGCTGGTTATAACACTGAGTGAATATATTTTTGAAGATATGATATTTATTTGGCAAATTTAAGTCAACAGAGCATTTACTTCTAAGATACCGTATGCGTCACTGCAAGAAACATGTGTACTACAAGAACTTTATAGCTTAATAATAAAAATATGTCTAAAATAGATATATTTGACAATATTTTAATATAAATAAAATCATCTGAATTTAAACACTGAGTTAGAAATTTGAAATTACGTTTCCTTAATTTGTCAGCATGCTACAACTTGAGGTATTTTGAACCTTTAATCACATTTAAAACATTCAAACACTAATATAAAATTTTCACATAATTCTATCAGTACTTTTCAGGTGTTAAAGAATATTTTAAAGGAACTAAAACTTTTATTTTACTGAATTGCTAAAACTGACTTAGTATACATTGCTTATTCTTGGTAGTTCTTGGTTATTTTGATGGTGTTCAATTAACAGCCTTTGCAATTAATATATTGTTATTTCTCAAGTGGCAGATGGAAGGGCCTGTTCTTTTGCTTATCCTGATACACGATGCTATCAATATTATTTTCTTGAAATGATAGCTTCTAAAGCGTCTCCAGTTGAGCTCTCCTCTCTATCTTGTTAAAGCTGTCTTTTGTGTCTGCCTTATCTTGTATAAATTCCCCAGAGATTGCTATTTCTGTCATTTTCTGGCTGGCTGGGTTAGACAACCAGTGTATGCACCACGACTCAGCTGCATACCTGTAGCCTTCCAAACTGCTGCTCCTGAGCCACTCCGTCTCTCCCAGGTAAACACAGAATGAAAGGTGGAGTATCAGAGATTCATCAGCTTTAGATCTGATGCCTGGATTGTGGCTGCATACATAGCCACATGTATTGATTTGATTATTAGACTAGCAGTAATCTGAAGGGGAAATTTATGTATTTTATGACTTTCTCCTCTTTCGGTTTTCTTCTCTCTCTTATATGAAGCATAGTGTTTGGTAAATTTTTGTGGAATGAATTAAAGAAAGAGTTACTATCAACATCTAACGAAAAAAGGTAAATATAATTATGATAATTTTAAATAAATACTGGTCCTTACACCTAATTTATAGATACATAATGTTCTTTTTCATAATTTAGTTGCTAATTATTGTGATAAAATAGAGTACTAATTTGAAGCTTAGTGAATGAACTGGCAAAATCATGCAGTATAACAAATACTTGATAAATAAACCAAACAGTCATCAGTCTGTGACTTTTTTAGATTATACTTAACCTCCATTAGGAGAAATAATTTCATATATATATATATTACATATTTTAAAAAATTAAGAAAGTAATGATTTGTCATGTTTTCGGTATGATCCTGAATAATGTAGAAGATTCAAATTTCATTTGAATATATAACTTTTCTAAATGACTTTTAAATCCAACTGCTTAATATGTGGTTTAGATGGCTCTGGATATCACAGTTATGACAGAACCTCAACCTAATCCAACACTGATCAGCAAATTTCTAATTCTGAGGACCCAGTTTCCTATTATAACGGAATGAAACAGATATCTACCATCTTTTATGGGAATATAGAATCAACCTAAAGCAACCTGATTGACTATTCCTGTATCACACTCTGTCTTCCTCAGGAGATGCCAGATGTGTTGGGTTAGCTATTTCTAACAGCTCATATTTGATCTGTAGTAGTGGAAGAATATTACAGACACATTTTATCAAATGTAACGTTTCTGTTCCAGGCTGATTTATATTTTTCTTTGTTTTTATTTTATTAGAAAAACTACATGACATATTAACACTGAAAATATATAGCATTTTACTATGCACATACTTTAAAGATGCCCATTACAATTCAACCACAAAGTTGTTAATGTAACTCAATTTGTTATAGTCTTTTATCAAATTATAATTATAATTTTATGAATTAGTTTTGTCTTTATTTTAAAAAACATTTTGGTTCTCGAATGTTTTATGCTTTGGCATCATCTTTATTTGCTTTAATACTATGTAGGGTACATGTTATCTTATTATATATATATGATACATATATGATATATATAAGATATATATGATTTTACATATGTGTGTATATATATTTAAATAAATACCTTGGTATTGAAACACCAAGGTATTTATTTAAATAAGAGTTCAGCCATTTGTGACTACTACTACACAACAAACTTAAAAATAAAAAATTGTCAGTTAATTTTATATGCATGGAATAATATAAATGCCACATTTGGGCTAGTTATAAACATTACATATTTAATACCAAGTTAAAGACTGGGTGTCAAAATCTTTTAAGGTAATTATCATCTATGTGCACAAATCCTTTAGAAATTGAGTTGTTCCATAATCCCCAGTGGTTTTGTTTCCATGTTATACATATGGCTATTGAATAGCTTCTTATTCTTTTTCACAGCAAATCTACATTTCTGAAATGAATGTAAAATATGTACTAAAGAGCAACTTTTCACATAATGTAATAATTCCTGATAATCAAGTGGATTCATTCAAACAGTGTCCTAGTACAAATATACACAAATGAAAATGTTACTTAAATGACAAACTGTCAATAAAAATGGTCAACCAATCAGCTTGTAACAAGAAAAATGGATTAAATATAGACTTTGTTAGAACTTCATAAGCAAAGGAACTGGTTTGTTTACTTCAGGCCCACAGACCTATTCAGTTCAGCAAACATTCCATATTTTGTCTTTTAAAATCATATCTCTGTGTGAATATAGCATAAAAGTGAAAACGCTCTTCATAAAAACATTGTCATGTGAGTTTTTAACTGAAAAAAATAGACTAAAATGGGAGGACAGTTACACTTCTGCAGTAGTTCTGAGTATACAAATGAATGAAATATTAACTTTCTATTCATTTAGAGATGTTTTATTTCCAGAACTTTGACCCCACATATATCAAACACAAACCAATAAATAGGCAGTGTAGGGAGGCTCACACTTTTATACAAGCACTTATGTGCTAAAGATAGGAGGATCACCTCAAATTTGAAACTAGCATGAACTGCATAGTAAATCTCAAGCCTGCAGGAACTACAGAATAGGATCTCAAAATTTTAATGAAGTAAATTATATATATATGCATATATATATATATACATATATATATATGTATATATGTGTGTGTATCATATAGACTTGTACAAGATAACTCTTAAAATCTTTATATTTTTACTTCAGAAATAAAATTTAGAAAGAATTCAGAAGAATATTTACTTCAGAGCAATTTTAGTGTAGTATATACTTGCTTAACAAAAAGGTAGCAAAACACTTTTGAGCAAAAGTAGATAATATGACAGAAGGAATGGCATTGAAATGTCAAAGAGATTTGTATGTACATCAAGACAGCTACACTCTCAAAAGTAGTCTCTTTTTTTTTTATATCAGTTTTAAGTGGAAAGAATGTTTTATATACACTAAAAAATGATTTTTTCATACCATGATTAGAATTAAAAATTCTAATGCAAAACATTAAATGTAAAAATTTGTCAGTAATAATATTCATAATAAAGGGAGATGAAACACAGATGTTTAATGATAATGTTTAATGACAATGATAAAATTCTGTTATACTAACTTCAAACTATTGCAAAAGCCCCCTCAAAGAGAATAACCTCTGATCTAGGGAACCTCTGTCTCTATTACAATATATTACTGTATGGTTCTAACTCTTAATGATTTCATTAAAATTAATTAAATATATTAAAATATATTTTAAAGTGCAAAATGCCACAGAATAAAATTCTTCTCAGTTTTGTATTTTAAGGATGACCATATATTATTGATAGAATTGTGTAATAGTTGTTTAAAAATGCAGACACAAAACAAATCAGGCCAACACTTAAGAAACAGAGTGAAATAAAAAAAATCAAAGATAAACATGCCACCATATCTACACACAAGAAGTACACATACAAGAAATAAAACTGACATAAACATGCACAAATTGCACCAAGAAAGATGAAATACATCCTTGGAGAAAAAAATTAAACATGCAGAAAGGTAAGAGTTTGAGTTTTGAGAGTAACAGGATAGAGTGAGGCCCCTTTTACCTTCACTGTCAGACATAGCATGTTGGAAGTCATCCATGATGAATGCTATGTCTCGGTCATAACCCCTTGTCCGTGACTCTTCTCTCATGTGTTGCTGAACTTCAGGCAATGAGTGGCTTGATCCAAATTGATCCCTGGTATCTGCAGATATGGGAGGCAGAGGTCCAGCCGCAGCCCTGGCCATCCCCATTGGTTGGCCAACAGGACTTAGTGGACTTTCTTCTTCTGAATTCTGGGCCACAATTGGTATTCTTCCTCTACTCTGGCTGATTGGTAAGCTGGTGGGCTTAGTTCTGGCAGAAGATGAAGAATGGCCAAAGGAGACATCCAGAGCTTCAGCCTCTTGAGCTTTCAACCTTAGCGATGAGCTAGAAGAATCCCTCTTAATTGATAAATCAAGCCCATAGACAGAGGAAGGCCTAGAGGAAGGCCTGGACCTGCTCCCACTGCTGTATGGCTTATCTGCTTCATCCTGTAGAGCTGACCGGATGGTATTTCCTAACGTGCCCAGTCCTGACCCAAGTGATGAGCCCATAAATTTTTGTTGATCTGTAATATTTTTTCTGAGGCCAAATGTGATATCATCTTGAAGAAGCCTTGCCCTAGAAGAAATCCCACCAATGGACGAAGTGCTAGAACTCATATAAGTGGGATAGTCAGGTTCGAGGTCTCTACTTTCTTGAATGGGTGAAAATTTAGACATTTTAGGGTCAATTAATGACTTTTTATGCTTTGATTGCTTTTGATAAAGTATGGCTGCAGGCAATTGTTTGGCAGCTTGCTTTTCAAGGGTGAGTCTGCTGATGCTATACTTTTCAGACTTGGGGAAGTGTCGATAGCTAGTATCAGCGTGGTAATAATGTGAGAGACCAGCAAGGTGATCTAAGCTCTCTGTGCCTCTACGGAATTCTTGCTTAATCTGATGTTTCAGAAGCTTTAACTCATAAGGATCTTCCATCGGATCCTCTTCTGCTTTCACATAGCTATGCAATCTGGAGGAAGTCTGCAAAGGCGCGAGGAAGTCTGTCACTTCTTGAGACCTCCGTGTCTCGGTGGTTCTAAGGAGACGGTCTGTTTTGGACAGATCCTTTTCATGAAGACTAAATGCACTGCTCAGTGCTGCTGTCCCTTTGGTAATGTCTCCAATGTCATCTATTAGGACATAATTCCTTGAAGTGTGGTGGTCAATGTCTGCGTAGAAGGAGTCTGCAGATATGCTTGATATTGGACTGCTAGCCATGCTACTTCTTTCCTCCAAACCTATTCTCAAGTCTAAACTATTGTACTTACTCCCAAGGTGGGAAACCGCGTATGTATTATCAGTGGAAACCGGAGCGATCATCAGGGGTTGATTGCGAATCACTTCGTAGTTAGAAGTTATCTTAGGCTCCAAATACAACGTGGTTTGCCGAGGCTTCTGTTGTATCACCATCATCTGTGATGGTAGTTGATAGGATGGTTGTGGAGTTGGAGTGGGTTGAGCCTGGGGTGTGAAGGACATTGTTGCCACAGCTTGGAAGGCTGGTTGAGTCTGATAAGGTGAAACTTGCTGATGGTACAAAGTCTGCTGCTGAAAATGAGACTGTTGCGTGTACGGGGTCGGGGCTTGTGTGGGAAGAGCTGGGGATGAGTACTGATATTGTGTGTAAGGACTTGTAGGAGGAACGAGTTGAGCTTCTGTTTGTGTTTGTGGTGGTATGAACTGACTGAATTCAGTTTGAGGAGCTGTTCTTGGCCGCTCAATGCCATGCTGACTTTCTACTCGGCTCGGCCTGGTACTGCTGACCTCACTGTCAGACATGTAATCACGGTCCTCAGCTACACCCTGCAGGTAGGCACGCTCTCTCTTTTCTCTCTCCTTCAATAAAGCTTCTTTTCTTCTGTTAATTCCCATTTCCAGATACCGTAGCTTGGCATCAATCTCCTTTTCTTCTTCATCAAGTTCTGCTTGCTTCTTTCTAAGCTTGGCAGACTCCCTTTCCACGAGGTCGAGCTCTCGGTCTATGTCCTGGAGAATCTTGGCTCGAGCCATAGTATTGGTTCTGCACATTCTCCTCCTAGAGGCAGTGCCCATGGTGCTGTACGTTGACTGTGTTCCTGTGGACGCCTCCTCAGGAGGGGGATTTGGCAGTGTTCTCTTCACTTTTTTCTGAGTACCAGAGGCTGTCATGGTTTGAGAACCTTTAGTCTACAATCAAGTAAACAAAATATAGCATTTGGTTATCAAATAAGAAAATCAAAACTAAAAATAAAGCCGTACATAATTTACACTTGAATACTAAGTTTAAAAAATTACAGTATCATAACACAATAAAATAAAAATTTCATCCATTTTCAATCCAAGTTAATAAATATAAGATTATTACTTTATCTATGGTCATTGCAATTTTGTTTCTCATTTGAAATTCAATATCCCTATTTTGAAGACTTGTGTCTAACTTGCTCATTTCACATTGCACATATCTTGCCATTTCCAGTATTTCCATGATTATTTGAATTTGGGTATTCTTTAGCAACTCTACGTTCTTCTGATTGTTTTGGCAACATCATAAGAGCCAAAATAATTTACTCTAATAAAAGTTGACTGGAGCCAGTTTCAATCAAGTAAAACAACAGCTGGTAGCTCATGAGACATTTTTTTGTTTTATTTTATTAATTTGTCATAAACTTGCATTTTAAAAGGCGCAAGTCTTGAGATTCATAAAGCCAGAATAGCCAGAACCATGTGCAATCACTGTATAGTTACAACACAAACCTGCTTTGCATGAGACATGCTCAAGTTGGAGCTTAATCTCCTCCCTTCTCAGCTATGTTCTACAGAAGACGCTCCTTCCCTGTCTCTCTTTAGCAATCCAAAGACGCAATTTCTCCGTCCCCTTCAACAACCAAACGTTTATGACAAAAATAGATGATACATGCTTATGAATTTTGAAAATATTTATTTCCTTGTTATTTAGGATTATATTAGTACAATAATTAAAAAATAGTTATTATTAATTAGGTCACATTTGTCAGAGTCCTTGTGTTTTTGTTGAATTCAAAAACCATTTCCTAATCCATTATTCATGTTTAAACCTGCTGTACTATATAGATTTTATGAAATATGGATAAGGCACATTTCCTAAGCAGATGTTGCACACAGTCTTAATTTTTACCCTCATTGTGTCCACTTTACATATTATGCATAATTAAGTCAAGGTGTTATGAAGGTCAAATCAAACAGCTGTTTTAATACTATAGGTATTCATTTACCATTACTTCAAAAGTATTATTTCTGCAGGACTCTGTAGCTCCCAGATATAATTATATTCAATATACATCAAAGACTGTTAAGGTATCAATGAATGCTTTCACTGTTGTTCACTCTGACTATACAGCTGGTTATGAATGTGGAGACTTGGTAAGGTGTTACCCAGAGTAAGGCAGAGTGTGAAATGAGTGAAAATTTGGTCTCTCATGACTAAGTATGATAGTAAGTTATGACATTTTTGGAAACATTTATTTTATTTTGTGTATGCTTGAGTGCATAAATGTGTGTGTGTGTGTGTGTGTGTGTGTGTGTGTGTGTGTGTAGCGTGTATATGCCTTGTACCCATAGGAGACAGAACTAATTACCAGAGTTCCTAGAATTGCTTAAGTTTTGTCAATTGTAATCCCTTACTAAATGACAAGAAGCTATCTCCATAAGTGTGTACCTTTACAGGACAGAATTTGGTCATGACCTTCCAGTTATGTGTTCAAACCTCTCTTCCAGTTATGTGTTCAAATAATATGATAAAATCATATTGACAATGAAAATAATGAAACAAACTATACTTTAAATTATGGATTGAGCATGTTTTAATTCTATACATACCCATTAACTGTGGTTAAAACAAAAAAGAAAACAGAAAAAAGAAGAAAGACCATAGTGAAGATAACTATCATAACAAAGCAAAAGCAACCTAAGTATTAGTTTCTAGGCTTAGACTTCTGAAAATTAAATATTACAAAAAATTGTAAATCAAAACATCTTTCAAACAAATCCACTTATTCATTCATTCATTCATTCATTCATTCATTCTTTTGTGAGGGGAGCTCATTATCAAAGTTCTGACACTAGCATTAAGTAATAATAAGGGCAGTACTTGTTCTTATATCCATTGGAATATTGAGATATAAGTTGTATTTTTAAAAGGTCCATAAAGATTTCTGAAAAACAATGAGTATTTTTTTTCTCCAAGATAGGTTTGAGTCTAATGTTCTGATTCTAGTCTGGTATATTATAATATATCAGATAACGTGAGACCAAAACAGGAAAAAAAAAAACCTACCTTGTAGGTTAAAAGTTCTGTTTGTAGTTAAGAATCAGATACTGTTTGTTTGTATGGGCCATCTGCGCTGAATGTGCTTTATTACATGTGTAAAAGAGGTACACAGGCAGAAAATAAAATAGGATGTATGCTGACCTGTGATTGGATGTGATGGGAAATGTGAATTCTGTGTTCTATCTTTTTATGCCACTGGAAAGCATAAAAAGACATTGGACTTTTGACTTGGAGCCATTTTCTGGAAACAGAGAACTGGACCTGGCCAGAGACCATCCAACTTGATTTAATTCAAGCTTGCCTCAGATTTGGCTTTAAGTTGTGGAGAGTGTTCTTATTCTTGACTGATGGGGTTCACAAAAGCAAGAAACTTGATCTAGGAAAATATTGAGTCATATTCAGAGTATATGTAGACAGTGAGCATGGAAGGATTTGCTGGATAACAATAACATTTTTTAAAATACTGGTTTTGCACTACTGAGTCCTGGATTCTGCCTTATAGATAAACAACAGCAATGGATCGACAGTATTTATTCACTTTTCATCTTGTAAACAAAAGATTGGACTGTCTTCCTTGTATATAATTACCTTCAGTGTGCAATTTGGAAAGAACTGATTGTCATTTCTTAGTACAGCCTGGATAAGGACTTCTTGAGATATTTTTTTTAACCACTGTTATGTTTTGCAGAGAATAATTTTGTCACTGATTACATTTAAATTGTTGGGAGAACAAAATGTAAGTCATATCAGAAAGTTACACTGGGGCTGAAAAGGGGAGGTCATCCTGAAACTAGAAAACTCTTATCTAAATATGTGAAAGACCTGAGAAGAAGCTGGAAAGATCTCCCATGCTTGTGGATCAGTAGGGTCAACATAGCGAAAATGACCATCTTACCAAAAGCAATCTACTAATTGAACACAATCTCCACCAAAATTCTAACACAATTCTTCACAGATCTTAAATGAAAAATACTCAACTTGGTAAGGAAAAACAACAAATCCAGGACAGCTAGAACAATGCTGTATGATAAAAGGACTTCTGGAGGCATTACCATTTCTGATTTTAAGCTGTACTACAGAACATAGTATTAAATAGTTAATAAAACTTCATGATATTGGTACAGAAACTTGTAGGTTGATCAATGAAATTGAATTAAAGACCAAAACACAAATTCACATAACTGTGGACTGCTGATTTATAAAAATGCCAGAATTATACAATGAGAGAAAAAGCATCTTCAACAAATGGTGATGGTCTATCTGGATGTCTGCATGCAGAAGAATACAAATAGATTCATATCTGTCATCCTGAACAAAACTCAAGTCCAAGTGAATCAAAGATCTCACTATAAAACCAGTTACACTGAATCTTATAGAAGAGAAAATGGGGAATAGCCATGAGTGCATTGGCACAGGGTATAACTTTCCTGAACAGAGCACCAATACTTCAGGCATTAAAATTGACAATTAATAAAAGGGACCTCATGGAACTTAAAACTTTTTGTATGGCCAAGTCCACCATTAATAGGACAAAACGGCAGCCGATAGGATGGAAAAAGATTTTCATTGACTCCACATTTGATAGAAGGCTAATTTCCACAACATTGTATCTCTATCTCTATTGCTGTCTCTATTTCTATCTCTACCTCTACATCTATATCTATTTATATCTAAATCTATCTATCTATCTATCTATCTATCTATCTATCTATCTATCTATCTATCATCTATCTATCTATCTATCATATATCTACACAAATATGTCTAGTATGCATTATTTAGTTTGTTGCTGATATATAGATGTAGACATAGATATAGATATGTAGATAATGATAATAATGCAATTTAAAAATATGGTACAGATTCAAATAGGGATAAGATAAATTGACATGTTATTTTGGTGAGGATGTGGAGAAAAGGGAATACTTCTCCATTGCTGGTGGGAGTGCAAACTAGTACAAATACTTTGAAAATCAATATGGCAGTTTTTTAGAAAAATTGGGAATTGATCTATATCAGAACCCATCTATACCACTCCTGGACATGCTTCCTGCCATGAAGATATTGGACTGAAACTTTTAAACTGTAAGCCATACCAATTAATGTTGTTCTTTTAAAAGTTGATTTGGTCATAGTATCTCTTAACAGCAATGAATTCCTAACTAAGACAACACCTTTATTCATAATAGCTAGAAACAAACTAGATACCCCTCAACCTAAGAATGTATAAAGAAAATATGGTACATTTACACAATGTAGTATTGCTTATGTGTTAAGAAATAAAATCATGAAACTTACAGACAAATGGATGGAACTATAAAAAACTATCCTGAGTGAGGTGACCCACAACCAGAAAGACAAATACTGGTATATACTCACTGGTGCATGGATATTAGCTGTAAAGTAAAAGATAATTATGCTACAATTTACGGACCCAGAGAGATTAAGTAACAAGGACTGCTCAATGGGAGGGCTACACAAATCTCCCTGGGAAGGGGAAATAGGATAGATATAGCAGATGAACTAGGGGTGTGTGGGTATTGGAACAGGTGGCAGCAGGTTGGGGGAAGATGGAGGGAGAGGTGGTAGGGTGAGATAACTGGAATGGGGGAGCATCTTGGTGGTAATGTAGAAACAGTACAATAGGCGCTCCCAGGAGTCTATGAGGATAATCGTAGCTAAGATCCCTACTAATGGGGATACAGAGACTGTCTGGTCATCTCCTGTAACCAGGCAAGACTTCCAGTAGTGGGATTGAGATACCAATTGATCAATAAGTCTTTAGACCTACAGTTTATCCTGTCTTCAAGATAAGAAAGGATAAAGGTGGCACAGAAATTGTGGGATTGGCAACCAGTATCTGCTTTAGCTTAAGAACTATGCTTCCAGAGGGAGCCCATTCCTGACACTGCCTGGATAGAACAGAACAGAAACTTCCAAAAAATTTTTAAAAATGTTCAATAAAATGACTCCTAGTGACACTCTGCTATACTTGTAGACAGGAGTCTAGCATAATCATCATCAGAGAGCCTTCATTCAGCAACTGATGGAAACAGATGTAGAGATGCATTGTAAAACATTAGAGGGAGGTCAAGGAGTCCTACAGAAGAGGGGAGGGAGGAGCTCAGGGAGTCCTACAGAGAGGAGAGGGAGGATTGCAGGATCCAAGAGGGTCAAGTACATTACAAGAAAACCCACAGAATCAGCTAATCTAGGTTTACAGGGGCTCATAGAGACTAAACTGGCAATTAGGGAGCTGCATGGGTCTCACCTAGGCCCTCTACATATATGTCATGGTTATGTAGCTTGGTATTATTATGGACTCCGAATATTGAGAGCAGGGCTGTCTCCAACACTTTTTCCTCATTTTGGGACCCTTTCCTTTTATTGGGTTGCCTTGTCCAACCTTACTATGAGGGGAGGTGCCTAGTCTCATTGCAACCAGATTTGCCATGTTTGGTTGGTATTCCTAACTGTACTTTTATGACAAAAACCAGAGGAGAAGCAGATAGGGGTAAGTATGAGGAAGGCAGGAGGTAGGGGAAATTGACGTAGGGGGTCTAATATATGAGGGAGAAGTAAAACAAAAGAAGAGAGAGAGAGGGGGGGAGAGGGAGAGATAGGAAGAAAAAAGAAAGAAAGAAAAGGAAAAAGGAAGAAAACAAAGAAAGCGGGGATAGACAAGGTCATGAACGCTAAACCACTCTGTGGTTGAAGAAGTAAAGAGGTGTGCATTCTGTTAAGTGGGTAGGCCCCACCTGTTAAGCTGTCATTAAGTTTCTCTCATAAAATACAGAGACCCAATGTTAAGACATTTGTTTTGTTTTCACCATAACTTTTTTAAGTCTTTATTTAAAATGGGGTCAAAACTTGTCAATAATATTGAGAAATCAAGGTTTTGAGGTGCATTTCAGTTCTGAGTCATGGCTCTAAAGAGGATTGTCCTAGCTTTTGGAAATGTCCATTGAGATGTAGTTCTAGGGAAAACATAACAATGGCTGGTTGAAAAAGGACCAGAAGCTCATAGATTTTCAAAAATGAAGAAAGGCATGCAAATGAATAAAATAGCCTTTGAGATGAGCTCCACAACTTTACTAATTTTTTTAGTTTCCTTCATTTTTATTGGCTAATTCTGAAATATGATCTTCTGAGATTTTTCCCTGTAAAATTGAACAATTTCCCTTTACCTTTTTGTCAATTTTTTGAAACATTTTTTATTTATTTCTTTAAAATACATTTCAGATTTTATCCCCTCACCGCATTCCCCCCACCACCCAGGAACCTCCTATCCTGTCCCCCTCCTGCCTCCA
>JANHMN010000016.1:5210782-5319618 GCA_030674055.1 Rhabdomys pumilio
CTTTGTGCTCCCAGGCTAGTGGTTTAGACCCTGGGGAGCTCTGGTTGGCTGGCACTGTTGATCTCCTCTTGGGGCCACCAACCCTTTCACTTTTTTGTCAATTTTATGTGATAGATTATTTAAATTACTTTTTGGTTCACATCTTCCTGGTACACTCATTATGTGTGGTGCATCTAAACTATAAAAATCACTAAATATGTAGGTTTAAATCTAAGTGTGCATGGTTGAGTGTGTGCTTATTTTGGCACTTATAGGTATTTTATAAGAGAAGAAATAAACATTTTTTTTAAAAAGTTAAATAAACTTAAGTGTATGCAGCAACTATTGTCCAATGTCATATATGTATATATGACTATATATATATAAATATATATACATATATTACAAAACTCAATTTAAAAATTTCTTCAAAAAGTTGTTAATTTTTAATCTAGATAATGAAGGTTGTTATACTAAAAGAAATAAGATAGAGCTGTTTTTGCTTAAAGCAAATTTGTCTGTAATCCAAGTATCTTGGAGGCTGAAACACAATAGCTGTGTGTTTGAGATAACACAAACCTAACCAATAACAACAACAAAATCTTCTACATACAAAAATATCAAAAACTGGAAAGATTTTAAGAAATTGTGTTAAGAAAATACTTCAAAAGTTTAGCATGATTGGATCATTATATATTACAGAAGATTGTATACGCAGATTTTATGTTTCTGCTTCAGTTAAAAATACATACTACACAAATTACAGAGTAGAGGAGAAGGATTACTGTGTAAAGTACTTGTCATGGAATCATGAACATCTGAATTTGATCTCCAAATAACCACATAAAAAAGCTGGGCATGGTTACAAGTGCTTGTAACCCTCAGCACTGTGGAAGCAGAGACCAGTGGGCCATGGGCCTTCTGGCAAACCAGTGTAGCTGGGTCAGAGAAGTCCAGGATCTGCAAGGGAGTGTGTCTTAAATAATAAGATGAAGAGAAAGTAGGGAAGACACACAGCATTGACCGCTAGTCTATAACACAAATGCACACACATATGGGGGAGGGGTGAGGAAGACGGAAGGGGAAGGAAGGGAGGGGGAGGGGGAGGGAGGGAGGAAGAAAAGGGAGGGAGAGGGAAGAAAGGGGAACGGGGAGGGGAAGGGAGAAAGGGAGAGAGAAAGAAGAGACAGAGAGGCAGAGAGACAGACACTCGGACTCATGCATGCATGTGCATGTACACACATGCACACATACACACAGACAAACACACAACTACACTACCAATTTTTTAGCTAGCTCTTTGTGTCAATATCAGAAATATAGTAATAAACTATAATATCACTTGAAAGACATGGCAATGTATCTCTCATTTTATAAACACGGAAATAAATACTAATCATGTAATTATATTGTATCTTTCCTTTGCAGATATTTTTCCTACTAAAGAGGAAAATTTTCTATAAAATTCTTTTTCTTTTAGAAGACAGAGTACATTCATATTAAACAGTACAAGTCAAACAAAATTGCTAATAAATAAGATATTTTGATACTAAAAAGGTAGAATTTCCCAGAAAAATAAAGTCTCTTTTTTGTTAATCCATGGGGATAAATTAGAAGACCATATGGAGTATTGGACCGAAAGAGTAAGGTTTTATTTTCACTTTTAAAAAGAAAAATCTAATAGATATAACAAATACGGCATCTAATAGATATAGCAAATGGATGGTTTTAAGCAGGTGAATATTTCCATGAAGGGACATGAATCAAATCTAAGTTTTCAGGGAAATAGCAAGGACCATCTGGCTTCATTATCAGGTTTAATGCAGCAGCATCCATGAGTAGAATCAGGTTCAGCGACTTTCTGAAGTAAGCATGGAGACGAACTCTGGAAAAATAAATGAATGTATGGGAACCTACAAAATAAAACTTTGAAAACTGTATCTATATGTGGAGCAGTGGACTGTGAGAAGCAGCTGGGTGCTTGGTCAAGCAAGAGCTTGGAACCCTGGAACCTTTGTCAATTCAGCTCTGCTCCCAGGCCCTGGTTCTTTTCATTTAGCTTCAACCCTACACAAGCACTTCCATAGAGAGGTCTATGTCCAACAGTCATGAGGAACAGGCCTCAGGCCCTAGAGAGATTTACATACTAATGAGGTACCTGAAGTCCAGAGGGTGGAGCCAATTAAACATTCTTCCCAGCCCCTCCCTCCTTTCTCTTCCTATTTAACTCAGGTCCTTCCTGGGTTTGGGGGAGGGGAGTGCATCCAGATCCATCAACTGTACGCCATGACATTAAAACTTGTAAAAACACATGGATTTTTTCGTGTCATTGGGACTACACTGTGAGGAACCATGAAGCCACAGCAGCCGGGCCTAACTTCCCAGTGGAGGAACCCAGAGTGTTCCCAGCCAAGCCTGGTGTGAGAAACCCTGCGTTCTCCAGCCACAACTACCTACATTTATATTAAAATCTCAATCCATCCATGTCATTCTCTTCCAGATAGTGAAGTCAACCCTGGTTATTACATCAGGGTCAAATTATCCAGGAGCATATGAGATACAGGAGAAAACTATCAAAGTGTCAGTATTCAGCCATTGGCTCTGCTGGTGATCCAGTTCACTGGTTAGTAATCAGCATGGTTTTGTCTAAGGGAAAACAGTGACAGCCCAATTTAATTTCCTTCAGTGACAGTGCAGCTGTCAGAGGAGGTGATCAACAGAGAATAAATATCATCTAGCAGTGCATCAGCAAGACACTTAGTGTCTTCCTGCAATGGTCACCAGAATAGTTTTGGTTGTCAGAAAGAAGAGTAATATGATCTATTGGGTACATATACAAATTATGGATATTCATGGTCTGGCATGCACATGTGCATACACACCACACACACACACACACACACACACACACACACACACACACACACACACTCTCTCTCCACATACATATATTTAATTGTTTAGTCAATATATGCTTTACCCTTCTTACCAATCTTTTGGAATCAGACTTTTCTTCACACTGTTTTGTGCTATGGAAGATGTTTATCTACACTTAGGGCCTTTATCTACCATACATTATATAAAAATAATGTTGTCATGTATTGCCAACAGTCTCCTCAAGTCCAAGAGGACTTTAGCTAATACTCACAGAAGTTAGGAAATGTTTTCATGGGGAGATTATTGTTCTCTTAGTATTGAATCTGTCTCCCGATGTAGAGAAGGCTACTGTTTGTATCTCTCTTACACTGATTTAGTCTGAATACGAAAAATCATATTTCATAAAACAAAACAAAATAAACAAAATTTATTCAGAGAATGGTGACTTGGAAGATATGGGCAGGAAAAACTATGTAAGAAAAAAGTCGTGTATGGTCCTGTGTGACAGAACAGTAACAAAATAAACAAAGATAAGTTATTTTGTCTCATTATCAGCTTTCCCCTTGATACTAAGATACATTGACTTGTCTTCATTACTTTTTATTGAGGTCTATAAACAAAACCAAAACCAAATCCTTATAAACCCTCATGCCTTTAAATCATTAATAAGAAAATAAATGGAAATATGCAGGGATTTTGGCTCCTCCGAATAAGATAGCTCTATAAAACACAAACATGCCTCACCATGTCCATTTACCTCAGAGTTAAGAAATGACTATGAGGTGGTAAGTAGACAAAGAAATATACAGAAAGAAATACAGAATCTACTTCTTTGCAATTAAACTTGGTGCAAGCAGCATTAACTCTGAAAAGCCAAAGGAAACAGTAAGGCTGCTTTCCTGTTTCCACACCCTCTATAGCAAGTCCCTCCAGAGCAAGCCTTGTAGGTTTCCAGACAAAGTAGCAGTGGAGTATAGAGACAGTCAAGAGCATGTCCTCCACAGTTTGCCATTAGATAAGTGCTCACAGAAAGTCTTCATCCTCCTCTCTATCTCCCATCCCCACAGGTTTAATGGAAAAGAAATGATAAATGATTCTACTCATAGAGTGTTCCTTTAAATGCTCTTAGGCTATCTCAAATCCATTAGACTTTGCAACAGAGTACAGTGTCTTGTATATATGAAGCAAAAATGTCAAATCTTTTCGACTACAGTGGTACTGACCACATGAGTAACTGCTTCCATCATCAAACTAAATAAATAATAACACCATGAATATGTACTACTGTCAGGAAGAATTTATTCTTTGTGAATGGAATTGAAATTGTCCAGAGGATACTTAAATTGTAAGAGTTTAGGGGCAATAATAAAAGTAAAATTAATAATAATGATAATGATAATGATGATGATGATGATTATAATAATAAATGTGAGAAGTTAAATTACAGCATCACGGTAACAAAAGATTAAAAAAAGAAATAAAACATACTTTAAAGTCTCATGATGAGTTCTTTATGTTTTTAATAAACTTAAAGCACACTCAGTATTTCACTCAGCATCTTTAAGCTTTCCCTTAATGCACCTAGTGTCCCAGTTTGTTTTGTTTTCTTGCTGAAAGTCATTGCTCTTAGGCTGAGCAGTGAAGCAGAAAATGAGTTTCTACCTCACTGGACAGAGTATTAGAGATGCCAGTCTGTGTGACATTTATTGCCTTATATTTTATGGGAAGTCCCAAAGAGATTAATTTCTTCTTTTTCCAAATCTGTATAAAGTATTTTGTAAAGAGCTTAGAAGTTTTCTTAAGCTGAGGTATTTATGTGCATTTATATTTCTACTTTCTCCCCCTCTCTTTTGTCCCTCTGTTTCTTTCTATTGATTTAAATGTCTTTATTACATGATAAAAACAATACACATGATTTCTAAGGCTTTCTGTGCAATTCAATGGCCACATTGTTTCTTCTCTTTTCTTTCGACTGTTATTATATTCTATTATTACTGCCAAAAACAGGGTTCAATAAAAACTCTGATATTTCATAATAGTTATTAGAGTGGTATTTTACTTTTAGAGTGTATCATAGAAGGCAAAATTCCTTCTGAAACCATAATGATCAATAACAGCACATTTAAGAAGGATAAAGTACATACCATCTGTTTTTAACTATCACTAAAAGTGCAACACATGATATGAAGTTGTAATTACATACACAATTGTCAAGACTAATTCTTAAAACAATTCATAAAATAACTATTTGTCTTGCATCAGCAAGATATTAGCTACCTCTTTACTGATAACATCATTTACATTTCCTAGAGCAATTTTTGTTCCAGCTCCTGACTTTAAAATGAAGCAAGCTTTGCTCATCTAGTGTATTATAATTTCATAACTAGACAAGACTGGCTTTCTAGAAGGCTTCCCTATGTTAGGCCATCTGTGAGAGGACAATTATCAGTAAGTCAACACTTTTCACTAGTCCTCGAATTTCTCTACTGCTATTCCATGACAACAAAATTATTCTTCATGGAATTCAAGGATTTGTCATATGCTCACTGTTTTCTTGTTTTTCTATTTGTTGTGGTAAAATATTTGAACAAAAGCAAGCTAGAGAACAAATGGTGTATAATGGCTCACAGTTCAAGGGTATACTCTATGATAGTATAGCAGTCAAAACAGCAGGGGCTTGAAGCATCCATACAAGCATGTTTTGAGGGTGTCTTTGAGTGATTCTAGACTGACCGTCAAGCTGATAATTAACATTAACTATCACAGTCACCTACTTTTCTTTTATAATTCTCTCTCCTTAACATAGTTTCTCAAATCATAGTTAGTAAAAATGCTTTCCAGTCTACTACCTGGTGTGTAATGTACTGTACCTTTATAGATATCAATTGCTAGAAATTATGTTGTTGGTTTCCTACATCTATTCATCATGTTGGGTTTTAAACAACTTGTATCTATGTTCATGTGAATACTATATATACTATGACTTGGGTCATGATGGTTCATGTTAAGAGGCTTGCTTCTTAGTTTGACAATAAAAAAACAGTGTGGAACTTAATGACATCCTTAGGTCAACTGGGGACATATTTCCAGAAGTAATTGTTTGACTTTAGTCTCTCTAGCTTCTTCTCTATGCTTGTAATCTTTTTCTTTTTTCATAAAGTAGACTCCCAGGGATTTTTGTCATGAATAGGAATTCAAGAAATGAATAAGATCCATAATTGTAACTAGAACCTTTGTTCTGACTGTTTAAAATGTAAGAATAATGTCTATACTGAAACACAAACTCTTAGTTTATGTGATGTGAATATTTTAAAAGAATGAGGTCAATTTAAATTTCATTTCAAAACTAAAAAGTCAATTAAAGTTGAGTCAATTTGGCTAGAATTTCTTTATTATATTTGTACCAACAGGCCTTATATGAAAAGGCTAGTTATTTGTACTCCTATTCGATCATGACTCTAAGAATGGGCAAAATAAATGTATGTTGGTTTCAGTTAAACAAAAAAAGATTTATAATCAAAAATGTTATATTGAATATATACATGCTTTATTTCTCATTAAAACAATTTTAAATAATGATGTTATTAGTACAAACTACAAGTTTAATATACTAGTTATATCTGTGCCTACATGTCCTGTCCCCTTATTGAGAAGGGATATTTTAGCTAGGTTGGAAGCCTCTATTTTCTTTGCTCCCTTAATTAATCTAAACCCAAGCTCACCAGCAGTTCCTCTGCTCCTTATTCTAGCCAGTCAACCTACTAACACTGACATGTTATTTCCCTTACCAGCTTCTAAGGTGGACCCCTGAGTTTGAGATGTCCAGAACCCCTCTGTTGCTAAACATCATTCTCCTGTTGTCATCTAGTTACTAGACTCTACCAGGTACATTACCCAAGCTTGAAACTATTTGGTCTGGTGTGGTCTGTTCTAAGCTGTACACACACTTATTTCAACATTTACTCTAAATATATGATAAAGAAAATAATATCTTTGACAATTAAATTACTGCCAGTGAGAAAACATGTCTGTAAAGGTTAATTCAATCAGTAAAATTTATTGTAGTTTTGTTAGTGATTTAAGCTTTTTGGTGTGTGTGAGTGTTTTGTTTCTTTACTTGCTTGTTTGCTTTTTGGTTTTGTTTTGTTTTGTTTTCTTTAGACAATGTCACATGTAGAACACGCTAGCTTTCAACTTTCTATTTACCAGGGGTAGCATAGAATTCTAGGTTGTCCTGATTCTTTCTCCCAAGTATATACATTAACAAGCCAGTGTTATCTAGGCTAATTTGCAAAGTCTTAATGAAAAATTAGAAAACATTGTGTAAATCAGTAAAGAAACCATTTTTAAAAAGAAATATCAAATATTTAAATTAAAATAGTTAAAATGATGCAACAGAGTTAATTGTCATACAAAATAGATTTTTCTACACATAAACAATTGAATATCACGTGACACAGTTCTGGAGTGGAACAATCAGAGACCTTCAGAAGGACAATTGGAGAAGCACAATGACAACACTTATGCATGTTACACACTGTTCCAGTATCAGAAGGAGGCAGATTCTGATGCACTAATATTCTCAGAAAGTTCTCTTTACCCAGGGCAGTTATGCTAGATTCAAAATCAGAAGGGTGAAAAAAACCCAAAATATAGTTACTTCTTAGCTTGTAATTAAGCCAGGCTGGCTTGTGTTTTGGAGGTTACTGTTTTCAGAAAGAGGATTCTTCAAAGATGCACATAAAGATAAATACTGTGTTTTGAGAGCAGAGAACAGGAAATTATCAAAAGATATAAAACTGCCAAGAGCAAGCTGACAAAAGTTTTATATAGTATCAGTTAACTAGGAAGAATGCATTGTTTCAATAGTAATAACTAAAGGTTAATATACAAACTATATCAAAGTTTACTGTGTATTGAGTGTTACTGAGAGCTTAATATATAATATGTAGTCAAGTCTCCAAAGAAACATTATTAGAGAAAGAGTATTTTCAAATACATATGTCAGATACTTGGTCAAGATTATACCAATAATAAATGACAGAGATGACTCTCAGTCTGTGTTTGTTTAACACTGTTGTTCAAGTGCAATGTTATTTATGTAAAGTTTAAATTTAAAAAAAAGTAATTTATAACACAAATGTAAACACCAGAATATATGAAAAATAATATTCATACATTAAAATTATGTTCACATATAATAATATAAAATAGCATAAAATAAATGCTATACTTAGTGGTTAAGAGAAAGTCAATCCAAACCAGGAAAAGTACTGAAAAGTTATCATTAATGTCTTTTCATTTCAATTTTCTTTGTATGCTGATCTATATCTTTTTTGCTTTCCATTTTATTCTCAGAACATAATGAGTATCTCCTAAATTTCAGAAGGTAGGTTCAAGAAATAACTTGTAATGAATGAATTGAAGTCATAAAAGTCTATTAAGTGAATAAATAATTGAGATACAGGAATTATAATTATCAGCCTGTCCAACTGTCTGATATTTACTAAATCTTTACTTCCTTTCATCTTCTATGGTTATATAAATGAATGGCTCTTGTTCCTTAAAATTTATGCAGTTTAAAAAATAGAAATGTTTTGCTATAGACTGTAATTTAATACAACCTATTTTAGAAAGAAATTTCATACTTTGTTCTCAGAGTGTAAAATAAAGAATTTATATTTCAGAATGATTGATATACATATTGTAATTGAGAGGCAACTTGTGCAGTAGTCCCAAACATTCAAAAGAAAGCCAAAGTCTATAAAGAAAGAGTTCTTGGCAGCAAAATCCATGAAAAACATCATGAGCATATGGATATACAAGTGTCACAGAACCTACAATACTGACCACAGAATATTCAAATATTCAGGCATGCATAGAAAAGAAGGAAGCAATCAGGTAAAGTTTAGTTTGAATCATGTAAACAAGAAGAGTCACTGAAGATTCTATATACAAAAATGTTATAGCAATGTATACTTATCAGGGAATATCTTTGGAAAACTGCTATTACAAATAGTATATTAACTACTAAGTTTAATAAAAATATTGATTGGAACTTAGTTTTCACGGTACCATTATAATGAAGTCATCATCATCATCATCATCATCATCACCATCACCACCACCACCACCACCACTACCACCACTACCGCCACCACCACTAATAACAACACAAAGCATTCAATTCACTACAAAACTTGAAACTAATGCTCAAATGACAAAAGTTTAGTGCAAAGAGACTTTTGTGGTAAATAGTTTTTTACATGAAAATTTCTAACATTAATCTTTGTCCAAGACAATATACTTTTCCTAAAACTAGTTATTAGATTATGTACTATCTCACCTAAAATTTTAAGAATATTTTACTAATATTTTGTATCTTTTTACCATGTCACTGATGGAACTTCATCATAATGGTATTTTAAATGTTTTCACTTACATAATTCTTAGAGTGTGTTCTCAGAGAAGACAGATATTATACTAGCTTTGTATGGTAGAACAGATGTCAAAACCAAAAACCATATGGAACTTTAGTTATGACATAGTGGGAATAAAGGGAAATCTGAATAAAAAATAAGAGATGGATTTTGAAGCATTCTATATTTAAAAAAGCAAGAAATACTGTTTAAGATGTTGAAATAATTTCATAGAAAATGAGGCCAATCCAACAATATTAGGTTGTAGGCTTTGCGCAATCATTTTTATCATTTCCTGAAATATTAGTTATTTTTAATGGTTTTATTTTTCACAATATTTCTGACATTTCTATACATTATATTAAAAAGCATTTGGTTACACAAACATTTATTACTGCTATACACATATAGGACCAGAGACAGGTGAGAATGTTGTTCAGAGGATTAACTCCAGTTGAAGGATGCAAAGCAAGAAATTGCAATGGTGTGTGATAGGTCTCAAACATCAGGGAGGTTTCTGTTAGTTATTCATTTTGATTAATTATAAGTTCAATATAACCACAGTGGAAAATACTGACAAAGACTTACAGGAATGATATCACTTACACATGAAAAGCATTCTGCTTGAAGTACAGAATGGATGAAATAGAAGTACAAATAAGAAAACATGCCATAATCATCAAATGGCCAAGGATCAAACAATGATATGCCTTTAAAGACAGGTGGTTAGAGATAGCACATATATGTAATATTAATAATTTTGCCATGTCCAGCATGGCCCCAAAGGGGATAGTATGACACAGTTCCTGTCCCTGGAGCAGAGCCAGCAAGACAGTTGTGGTAGGTGTAAGGCTTGTTTGTTTAACAATGTATATATTTTATTTATGTTCTTTCTTCAGGGAATGTATTTCCTGCCAAGGTTAATGACTCTATGATAATCATAAGCAGAATAATTCCAGGAATCAAGAATGTGTCTGGTGTTTCTCAGTAATCTGATAGCCGTGACCTTCAGGAGAGTCATTAAGGCTGTCAGAACGAACTCTGAAAACCTGAGTTCAAAAATACATAAATTGGTATAAGAACTGTTCTTAATGGGATTTCTCAACTATGCAAAATATAAGTATGCAATATAAATTGTACAAGGGGCTTCACAGACCTAAAAGAAGAGAGGCAGCTGTGCTAATGAGCCAGCTTTGTCAGAAAGATATTAAGAAAGGAAATAAAGAGATTTGGGGAGTGGTGATCTAAGTGCAAGATCCCACCAATTAAACTTAATGTTTGTGTTTGCAGTCAAACAAGGAGTAGTTTGGACTTTTAATCTGCAGTGAACTATAATCCAGAAATGGAGGGCACATTTGTGATCCAGACCTTGAGGCTGAAAGACACAGGCTTTTGATACAGATCTTGAAGAATAGTGGCCATGAAAAGCTTAGGCCCAGCCGTATTGGTATATGCCTTTAACCACAGAATTTAGGAGACAGAGCCATGCAGAACTCTGAATTCATGGTCTATCTACAGAGCAAATTCCAGGACACCTAGTTTATTTAGGCAGTGAAGGAGTTGGAAAACAGAAGGCTAGCTAGTGACAATGTAATAGAGAAATGGGGCCATCTTCCAGCTCCAGCAAGCTGCACAACTCAGCAACTTTGGCCATGTGGCTCTGGTTTTAGAGTCAAGGGACTAAGGTCATAAAATGCTGATTTATGGAATAATCCAAAGGGAACCTGGGGTAAATGACTTAATTGATATTGATATGCTATTCCCAAGGAAGCAGCTTATGCAAAAGAAAAGGCTGGACTCTGGTCTGTAAGAGAGAGTTATCTTAAGCAAAAAACTATCTTGAGACAGTGATCACAAGCAGACAGCTATCTCAAGTAGATCCCAATAGTCAGTTTGAGTATACTGCTGACTCCAAGTCATTCATCTGTTGCTCCAAAACATCTTCCTGAGGACCCTCTCCCAAGCTGATGCTGGTTTTCAGCAATATTTCAGGTTATGTCTTACAATGTTACTTATGTTGACTTATTTCAATTTACAATATTTTTAGGGTGAACTCTATTATCTCTACTCTATAAATGAGGAAAAAAATCAGACATATAAAGGTTTATCATTGAGTGGCACAGGACCCTTCCTGTCTGTTCCTGCACCTGGAGCAGCCTAAAGGCTTCAGCTCTGCATCCAATTCTCCAAAACCCAGAGGAAGCTGGACTCCCAGGAGTTCTAATCTGTCCAGGAGTATAGATGAGTAAGCCGAGAACACCCCTTCCCCCAAACAGGGAGTAATTTGGGACTTCCTGGGATCCAGGAACTTCCTCAAGGCCAGTGGCACAGAATCCTTTTTTATCTGAACCTGGAGCATCCATAAAGCTTCAGCTCTGTACTCAATTCCCCAAAACCCAGAGGAGGCTTGACTCCCAGGAGCTCTACAAATAGCAACATAGGATAATAGAATCACAGAATCTCAAGAGCTTGGGTACACCAGGATTTCAGGAGCCCAGAAGCAGCCTGAGGAGTTCTGACACAGCCAAGATAACAGGACAGACAGGTGCCAGTCAGAGATAGTGAGTGAAGGTAGCATTATAAATAACCAGATGGTAAAAGGCAAGTGCATGAACATAAGTAACAGAAAACAAGGTTACTTGGCATCATCAGAACCTAGTTCTCCCACCACAGCAAGTCCTGAAAACCCGATGACACCAGAAAAGAAAGATTAAGATTACAAATCACTTCTCATAATGATGATAAAAGAATTTAAGAAGGACATAAATAACTCTCCCAAAGAAATAAAGAAGACATGTAAACAGGTAGAAGCCCTGAAAGAGGAAACACAAAAATACCTTAAAGAATTACGAGAAAATATAACCAAACAGAAGAAAGAATTGAGCAAAATGATTCAGGACATAAAAATGGAAGTAGAAACAATAAAGAAATCACAAAGGGAGACTACCTTGGAGATAGAAAATCTAGGAAAGAGATCAGGAGTCATGGATGCAAGCATCACCAACAGAATACAAGAGATAGAAGAGAGAATTTCAGGTGCAGAAGAAAAGCTAAGATTCCCAACTTAAAGGTCCAATAATATCTTCAACAGAATTATAGAAGAAAACTTCCCCAACCTAAAGAAAAAGATGCCTATAAACATACAAGATGCCTACAGAACTCCAAATAGACTAGATCAGAAAAGAAATTCACCCCATCACATAATAATCAAAACACTAAATGCACAAAACAAAGAAAGAATATTAGAAGCAGTAAGGGGAAAAGGTCAAATAACATATAAAGACAGACCTATCAAAATTACACCACTCTTCTCACCAGAGACTATAAAAGTGAACAGATCCTGGACAGACGTCATACAGACCATAAGAGAACACAAATGCCAGCTCAGGCTACTATACCCAGCAAAACTGTCAATTACCATAGATGGAGAAACCAATATATTCCATGACAAAACCAAATTTACACAATATCTTTCCACAAATCCAGCCCTACAAAGGATAATAGAGGGAAACCACCAACACAAGGAGGGGTATTATACCCTAGAAAAAGCAAGAAAGTAATCTTCTTTCAACAAACCCAAAACAAATAGTCACACAAACATAACTCCACCTCTAATAACAAAAGTAACAGGAAGCAACAATCATTTCTCCTTAATATCTCTTAACATCAATGGACTCAATTCCCCAATAAAAAGATATAGAATAACAGACTGGATACATAAAGAGGACCCAACATTTTGCTGCATACGGGAAAAGCACCTCAATGACAAAGAAAGACACTATCTCAGAATAGAAGGCTAGAAAAGAATTTTCCAAGCAAGTGGTCCCAAGAAACAAGTTGGAGTAGCCAACCTAATATCAAATAAAATTAACTTTCAACGAGAAGTTATCAAGAAAGATAAGAATTGACACTTCATACTCATCAAAGGAAGAATCATCCAAGATGAAATCTCAATTCTGAACATCTATGCACCAAATGCAAGGACACTCAGATTCATAAAAGAAACTTTACTAAAGCTCAAATCACAAACTGCACCTCACACAATAATAGTAGAAGACTTCAGTACCCCACTCTTATCAATGGACAGATTATGGAAACAGAAACCAAACAGAGACACAGTAAAAGTAATAGAAGTTATAAACCAAGTGGATTTAGCAGATGTTCATAAGAATATTTCATTCAAAAACAAAAGATGCTTCTTCTCAGCATCTCATGGTACCCTCTCTAAAACTGACCATATAGTTTGTCACAAAACAGGCCTCAACAGATACAGGAAGATTGAAACAATCCCATGCATCCTATCAGATGACCACGGATAAGGCTGGTCTTCAATAATAATAAAATCAATGGAAAGCCCACATACACATTGAAACTGAACAACTAATCAATGATAACTTGGTCAGGGAAAAAAATAAAGAAAGAAATTAAAGACTTTTTAGAATTTAATGAAAATGAATGCACACCATACCAAAACTTATGGGACACAATGAAAGCGGTGCTAAGAGGAAAATTCATAGTTCTGAGTGCCTACAAAAAGAAACTGGTGAGAGCACACACTAGCAGCTTGACAGCACACTTGAAAGCTCTACAACAAAAAGAAGCAAATACAGCCAAGAGGAGGAGACAGAAAGAAATAATCAAACTTAGGGCTGAAATCAACCAAAGAGAAACAAAAAGGTCTATAAAAAGAATCAATAAAATCAGGAGCTGGTTCTTTGAGAGCCTGAAATATACAGAGGTGGATGCTCACAGCTAAACATCAAACTTATCACAGGGTTCCCAGAGGAAGAGTTAGAGAGAAAACTGAAGGAGTTGAAGGGGCTTAGATCTCCATGAGGGAGAGTGACAATACCAACCAACCAGAGCTCCATGGGTCTATACAGCTAGCCTGGGAACACACATGGAGGAAACCATGTCTCTAGCTGTATTTGTAGATGAGCATAAACTTGTAGGGCATCAGTGGAAGAGGAGGGTCTTGGCCCCTTGAAGGATGGATGCCCCATTGAGGGGGAATTTGAGGGAGGGGAGGTGGGAGTCGGTGGATGGGTGAGTGTACATCTTCATAGAAATAGGATGAGGGAGGATGGGTTAAGGGGCTTCTGAGGGTGGAGAATAGGGAAAATGGATAACATCTGAGATGTAGATAAATAAAGTACCTAATACTAAATAAAAGAAAAACAAAAAAATAAAAAGAAGAAAAAAATCAGATAATGGCAGTCGAACATTTGAGACTTTTTAGCAGCAATTTAACATTACCCATATTATGAGGATTCCTTATAATTGTCAAGGACAAGAGACTAGAACATCCCCATAGAACTTTAAAACAATATCATTGTAAAATAAAAAAGGGGGAGATATAACCTTGTACACCACAAATTTATTTAAATCATATTATTTTTATTTTTATAAAAGTTGGATGCCAAGGAACTTTCTGCTGAGTATCTATGGCACTCTACAACTAGGCATACTTAAATGCACAGGTAAAAGGGAAAGATCCACTTACTGGCACAAGACATGATACTGATCAGGTATTAAATATGGGGAAGAGGACACGTTTGTGCTTTTTCTGCAGGATGCTGAAGGAGTATGGTGGCTGCCAAAGCAATGGGTGAGACATGCTGATGCCAGGACAACGAATGATGCTGACCTGTGAGCTTGCTGAGTGTCCTGACAATGGTGACTGGGAAGTTGTATTGGATATATGTTCCTGACCCACCATTGCTTACCTATACCCCTGATGGGACAAGCTCCCTTCCCTCAAATTCTTAGACCTTGTGGAACAGAGAATCAAAAAGAGAAGTTATAATGCCTCTTATATTGTTATTAAATGTAAACAGTTATTGAGACTCAGTCATGGACTGGCCTAGAAATCAATCCAATATTGGAAATAACACTCTTCATTTGAAAGTCTGGTTCTGGACATTTTCAGAGAAATATCTGGAAATTAGCTGCAATTCTCTTTGATGTTATGTTAGCAAGAGATAAAATTGGGACAGGATCTGGATTTCAAACAGGTGTTAGCACATGTGTTAAGGCTCTTTTAATTGTCAAGTTAAAAATACTTTTGTTTCTTCTACTGTATTTAATGTAAGTTGCATTGATTGTACACCTTTTATTTGTGCTTGTGTTTTGAAATATGGCATATCAGTTATGGAGGTTTATCAACCAGCTTTTGTTTTATTGCCCTGAGTATCATAGAACCTTGGTATTTTAAAAATAGCTTGCAAGTACTAGAAGAACTGAGTCAGGCTTTAAGCAGAAGCAAGAGGGTAATGTGCTCGATTATTGCTGGCATAACAGCTTTAATTACATTAATTTCTAGTACCACTACTTTTTCAATTGCTGTGACACAAGAAGTTTAGACAACTACTTTTGTTAATAATTTAGCAAAAATTGTTAATGATGTGTTGTATATTCAAGAGGATTTAGATAGGCATTTGGAAGAATAAATTGATGCTCTTAGACTGTTCAAATTACTGGAAGGAGGTTCAGAATTTAAGGGTAAGGTGCTTTCTTGAATGTCATGCCAAATACCATTGTATTCATGTTAGTTCTAAAATTTACAGTGGTAGTCATTGTAATTAGGAATAAGTTTAATGACATGTGCAGTGTATTTGGCATAATTCTAACACTATTGGAATGTTTAAAGGATACATAAGGAGCTTATGAATTTCAAGAATGCTGTTCTGCTGGCCATTCTTGTGATAGATACTGCAGATTAAATTACCCATGGCCTGAGGTCAGTATTTCCATTTTGTTCAAGCTTTAAAAATGACATATATAGCTTGATCATGATCTCTTTTTGTCCTGGGAATATTTTATTCCTGACTATTGTATTAAATCTTTCCTTTAACAACATCAACAGGTTGGCAGCCAAAGTACATGACTTGAAACTGAAAATGGACCCCCAGACAGAGTTATTAATTTAACAGGCTAACAAGCCAAGGATGGGTAAGATTCTGCACAGAGCCATAACAACCTAAGACAGAAATGCATTGCTTTTGATAATGCATATTCCATGACAGGTAAGGAAGGCATTCTTGTCAGAATGAACGAATGAACTAAGACAGGCTCAGTCCTGTTAACAAAATAAAAAAGGGGGAGAGGTGGAGAGCCTTTGGGTTGCTTCGCAAGAATCTGACATGGGCCAAGGACAAGAAAATGGTCTGCTTGACAGGAACATGACATTGATCAAGAACAAGAAAGTAGACTTCAGGCAAGAATCTGACATTAGGCTAGAACAAAAAAAGTAATTTCACGCAGGAATCTAAATCTTAGACTAGAACAAAGAAGTAATCTCAGGCAGGCAACTAAATATTAGGCTAGAACAAAGAAGTAATTTCAGGCAGGAATCTAAATTTTAGGCTGAAAAAAGGAAGTAGGATTCAGACATAAAAATGATCTTGGGCTAGGACAGAGAAGTAGGCTCAGATACTTTGGTCATCCTGATAAGTCCTTAGAAACAGTGATCATAGGAGTATTTATGTAATTGGGTTTAATGCCTTGCTTTTTTTGTTTTTTTGGTTTTTTTTTTTTTTTTTGACTATTTGTGTTTATTGCCTTGCTTGTTCCTTGTTCTTGGCTATTTGCTTCTGTTGTATTGCTAGACCCTCAACCTAGAAATGACCTTAATACATGCATGTAATTAAAATGGTATAAAAATGTAAAGGAGGGGGGGATGGGATGTGGGTTCTAGGGAGGTAAAATGGGGAAAGGGTATGACATCTGTATTGTAAATAAATAAAACAATCAATAAAAAAAGATTTTAAAAACCAAAGTTTTATCAAGTGCCTAGGGCTTACATAAACAAGATTTGAATCAAGAAAATGAAGTTATGAATATAATCCATTCATAAAGTTTTGGTCGTAAGTAGAACACACAAATCCTAGATAGTTATTCACTTTCATCAGTTGTCCTCAAAATGTCATGGCTTAAGGAAATCTTATTTATTTATTTATTTATTTATTTATTCATTCATTCATTCATTTTGCTTTGTTTGGTATTTTTTATTATTTTGTTTTTGTTTTTATTTATTTTATTTTATTTCTTTGAGGTTGGCAGATGGAGAAACAACAGGGCAAATGCTTTTGTAATGAAACGTAGCATAGTTCAGAGTCAACTGAGTTGATATGGTTGACATTTCAATAGACTAGAACATAGACAACCCTGAACAACAAACCTGAGATAATGCATAAGTGAGCAAAGAATCACTGAGAAAGGGTGCTTCCAGGTGAGATTTACACATGACTTCCGAGTTAGTTAAAGTTCTTTGTGTGATTTAAGGGCAGAGAACAGTTGTGTAAATGAAAGTACAGCAGGTTGCTAATTCTGAATTTTAAGACAACAAAGGAACAGAGTCTCTGGTGTTAGATTAGCCTCACAAATGCAAAATTCATCACTGATACTGCAAGACTTGATTGGGAAACGGCAATTTTCTAGAGTTAAGCATGAGCCTGTCCTGCAGTGTGGTTGATTTAACCAGTATCACTCTATTGGAGAAAACTAATGTATTCTTTACCAACATGTATGAATTACAAATAACTTTTTTGGCCTGAAACAAATCCTCTTTCCTTTATATATTTATATTTTAAGGTAAATTTTGGAGTATTTTCTTATAAAGAAATAACTATAAATAATAATATGCTCACTATATTTTTGTATTATCAAACTGCTAGGTGTATGCCTAAAGTTTACCTTGCAAATAAATTTGGTCTCACATTATTCTGATGAGCAGACCATCTATTCTGAAAAATGGAAGTTTTCACCTTTGTAGACTCAAGGCTGCTGTTTGTTTTTTAAGATTATCCTTGGTGGCAATGCTTGACTGAAGACATAGAAGTGACGCCTTATAGACCAAGTGATAAGCTCTTCTAATTATTGAGCCAACCTTCCTATCTGATCATTGAGCCTGCGCCAGGTCTTGAGCTGCTTCTAAGAAAGGAGAGCCATGCCTTGGGTTCTTAATTAAATATCCAGGGTCACTGACTGCTGAAGACACTGTGCATTTATGACACAAGCCTCAGATGATTTAAGCTGAATCTGACCTAAAAACTTCTTTCTTGCACTTGAGCTTCCATGGTTCCAGAAAACGTAATAAAGCTGCCAAGAAAGGGAAAGCAATTAAACAGTCCTACTCATCTGCAGCACCTATGAACCACAACAACCAGCATGGCAATAATGACATAATAAGAAACACTCATACACTGACAGAAATGAAGAGATGTCAAACAGGATTTAAGGCCTACTTAACAGGAGGAAACTCCTGTGTGGTACTGGAAACTTAGCTTCCTGTGGCTAGAGAGACTTTAGAAAATAATGTAGTACCATCACTTTGTAAACCTGACTACATTCTAAAACTCATCCTTACCCACAAATAAGTGTGGCTTCTGCTTCTCATCAAACAAGCTTCTCTTTACAGAAAATGGAGTTCATCACAAAAACAAAAAAACAAAAGCAAAAAAAAAAAAAACAAAACCCACAACTGGACACATATCAGAGATCAACAAGTTATGGAAGTGGCCATTCTCAACATCTAAATGAAAACGTCTGCAAATCCTGTGAATTTTGGAACATCAGGGAAGACTGGGAGGAAAGCTTGTAAAAGTCAGAGTATCAGGACACAACTTTGAGATGGTCTTATGTTAGTTTTAGGTCAGTTCTAGTGAAAGAGTTTCCCTGAGTAACTATTGCAAAAACAAGAACAGAACAATGGCAGTATCAACTGAACATGTTAATGAGGAAGGAAGGACATTTTGCAGGTCCAAACACGAGACCTATAGGCAACTATTGACTGCCGAGAAAAGGAATGTAATCATCTCCCAGAGATGAGCTCCCTTATTGGCAGTCCAATGTAGAGTGGTCATCCTTGAAAACATACCACACAAACAACAAAAATGGACTCAATAGCACCTGCATTAGCAGATTGGCACCCCATTCTTCACTCCAAACTCCAACTTTCTCCAGGAAGGCCTTTTCCTACCAGGAACAACACTCATGCCCCAATCCCCCTCCTACCTACTAGAATCCCAGCAAGCCCAGAAGACATGAACTCTACTTCATTCTAACACAGTCCATCTTCTGATCTATACCTCCCACCCAGCAAATGCAGGAGAACAGGCTCCATCTTCTGGTTCATTCTTCCATCTGTAATCAAGGACCTGCACCCCACACCCCAACTCACAGCTCTAACTGCATTTTTAAGAGGGCTACTGCTATCTAGGACAACAGGTCCCAGTGGCTTACTGCTGCTGGGATCTACCAGGCCAGCCAACACCAGAGGCAACTAGCTAGCTAAAGACAATGCAAGAACATAATGAAAAGAAGCCAGTGCAATAAGACACTATCAGAACTATTTCTCCATTGGGTTCCTGCCTAGTTGCAGGAGGTGGCCTCTTTAGCTTCCATGTCTCCAATGCTGTGAGTCACAGCGAAGGTCACCTCCACTGATTCTTGGTGCCTCCTTTATCCCATGTTTCTGTCTCATCCTGGAGATGCACTCCACCTCCTCATCCCATCAGTTGCAGATTTCCATTCATTCTCATGGCCATCTACCTATCCCTATTGAACTTCTCCCCCATTTTTCCCTATCCCTTCTCCCACCTGGTTCCCTCCTCCATCTGCCTCTTATCATTATTTTATTTCCCCTTCTATGTGAGATTAACCACAAAATACAAAATACCCATATTCCACAGTCCCAAAGAAGCTAAACAAGAAGGAAGGCATAAAAGAGGATGCTTGAATCAGGTGTGGGAAGACAGGAGAGAGGGCCAGAGCACCAGGACAACAAATTGAAATCAGCAGTTTCCTGGGGTGGAGACATGGGGGAAATCTCTAGGAAGTCACAGAGACCTGGGATAGAGCTCTCAAGAGTCAATACAATTGACCTTAGCTGAAATGCAGACCGGTGGGCATATGGAACCCGAAGAGGCCACTTCCTGTAGCCAGGCAGGACACACAATGGAAAGAGAAGGACACTAATCCACCCACAAAACCTTTGAGCCAAACTTTGTCCCATCTAAAAAAATATGCAGAGACAAGGAAGGAGCAGAGACTGAAGGAATGGCTTAGCAATAACCTGCCCAACTTGAGACCCATCCCACAGGCAAGCACCAGTCCCTGAATCTACTAATGATACTCTGATATGCTTGCAGACAAAAGCCTAGAATAACTTTCTTCCGAGAGACTCTCTATCCAGCAGCTGACTGAAACAGTTGTAGAGACGCACAGCCAAACATTGGGCAGAAGTCACAGAGTCTTATGGAAGAGTTTGGAGAAGGACTGAAAGACCTGAAGGAGATAGGAACTACACAGGAATACCAAGAGAGTCAACTAACTTGGACCCCTAGGAGCTCTCAGAGACTGAGCCATCATCATCATCATCATCATCATCATCATCATCATCATCATCAGCAGCAGCAGCAGCAGCAGCAGCAGCAGCAGCAGCAGCAACAACAACAATAACATCATCATCGTATTAAATCCAAAACTTGAAAAAATTTAATAGTTTCTTCAAAATATGTATAGCCAAGGAAAGGCATCATCACAAGAGCTATAATGGCAAACTGGTTGATCCTAAGGCTATTTTTAACCTATGCTACAGCTATGGTTCGCATTAAGAAGTAGTTTGCAAATAGCATCAGAATAGTTTGGGGAAAGTAGATCATCCTTTCTGATGCTTCTCTTCATTTTAATAAAGTAAAAATTTTCTATCAGAATTACTTTTCAAAAGCTAGATATGATACTCAGTGTCTGGGGGCAAAGGAAATGAATTAGCAGGTGAAAGCACAGGTCTGAACACTTGTGTTTCACCCCTGCACCCCACACATCATTGTTCTTAGTGTATTATGTCAAGATTTTAGTTGAAACCTTAGTATGTTTCTCGGTTTCAATCATCCTGGAATTCTTTTATTTTCGAAGTTAGAATTTTCAGAGAAATATTGTAAATGTTTCTTGGTTTAGCTACTTTCAGAGAGAACAGGGATTCAAGGGGAAAGCTTGTTCTGGGGGAAAAGGCAAGTCTTAGGCCGTCTTCCCATTTCTTAGCCAGGTTCCAGTATTCATTGCAGCTCTCTTGGGAGCATGGCTGAGTTCACAGCTTCCTGGCCATTGGTAAAAGCTAAGGTGTCTCCCATTTTAACGATATTCCTGATGTACAAGTAAACACTCCTGTATGACCAGGAAAAGTTGACATTATGTCATAATGCTTCCACAAATGGACAAACAAGCACAAGCACAGGACGTGTCGTACAAGAAGTGCATGTCAGAAGCACAAGTGTTCAGGATTTTTGTCAAACTGAGTTGAATGTTAAGTTGTCTTTGATTTCTGTCTGTTCTTCTTTTTAAATGTGTGAACTCATCCTTAGAAACTTGAGAACCAGGTCCATTTCAGACTTGGGAACGTTAGTAGCATAGATTTTATGTGGAGGCAGCTTATCCTACTTAGAAAAATAAAATCATTTGCTGAGATTATTTGGTAGTTCTATCCCAGTGCCCATTTAAAATGTCTAAACACATTCACCTAATCCCCAAGTAACTGATAATTTTACAAGCTCCCTATTATATTGGTTGCCTTCACCCATTAATAGGAAAATATTATTTAAAACTATTATTATTACATGATCCAATTAAAAATTGGTCGAAAGTATCAAATAACTTCTCCAAATGAGAATAAGAATACAAATGCCAAGAAATATTTGACCTAATGTTAAACATCATTAGTTACTGGGAAAATAAAATTGAAACCACAATTTCATACTAGTTTACACGCAGTAGGATGGCTATGTTTTTTCATTTAAGGAGAATAAGTATTGGGAAGTAGGTAGGTATTTGGTAATGATTGTACATTGCTGATAGGAATATGAAAGTCTTAAGTGCTACGAGAGAGTCTCAAAAGTTAAATGTAGAATTAGTAAAATGTTTACTACTTGTGCTCCTAAGTATATATCCAAAGAATAAAAGCAAGGACCTTAACGAATACATACACATTTACAAGCATATCAGCATGATTCTTAATCACCAATATGCCAATAACAGATGGAGAAATAAACAAATTGGAGAGTGTAGGGTACAATGGATTTCAAGTGTACAAAGTAGCACACTACTGATAATTGCTAAACTTGTGAATGCGTGTAGGAAATATTATTCAACATGAAAGTAGCTAGGCACACAAGGTCACATCTTATGTAATCCCATTTATGTTATACCCTGAGAAGCTGAAACATCAGAGACATAAAACACTGGTGGCTGACAGAAGGGAAGGGGAAACAGGAATAGAACGTTAACTCTGAATAGGTACAGGATTTGTTTTGATATCATAAAATTTTTAGAGCTATATAGAGGAGCTTGTGACTGTGCAGTATTATAAATATGCCAAAGCATATTCTTTACTTTTAAATGTTTAATTTGATATGAATTGCACATTATAACAACCTGTTCTTGAGTTAAAGAAAAAGAACAGTATTTGAAGATAAATATCAATACAAAAAAGCATGAACATTAAAATTCATGTAATTAAACTTTGAAAAGCTATGTGTTTAAGGCATATGCTATCTTCTATATGGAGTCCATTTAGAAAACGTAAAGGAAAAGTAAGTTATTATCACAACAATCATTTTGTTTATTACTTGTTGAGGAACAGCCTGTGATCTACAAGGGTCACAAAGGTATATGAGGCAGACTAGGTTTCCTGTCTTGACCTTTGGGTGCTTGTATGGCTGTTCTCTTTACGTAGTTTATAACTTTATGAGTGCATTTTCCATCACTGCATATTGTTTTATACTTTAGTAAATATTAATTCAAAAGTTCATTTTTATTGTTAGTTTGTTATTAGCAAGAAAATACTTTATGATTGTTACATTCACCTAACAAGGTTCTTTATTCTTTCATTTATTGAACTAGCCAGAAGTTTACAAAACAATCCTCAATAACGCCTACCTGCCTTACTTCGACATTTTATCAGTCTGTAACTATATGTTTAAGATATCATGGACTATGTCCTCAGTCAAAGTCACTGATCTTCATATTTCTCTGTCAGAAAACTAAAAACAAAATGTCATTTGAAATATGTATATTACCAATCTAGGCTCTAGACTTGATTCCTAGCAGTGAAATTAAAAATAAAGTCACCCCACCTATAAATCTATGTGTGTAAAACAATCATCTCTGTCAGTACTACAATATGCTTTATTGTTTGTATAATAAAATATAAAATGCTATATCTAGGTTGAATCGACTCTTAACTATTCAGGTGCTAAGGATAGTAAATGTTTCTCCTAAGAGCAATTATGTTTGATACGTTTTAGGGAACTTTATCTAGCTTCAGCCATCGCATTACACTGCATAATTTACACAGTCAATGGCAAATGAGTACATAACCCACAGTTCTTCTTCTTTTTAAAATAAGTTTTACAAATATAGCCATCAGCAGGTTCTACTTCAGTTCTATTTAGGGCTCACATTGTCTCATCTTCAGGTAATTAAACAAAGCTACTCAAAATTTACTTTTACTTTATAGTCCAGCATTTTTCATTGAAGAATATATCACAGTATGAATGGGAATTTACTGGAATGAAAGGGCTTCATTCTTTGAGCTTAAAACAAGCTAGCACTGTCTTCCACTCTAATCATGTAACTACAGGATCTTACTAGATAGAGGAGTCCACCCAAGCTCTTTTTTCTTTCTCCTTAGATACATGTATTCAGGATATGGTTGCTTTCAGCAAATGGAGTTTTAAAGCTTTAGAAACCACATAACGTACCACAAGGTAATGTGTGCACACAGAAAAACAAGAATTGCTGTTTCTAATCTCCTTTAAAGATTTGGAATAGAATGATATATCAAGCAACAATAGAGAGATGGTTAGTTTCCTTTCAATACTACAATTAGCTTGGGATCCCAGCACCCAAGAAGGGCTGAGGTGGTAAGATTTCCAGGAGTAGGAGATCAGTGTAGCCTAGATAGTGCGGTCCAGACTCACCAGATGGGCTGACTATACACTGAAAATGGGAGTCAAATGAAACTCTTCCCTTTTTAATTTGCAGACAGTTGTTCTTTTCTCATTTCTAACCAGTTGAACATTTACAGAGCACTGCACACCTAGAGATATTGAATATGATTTACTGGTATATAATGTTACCTTCTTTGAGATTAAAAGGATCTTATGTGCCACCTGACTATATTCATTTATTGGAAAATGAGCTAAATCATCTGTGTGGGAAATCTGAAGAGAATATAAAACTAATAAAATTCTAAATATTAAAATGATAATTTTTATGAGGATATAGACGCAAATATGAAAATTGGAAAGCATCTTCTACTTTTTCCAGAGAGCATTCTTCTATAGTCAGGGGTGTTAGCTGCAGCATAGTGTACCTGTTATTTAGTGAGCTTAAGAACAAATTGTTTCTCCATAGAGAGCAGCAGCAACAAATCTAATGTTTTCCCAAGTTCTGTACTCACTGTCAGTTTCAACTGAATACAATTAGCTCCATTTTGTAGACAATAAACTGTAATTCTTTACAGATGTTTCTTCTGAACATGAAGTATTAGATCTGTGGGGCTGCTGTATAATGTCTCCCAAGCATCAGATCATTAGCAATATGAAAACATGAACATCAAAAGCTTCGAGAACTATGATGAGAATTTTAAAAGTGACCCTGAATTACATGGGACTGAGAAAGACATTCTGTGTACAAATTGTTATAATAGCTAACCTCAAAGCCACAGGGATTTCCATTATTTGCTGTTTCTATCTTGATTATTCCTTATCCTAGAACATAACCTTGAAACACATTAAAATAAATGTGAGATGGGTTTTTGTTTGCTTGTATGTTTGTTAATTCATTTATATTTTGGTATGGGAATGTGTATGGACACATGCATTCACAGTAGACATGGGGTGGCCAAATGACAATGAGTGAAAACTGACCTTTTTCTTCAGCGTATCTGCACCTTATTCTATGACCCATCTCACTAGCTCCAAGAGATGTTCTTTTATCTATATATGCTTGTAATCAATGAAACAAATCTTCTTCATAAATTTGAAATATACCTCTAAAACCTATAAAACTTAAATCCTGCTGCAAAATCCTTGCTGATAGAACAGATTTCACACGTTCTTTTATCATTTGTTTCTTTATGAAAGTACAATTTGCAATTGATTAGTGTCAAGAAGCATTCTATAGATTTCTTTAAAAGATAAAAATTGACATTCCACATTTTCCTGTTATTTTAAGTTCTTAAACTTGCTTTCTATTCCGTTCTATACAGAAGTAGAAATGAGCATGTCCAAAGTTTTTCAATAGATAATCCATGAACTATAACCCTATTGTGCATCCCTTCAAGTATTTATAGACAAGTGATTCCTTCCATAAATGAAAAACTGGTTTAATTTTCAATAAAGATGACTTTCCTGGATATAATCTTGGGATGATTTTTGTAAGAACATTGGGCCCTGATGTCTATGTCACACTGAAGAAACTTGTGCACACTTTTTCAGGTGCAAAGGAAAGTCAATATCACACTGAGTTATTTAGGAAATGTTAACAACTTCACACTCTTAATTAGCATGTTAAAGCGAGTTTTGGGGCAAGACTCAAAGGCATGAATAACTACCAAAGCAGTCTCTCTGCATACAGCATAAACCCTAAAATTAGGACTGAGATTAGTCAAAGTTTCTAATTAAACTAGCAGTGGGGGATACGCCTATTCTTGTCATGCAGAAACTTTAACAAAATAGTCCAGTAGTAAAATTTATTATGGATATGTGTAGGGATTCAAAGGACATCCACTAGATTTCAGATTATTCTCCTTGAAACTACTAAATAAATTTAGCACCTAGAGGAATGAAGTGATTTGCCTATTTAAACTATGCAACAGCATGTAAAACATTATACAAAGTCATGTAAGATGAATGTGTGAATATTCTCCATATGTATGTGTATTAAAACAATATATACCTGACATAGTGAGAATTCTGGAAATTTGGTTTCATTAAAATACACAGAAATATTATAAGAATGTGGTTTCTGTTTTAATCCCAGAGGAAGGGATGTGAGGATGCTTCAGAACTGTCTGCAGCAGCTGATTATGATCTGCCTCCTGCTCTAGCAGAGGCGTGGTTTTCCCTGCTGCAGATAGTTTTTGAGATTGTGTGACATTTGGAATTCTGTGAACTTTTCAGAGAGTATATAAATCTAGAACCCTGAGAGGTGTAGCTGGTGGCTGGTGGTCATTAGGAGAGCAGGAGTGGGTCTTGGGTACAATTTGTTAGGGTCATACTCAAAGAAAAAACAAACAAAAAAGAAAAGAAATTAGATTCAGATCTCTCTCTCCCTCTTTCTCTCCCCTCTCTCCTTGCTTTCTCCTACCTAGTGATAGGGGGTGAAATGGGGGTGGTAAAAATGGGACAAAAGATTCCACCAAGTAGCTAAGACTGGCTACAGCCTGACATAAATGTGCATTGTGATATAGAATATGGCAAAAAAATATCATTAGTGGGAAACGTTGTCTAACTATAACTTACAGCTTAAAATATATCCTCAGATTTCCCCAAATTTTTGTATTATATTCTAGTTGTTGTTACATTTTTCTTACTAATAGCTAATGCTGTATATCATTATGTCCTACTAATCAGGAATAATTTTAGAAATATAAATAGATACACAAATGGTTTTAGTATGTGAGTGAGTTTAGGAAAGAGTATATTCAGGAGAGAGAGAGTGTGTGTGTGTGTGTGTGTGTGTGTGTGTGTGTGTGAAGCTTCATTATAGACATGGCTACAGCATCATAACTATTTAAACAGAAAGTATCATGAGTTGTTAAGAAAATCATATTATGAAATACTGAGGAAGCTAATTAATGTTAAATAACACTATACATTGGTAAATTACAGGAATCATATTCAGATCTCATTTGAGACAGATTCCTTCATGTTTGTTAAACTGGTATGTCAAATATCTAATGTTAAATGTTTGCAGAGGTCTTTCACTGATTAACTAGGAATATGAGTCTGATATGTATTTCTGGAGTAGATTAAAAGATGGCCTTTCCTTCAGTATTTTGAGATTTACTTTAAGTCAACTCTTAAATATTCATTATAATAAATTGCATAATTCCTGAGCAAAAAGTTAAACTGAAATTTATATTGATATATTCATTTGACTTAGTTGATTTTATCATAAGACTCAAAACTTTGCTATTAATGACTATCATTTTACTGCTATATATTGAAAAACACTAATATATTGTTGCCTATTTTAATTTTAACATGGTTAGATTTCACAACATAAGATTTATTCTGGCTAATATGTGGACAACATAAGAAATGACAAAAGATCAGACATAGAAATGATGATGATTCTAGTGGCTACACTTGTATCTTTAAAACGTGAGTAAATTTTTTAATATATCACTGTAAAATATGATTTCATCAAAATCAGTTTCAATAGACTGATTTTTTTTATCTTGCATTTTCCTAAAAGGTACTGGAAAGTAACTCCTATTATAAATTCTTCTTTAAGTGTCACTTAGCCATTACTTCTTAATCTTTGTATTTTGGAAAAATGCAAAAGCAAAATTTTGATAAAAACAAATTTTCTCAATTTTTGGCTATGGAAATTACTCATAGACACTGATGGGTTATAAGATTTAAAAAAAATATCTATAGAACAGCAATCAATGAAGCAAAACGTATTTTTGTAACATTCAGTTCATGAATTGTACTTGCTTTTCTAAAGGATCCTGGTTTAACTTCTAAAAATAAAATCATTTTAACAAAAATTTTCCTTTACATCCAATAGAGGGCTAATATCCAATATATAAAAGAACTCAAGAAGTTAGACTCTAGACAACCAAATAACCCTATTTTAAAATAGGGTACAGAGCTAAACAAAGAATTCTCAACTGAGGAAACTCAAATGACTGAGACACACCTAAAGAAATGTTCAACATGCTTAGTCATTAAGGAAATGCAAATGCAAAAACAACCCTGAGATTTCACCTCACACCAGTCAGAATGGATAAGATAAAAACTCAGGTGATAGCAGATGTCTGTGAGGATGTGCAGAAAGAGGAACAGTCCTTCATTGTAGGTGGGATTGTGAGCTGGTGAAAACACTCTGGAAATCAGTCTGGCAGTTCCTCAGAAAACTGGACATAGTATTACCTGAAGACACAGCTATAGGACCAAACAGTTTTAACACTTTGCCAATCTATGGCCATGGAGAGAAATTCAACAATACTCTTATTTGTTTGTTCATTTTTTGTTTTTGTTTTTGTGGGGGATCAAATGTATTATTCATAATAAAGGAATGTTTAATTGTTTCATTTACTGAAACATATCATCTTTTTAATGAACAAATCATGGAAGATTTGCTATTCTTCAAGACATATGAATCTTTGAATGAACTCAGTTATTTCTAGCCAGAGGGAAATTCTTAGCATTTACATTTCTTTCTTGCACTGGCTAATGTCATCTTCTCTCTTGACGTGCTGACTTAATATTCTTTACTGCAGTTATGGATTACCTGGGTTAGCAACACAAATTGGTCTCATTTAGAAGAGAAAGGACACAAGGAACATGGTTGCTTCCTCAGAACTACAAAATCCTCCTGGATCTGAAGCTATAGATACTTTACAAATATACTTAAAAAAATAAGCTTGCAATAAACTCTGAACAAGTCCAGTGTTAAACATCCAGGAGGTAGAAAAATGGAACAGGATAAAACAGAAAGAAATAATATAATACTAAGTTATACAAATTTCATAAGTGGGTGAATATTATCTATTTATTTCATGATTAACTGTCCCTTTTTGTTTTAGTGGTAACTTAAAATTTGTGAAGCCCTCCAATCTGGAAAGAACAGAAATAGTTTGATAACAAAGAAGTCCATTAATCATTTTTGGTCAGGCATTTTGCTGTGCATTATATAATGCTGTGAATCCAGTTAACAAAATCCTTCCCCATAAATAAAATCTGAGCTTATATTTTACTAGATACCACTTCATATGTGTTATATATATTCTACTAGATAATAAGGATATTATTTCATATTATTATTTATATTCTACTAGATAATAACAGTAATATTTTATATATAAGACTTATAAATTTAGGGGTGGAAGTGAGACTTAAGCTCAAAGTTTATATAAGCAAATTAATGGAACTGTTTGGGAAGTACTAGAAGGTGTGGCTTTGTTGGAATGGGTGTGACCTTGTTGGAGGAAGTATGTCACTGGGCTGTGACATTTCACTTGACATGTCTGGGCCAGTGTCTCTTTCTCTCTGCTTGCTACACTTGGCTGAGGATATAAAACTCCCTGCTACTGCTACAGTTCCATGCATATCTGCTTCTTGCTATAACAATCATGGACAAACCCCTTAAAACTGTAAACATTCCTCTAATTAAATATTTTCTTGGTAAAGGTGGCCTTTGCTATGATGTCTTTTCATACCAATAGAACAGTAACAAAGGCAGGGAGGGAATATAAAGAAGGGAAACTAAAAGTAAGAACTATTTTTGAGGAGTCACATGGAAACTTACATACAGTAGAAGCTTCTTAAAATATAAACATAAAATCTAAGTAGAGGCATCAAATGAAGGGAGAGATAAGGCTGTGATTAGACAACCTTTGCCACTAACCTAAACTTCCAGTATATGAAATGGGTTTCATTTAATTGGATTGTTAGCCAAAGGAGCTCCCACTGAAACCCCCAAACTATTCAAGCTATTGCCAAGGCTGACTCCTAGATCTATAAGTCAGTGTCTCACTCAGTCATTAGAGAAAATTCCTCCTGCAATAGATAGGAACTAATACAGAGACACAAAACTAGACAATGTGTAGATAGTGAGAAACATTGGAAAACTCAGTTCTAAATGAAATATTGCAATCAAATGTCTCTTCTCGGTGCACAGGGAACTCTGTAGAAGAGAGGCTGGAAATATTATAAAATCCAGAGGGGATGAAAGAGACCAAGCAAATGGTGCCTTTCAGACACAACAAGATTAATGCACATATGAATTTGCAAAGATTGTGGCAACAGACACAGAGACTGCAGAAGTCTAAACCAGAAAGTCACAATGCTGAGAGTGGAAGTGGACATGAGCTCTAATTCCTAACCAAGAAACTATCTCCAATTAACAACTGTTTACAAAAGAACAATTTGTTTTCTCCAATGGAGTATCACTGGGTATACAAACCATAATTTAGGGTCAAGGCAGGCAAACCAAAGAGGAGTAGAATGAAGGAAATAATCAAAATAATGATTAAAATCAATGAATAAATTAGAAACAAAGAAAACAATACAAGAATCAAGGAAACCAAGGGCTAATTCCTTGAGAAAATTAACAAGATGGACAAACACTTAGCCAACCTAACCAAAAGACAGAGAGACAGTATCCAAACAAACAAACTCAGAAATGAAAAAGGAGATATAACAACACACTACAAAAACATTTAAAGAATCATTAGGCCTTATTTCAAAAGCCTGTACTCCACAAAACTGGAAAAATTTTAAGAAACACATGATTTTTTAAAAGATTAAAGATAAATATTTAAAAAATAGAGTATTTGAAGTATAAGCTAGAATAATAAGAGAATGAAAGGAGATCAAAGGAATAAAAACTGGAAAGGAAAAGGTCAAGGTATCACTCTTCACAAATGATATGATAGTATACATAAGTGATCCCTAAAATTCTGCCATAGAGTTCTTATACCTTCAGCAAAATGGATGGATACAAAATTAGATCAAAGAAATCAGTAACCATCCTTCATTCAAATAATAAACAGGCTGAGAACAAAATTAGAGAAACAACATCCTTTACAATAGCCAAAATGTATATAAAATATCTCAGTGTAACTCTAACCAAGCAAGGGAAAGACCTATATAACAAGAATTCCAAGTCTCTAAAGGAAGAAATTGAAAAAGATCTCAGAAGATGGGAAGATTTCCCATGTTCATGGATCACTCGGATTAACATAGTAAAAATGGCCTCATTATCAAAAATAATCTACAGATTTAGTGCAGCTCCAATAAAATCTAAAATGCAATTCTTCACAGACCTTAAAGAATAATTCTCAATTTCGTATGGCAAAACAAAAAAGGCAGCCTAGCTAAAAACACTGATGTATAATAAAAGAACTTCTGGAGATATCACTATTCCTGATTTTCAGCAATACTACATAGCAATACTTATAAAAACTGCATGGTGTTGGTGTAAAACCAAGAAGATTTATCAGTAGAATCAAATTGAAGACCCAGTAATAGACCCACACACCTACAGATACTTGATTTTTGACCAAGAAGCCAAAACCATACACTGGAAAAAAGAAAGCATCTTCAACAAATGGTGCTGGTCTAACTGGATGTCTGAAAGTAAATGAATGAAAATAGTCCATATTTGCAAATACCACCTTGCAGAAAACTCAAGTCCAAGTGGATCAAAGACAACATAGAACTTGATGCACTAAATCTAACCGAGAAGAAAGTGGGAACTAGCCTTGAACACACTGGTAGAGGAAGCAACTTCCTGAACAGAACACCAACAGCTCAGGCACTAAGAGTAACAATGAATGATAAACAGGTCCCCATGAAACTGAAAAGCTTCTGTACAGCAAAGAAAAACATCAATGGGACAAAATGGCAGCCTACAGAACAAGAAAATATCTTCACCAACCCTACATCTGAAGAAGGGTTGATATACAAAATACACGAAGAACTCAAGAAATTAAACACCAACAAATCAAAAAAACAATTAAAAATGGGGTACAGAGATAAATAGAGAATTATCAGCAGGTGGATCTCTAATGGCTGAGAATCATTTAAAGAAATGTTCAACATTCTTAGTCATCAGGGAAGTGTCAATCAAAATGACTCAGAGATTATATTTATACCTGCTAGAATGGCTAAGACCAAAAACCTCAAGTGACAGCACATGCTGGCAAGGATGTGGGGTAATGTGAACACTTTTCCATTGTTGGGAGTACAGACTTGTACAACCACTCTGAAAATCAATCTGCTGGTTTTTCAAAATAAAAATGGATATAGTTCTATCTCAAGACCCAGATCAACCACTCCTGGGTGTATACCTGAAAGGACAGGTACCAGAAGGACACTTGCACAACTGTGTCCATAGCAGCTTTTGTATTAATAGAAACTGGAAACAACCCAGATGTCCCTCAACAGAAGAATGGATACTGAAAATGTGGTTAGTTTACACAATGGAATACCACTCAGCCATTAAAAATAAAAACATTGTGAGTTTTACATGCAAATGGATAGAATAGATAATATCATCCTGAGTGAGATAACCCAGTCCCAAAGGACATACATGGTATGTGCTCACTGGTAAGTGGATATTAGCCATAAAATACAGGATACCCATGATACACCCCACAGACCCAAATAAGCTAAGTAACAAGGAGTGCTCAAGGGAGGATGCTTAAATCTCAGAAGGGAACATAAAATAGTTACCAGGGGTGAATGGAGGAAGGGAGCTGAGTGGGAGAAGTGATGGGAGAGGAATGGGGTTATCAGGCATAGGGAGAGCTGGGGAGGAAGTGCCAGGTGATTGTACCTAAATTGTTGGAGGGGGACATTTCCTAGTTGTGACAGAGAGGTGTGATGGGAGTCTCCAAGAGGTCTATGAGAGTTAGTTTAGCTGAGACTCTTAGCAGTGGGGGTGGATAAGAAGCCTAAAATGGCCACTTTCCTTATCCAGTTAGAGAGATAAGGCCAACCAACCCATATATAAAACCTTTGACCCAAAATTTGTTATACCTACAGGAAGTATAAGGATAAAATTAGAAAAGAGTATAAAGTAAGGGTCAACCAATGATTGGCCTAATTTGAGACCCATTCCATAAGAGAGAGCCAACCCTGACACTATTAATGTAATGCAGACAGGAGCCTAGCCTTCTGAGAGGCTTCATCCATCTAGCACCTGATAGAAACAGATGCAGAGAATCACAGGCAAATAATAGGTGGAGCTCAGGGAGACTTGTGGAAGAGTGGGGGAAGGAATGAGAGAGCTGGAGTAGTCAAGGATACCACAAGAAAACCTACAGAGTAAACTAACCTTGGCCCATGGAAGCTCACATCAACAGAACCACCAACCAAAGGGTATGCATGGGCTAGAACTAGTCCTCTTACACATATGTAGCAGGCATAAAGCTTGTTCTTTATGTGGGTCTCCTAACTACTGGAGTGGGGGCTGTCTCTGAATATGCTGTGCGTCTTTGGATCCCTTTCCCATAGCTATGCTGCCTCATCTGGCCTCCGAGGGAGAGGATGTGCTTAGTTCTGCTCTGACTTTATGTACCAGGTGGGTGTGTACCCATGGTGGGCTTCCCTTTCCATGGGGGGGGGGAGAAAGTGGTAGGAGCAGGTATAAGGGTAGAACTGGGAGGAAAGGAGGGAGGGGGCTTTAACCAGGCTGTAAAGTGAATAAATAAACAAATAATTCAGAAAGAAAAGAAAATACAGAAGATAATAATAAGCTACCATAAATCTGAAAGATTTAGATGTAAAAATTTAATCAATATGATTATTAACATCATAGTTATATAAATACAGACTATATTATGTTAGACTATATTATATATTAGACTATGGCCACTTTTTAACATAGAGATTAGTAGAAATAGCAGCATGAATTTAGAAGCCTCAGAGTGTAAAAAAAAAAAAAACTACTGCAACTAAGGAAAACTTTAATTTGAAAAGTTTTTTCAAAACTGAACTATACTTAAACCATATATAATTGATTTTATTAATTACAATATACCTGCTGTTATGATTAATTAACATTTTCATCCACATTTAGAGAAACTTTACATGTCTCATAAATCCATTTCTTCCCTTCAAGCAAAAGTATACCCCATAAAATAACCTCTACTATTAAAACAAAATTTAGTTATACTTTCACAAACCCTGACAGTGAGGCTCATTTGAGGTTTGTTCAAGAAAATTGCCACAAATAAAATAAGCATGGGTGAACAGGACCTTACGTATCTAATCTTCCTTCTGTCCTCATCTTGGTCAATGAGTTTATGTTAAGCTTTTGCAGTGAATATCCTGGCTAGACAAAGATACTGTCCACATGCATTTGACCTACACTCCAATAATAAGATTTGGAGCACCTGATCTAAATGCATTATCGTCCTTCATCCATAGCCTTGTTTGTTTATATTTAATGTTTATCCCGTTATGTGCGTAAAAGGAATGTTAGTAAAATACACTGCAAACAGTCTACAATTCAGACATTTTGATATTAAAGCAGAACTTTAGTCTCAAACTTCACAAAACAACAAGCTTTGTCCTCAGTTTCTCTGACATACAGCTTTTAAATGAATATGGTCTTTCCTTCTGCCACCATTCCCCCGAGTCCCCCATCACATTTATCATAACACAGTCCTCCCTCAATTTTAGTATCTGACTGTCTACATGCTAGTTTTTGTTACCTTCTAAATCTGCAAACACATGATTAACATCAACTCATCCATTGTCTTCTAACTGAATAGAATCCCTCTTACCGTGAAGCCCTCGGAATACTGAAAAGGAGCCCTGGAACTTTCGTCTGCTGTTGGACTCAGAGGCTTGGGGTCAGACATTGAACGCTGCATCATCTTGGCTGTCTTAGGGCTTGCCGGGGGAACTTTAGCCATATCTGGATGGAGTACTTTCTGTGGACTTATGTCATCAGGGAGGGGTTTTTCATAAGGTACAAAGGCTGGTTCTAAGGCGTTGCCTGGGGAAAGTGGTGAGATGGGTGAGTAAAGGACTTTTGGAGATTTGGGTGGGGAAGGAGCCAGTTGGACTGTGGGGTCTGCCCGAAGGTGAGTAGAAGAGTAACCAATCTCTAAAGGTGTTGGGCGTTTCTTGTCTTTGGGTGGAGATGTGGCACCCAGATATGGAGGGCTCTGTGTGTCTGAATCTGTTTCTGTTTGGCATCCTAAACTGCCCCCTTTGTAAGTCTTTTCAGGCGCTGAAATGTGTTTAATTATTTCTACCTTGGCATCCACCCGTGCTCGTATGGAAGGTGTTCTTATGGTTCCCACTGGCTCAGTTTGCACAGATATCTCTGCGACTGTCTGAACTGCTACACTGGAGACTTTGGAAAGGGGTTTGGTCTTGTCACCCTCTGCCGTGCTATCTCCGTATTTCCCTGTTCGCGCTTTTCTCCTGGACCTAGAAGGCATATCCCATTCATCCTGATCTTCATCGTCAGTTTGGACACTGGTATCAACGCTTTTTTTAGTTCTTCTTCTCCTACTTGCATAACTCCGATCAGCAGTTTCTTCATCGTCAGTTTGCACACCACTGTCCACTATCTTTTTTAAATTCCGTGGATCATCGGCCACGCTTTCTTCTATCTCATCATACTGCCCCCGAACTTTAGCTCCAGAACTTCTCTTTTTGGGTTGTTTCTCCTCTTTTACAACAACATCTGTCAGAGGTATCTCTGAAACAGTGCTCAAGATGCCAGGTGGGGCAATGTACTGAGTCACACCATCAGACTGAACCGTGTACCATCCTTGGCTCTGTGGTATTTCAATGGCTACCACAGTAGACGCTGTTGTGGTGGCATCTTCAGTGGCCCAAAACTGACTGGCCTCTGTACCAGCATATTGGCCCTCCAAAATTGCCTGTTCAGTGGTGGTTTGTGGGGAAGCGGTCCCAGAGGGGTCATAGTTATACTGGTAGATCTGGCGAAGTTTTTGTTCCTCGAGCTGCTGGTGGAGCTGTTGTTGCAGCTGTTGGATCTGCTCAAGCTGTAACTGTTGCTGAGCTAGCGTCTCCTGTCTCATCATGAACTGGGCCTGCCGCTCCTCCTCTTGTTGATAGAGAAGGTGCTGCTTCATAGACTGCAGCTCCTCCAGCTTCTTTTGAACCATGATCTTCTCTTGTTCTCGGAACCTCTGAATCTCCTGACGTTCCCACTCCAGTTCCTCAGCAAAGCGTTGTTGCTTAATTTTCTCCAGTTCCAGGAGCTCTCGCTCCAGGTCAAGTTGCTGTTGTTGTTTGTCTTCATCGGGGACAATTAAAAGAGTGCTTTCCTCTCCTACCACCTCAGAAAACACCTCAGACGCTGTGGTTAAGGTAGGAGCAGAGTCCATTGTCTCAGCAGGAAGAGTTTCCATAGTAATAGTTTGCAGGCTGGCATTGATGTCAATACTGGTTACTGAGACGTCTGTTTCTGATGCACCTGTTGTTATGAAATACGATCTAGGCATTGGCTGGCTTTGATGCAGGGCTGATAAGGAAGTCATTGCGTCTGTTGTATGAATGCCAGATAAATCCCTGACCGTGGTGCTGAAAATTGAGCCAGGTTGAGTGGTGATTGCAAATGTGGAGGGGATTGGAGTTGCTACTGAAGAATAGACAACACCATTAGATGACCTCAAAACACTTCCCACACCATACTGGGGTCCAGGAGGTGGAGTCATTCTTGCTGTGGAATACTGCGGGGTACTAATCCCAACTCCTGAAATGACTTGGCGTGTTTCTGGGTATGGACCTGTAGTCTTGCTTGAATAATCCATTACCTCACCTGAAATACAGGGTAGAGTTATAGTCCAGTTCTCAGAATGAATGGTGCAGTTTGGGTCTGAAAGCCCTTTTATCCTGATGAGCGCAATGAATGGGACTGCATGCAAATCCACAGGTTAACCTAATTAGATGCGGAAGAAAAGCAACGTTGAACATGCAGGCACATGCAGGCAACGACAACAGCAAGAACCATGGACAAACAAAAATGCATATGTACTTTAAACTATATTGCCAAAACATCCAAAGAAAGCAAAAATGTAAACAAAAACTGGAGTAGGGATACTTTTCATCCTGAAACGAGATGCATAACACCATAATGACATTTCAAGGCGGGGTCTATGGCTACGTCATACTGACCTGTAGACACTCTCCCTGAAGTTAGATCTACTGCTGCATCAGTTCCTCCAGAATAATCAAAAGCATTTTTACTTTTATAGAGAAAATGTCCAGCTTCTGCTAAATTAGTGTCTGACATGGAAGGTTTCATTCCACCAATCCCTCTGTAACCATATGGCCCTGATCTAGCATATTGGTAGTGGTCATCCCTATAACCAAAACGGTCTTCCGGAAGGGTAGTTGCAGGCTGCTGTGCTGTGCAGCTCCGCCCAAAAGGCAACTTGTAAACCATGTCACAGCACACAGCTCGTCTTCCTGCCGTCAAATCGACTGGTTTCTCGTCATCTTCTATGATTTTAGTCACCACATTTGAAGTAGATTCATCCACTGTCACAACAGTTCTATGAGACTTTGATGTGCTGAGATCAACCACTTCCCCATCAGTGATCCCCTGAGATACAGTGCTGTCAGTCCATCCATTTGTGACACCGACAGGAGGTACAGTGACAGGCTTTGTGACAGCCAATGTCACTGCCTGAGCTGAAGGACCCAATGATAAGTTTATTGGTGCTTCATCTCGAATTGCAGGAAAGGTCTGGGTACTAGGTTTCCTGTATGGTAACTCAGTATGTTTTGATGTAGTAAGCTGGAGTGGTGATGTCACTGCATGCTCTATACCCACTTGGCTTTCTGTGCCTGTTGTGTAAATTGTAGTATCTGTGCACGTGACAACAGCCACTGTCTTAGAGTCCATGGTGATTGGAGTTACTAAGGAGGAAGCTGCACTGAGGTTTATGATAGAAGGTTGGATGGCACTAATTTGTCGCCTGTAAACTTCATTCACTGCAGTCTGCCTTTTCACATCCATTGAAGAAGCAGAAAGATCCATACATTTTTCAGTTGCTTTAGCTTCTGTTTTTGGTATTGTACGCAAATCAATGGCATCACCAATAAGTGGCAACTTTCCATTTTCCTTATACTCATGCCTGTCTAGAGCAAGAGGCTCTGGAGGGATTGGTATAGAAACACTTCTGGGAGCAACACTTGGGACTGCACTTCTCATTGCAGAAACTTCAGGTTTTAAAGCTTCTGCTGGAAGAAACTGTGTAAGGGAAGTTGGTACTGTTTGAAACAGAGATGGTGCTACAACAGGGGCAGCAGAAAATGTCCCCAACGCTCCAGATGCATATAGGATTGGCTGTGAAGCACTTGGAATTTCAGTAGCTGTCACGGGAGGAACTACAGAAAACACTGTTTCAAGGGAAACCAGATCTTTTGGAGGTGATCCCAAGGGCCAACTTGTAATGGCTTGAGCAGCAGAAGAATCTGTTGGAGTCCCAGGTTCAGAGGGCAATGTAATAACCACGTAAGTCTCCATGAGAGACTTAGAATATCTTGGTGAGGATTTATTAGAGTGTGGGGAAAGTGGAGAGGTAGGGGAAGGCAGTTTGTAATCTGCTGAAGTCACTAAATTTAAGGACATGCTTGAAGTTAAAGACAGACCTGTTGGTTTGGGGCATGTATCTGTTGTTTTCTGTGTAGTCACTGGAATCTGAGGAACTGCTGGCTTGGGAGCAATTGGAGGCTTACTTGCCTCTGGCCTATGTGTAAATACAAGTCCAGTTGGAATTGAAGAAGGCTTAGGAGGGACAGGAGGAGGTGCAGTAGCACATATTTTGGTTGCAGGTAACCCATTGCTCCTGCGGGCAGCTGTGGCCTCTACTGTAGTAATAACGTCAATATGGGTTGTAGCAATAGTAGTTGGAGTCACTGGCACTGCAGCTGCCAACTTCTTTTTAGGATAAGTGGGTGGCTTAGGAGAAGTTGCAGGTGGCAATGGTGGGGGTGGGGGAGGAGGAGGTGGGGGAGGGGGAGGAGGAGGTGGGGGAGGAGGAGGGGGTGGCTGGGCTGATATGTCCAAAGAAGAACTTCGGGAAAATGGTCGAGATTTAGATGGATGGGTAGAAACAGGGAGACTGCCAGATGGTAACCTATATGTGGGCTTTTCTTGACCAGAGATCGTTCCAGATACAGAATGTGGAGATACAGGCTGTTCCTTAATTTGAGAGGCTATTACAGAAGAAGGTGTTTGGGCCAACCCAGTCTCAGGTAAGCTAACTTTTGTTAGTTCAGCCTCAGATTCTTCCCTTTTATCTTTGTAAGCATCCAAAACTTCCAGAATAATTCCATCCCCAGTTTCTTTCTTGCTTTTTATTGAATCCTTTTCAGATACAGGTAAGTCAGTGGAAATGGTGTCAGATTGTGGCCTCTCAGGTTCAGCTCCTACAGATCCTGTGATAGAAGGTTCTATGTCGGAGAAAGAAATCACAATCTGATTAGTGTGCGTTCTACTTTCTGGTGTGAAGGTCTGATCTAAAGATACACTTATATCTTCTGGATAGTCAATAATGCTGCCTGGAAAGTAAGTTGAAGAAATTTCCTCAGAGTCTTTAAATTTAGTTACTACGTCTGCTGGCTCTGTGTAAACAGTTGTTAGGCTATCGAGGGTAGTGACAGGTGAGGAGCTGTCTGTGGTGCAAACTGAAGAAACAGAGGATGTGAGAGAAGGTGTGTCAGAAGGCGGAACAGATGTGGCACTTTCTGAAGGCTCGGAGTAGGTCAATATCAGTGACTCATGGGCAATTATCTCTTGAATTTCTCTTGTATAATCAGTTACATATTCATCTTCAAGTTCTTCTGTTGAAAAGTGTTGGGTTATCTTAACATCTGGGATAGAGAGAGTTGCACTGCTCGTTGAGTCTGTAAGAGATGCTCCAGACAGGATGCTTGATGTCAAAGATGTATCTTGCACCCTGTCAAAGTCCAGAGTGGACTCTGCCATGTCGTCTCCAATGGAAGTCTGCATGAGGCTGGATCCATCTGTGACCTGCATCTGTTGTCGCTTCATGAGTTCTTCATAAGCAGAATCGGCATCTAATAGTTTCTTTTCTTCACTGGTAGAGGTTACCATGCTACCCAGATCCACTATCTCATGGCTTTCTGGAATGATATAAGAGCTTGAAACAATGTCCTCTTGAGGCACAACAGAATGTAAGCTTTCTAATTCATAAAACTCTTTCTGTAGGTCTGTAATTTTCTGCATAGCATCATCATAAATCTGTTCCTGGAGTCTTATTTTTTGCTCTCTTCCTCTCTGCTGCATAAACCCATTTTGTTCATCTTGCCTGGGGAGCAGGCTGCCATCCACCGATCCATTGTATGTGTCCTCTACCAAAGACTCATAAATGTAGTCCTCTATTAACATACCACCATACAATGGCTCTTTTTCAAACACTTCATCTCGTTCATTTGCAGCTGGAAAAGCTTTATATTTGTGAGGTTTGTGCATCATTTCTTCATACATCTCCTCAGCACTTTTTAAAGCCTTCTGAACACCTTCTTTCTGCATCACAGATTGCTCGTCTGTTGGTGAGTATAAAGACACAGCTGTGGGCAATTTATAAACTTTCTGAACTTCTATTATTTTCTCAGGGCTTATTTCAAATCCTTCTGGGTCTGATTCTATGCTAGGTGAGTACTCAGAACAAGAGGACCTATGGAGCTCCTCCATTTCTGCTGCCTGGCGCAATTCTTCGGTGGGAGATGCATCCTCGATGGGAGAGAGATTACTGGGTGGTGTCTTTGGTCTTTCTCTTCTCCTCTGAGCTCGAAGTTCATCTTTGTCTTTCTTTGATTTCTTACTAGAACTCTTCCTCTGCTGCTGTTCCAGTTCCCGCTGCTTCTCTTGCTCTTTTAATAATTCTTCTTCCTCTCTCAGTTCTTCTTCCTCGGAAGAATCTTCAATGGTAGGTAAAAGAGGGCCGTGTGACCTGTGCCGAGCTTTGCGCTGCTGCTTGCTTTCTCCTTTTTTGTGACTTGGGCTACTGTCACTGTCCTCATCAAGTGACGATACTGATGTAGGGGATGTGCCAGGAGTGAAGCTGGACGCATGGAGACTAGAGGACCCCTCTCCTCTAGATCTGTCTTCAGGTGAGTCCGTCAGACTCTCCATTTCTAACTCTGGCTCTTCATCAAAATACAAAGTTGTCTTTTTCTGAGAGGATTCTGCGGAGTACTTATCTGATGTTGTACTGTTGAGTTCGATTGTCTTAAATCGTCGTAACCCGCCTCCTCCAGCAACAACGACTTCTTCACTCTCCTGGCTTTTAGTTTCACGGAATTTTAGTTCAGGACTTTCATCAAAAGTTTCATCATCCTCATCATGCCAGGAATGACGTCTCCCTGCATCATCTTCGAAGCTGGTACTACTCTTCCGAATCAGTCGCCTGTGTTTCCCTGCTGCGCTTTTTCCTTTCCCCTTTGTTTCCTCCCTCTTCGGGCTCTCAGTAACACCGCCGATCTCTTTGAGTTGACTCCTGATGAACTCTTCATCCTCAGAGCCTGATGCATCCTCATCAGCACTCATTTCTATAATCTGTTTTCGAATGAAGTCCTCCTCTTCCCCAGAACCTTGACTGTCTTCCTGCTTATACTCGTCACTGCTTGATGAGCCAATACTGGTTCTCCGCTTCCTACGTGCAACAGGGGAGTTTTCACTTTCGCTACTGTCTTCAACCGAGTCATAGGATGCTCTTCGTGGACTTAGGTCATCGACCCGCTCAGGCTTCTCTCTGTGCTCCTTCCTGGGAGGGAAACCTTGTTCACTCTCCTTTTTGGAACTAACTTTCTTTTCTTGACTCTCTTTGATCTCCTCTTCTGTAATAGTAATATCCAGTGTTTCCGATGGAGTCTGAGTTTTCTGCTGGTCCTGGGGCTGTTCAGGAGAAACCTTCTGGGGCTGTGTTTTCTTTTCTGCTTTTTCACCAACAAGTGTGCTTGCCTGAGCTTCCAAAATGGATAGTACTGTACTTTCCAACTTAGCTAAGTCTGAGGGGCTGGAAGGGCTGCTCTCTTGTGAGAAAGAGTCCTTTTTGAGTCCTTTCAGCAAGTCTTTCTCATCACTGGGTATAAGACTTGGGATTTCCCCAAGAGAACCTGATATTCCATCAGAAGAATATCCCGTGTCACTCAGGCCTTGCGGGCTCTTGGGTTGCTGAGAACTAGAAGTGTCTGATTTGTCCTCTTCCTTTTCCTAGCAGAGTGGAAAAGACAGAGACAAACGTGTTAGAGTCAAACTAGTCATGTTTATCTTGATTATTATTAATGAACTATTAATAATTGAGGGACAATTATGAGAAAATTCAAGCACATAATGAGAGTTTTTAACATGTTTGTACAAGAACAAAATTGAGAACAGTTGATATTCTCTAACATAAGTTAATTTTCTTTTAATACAAATTTAAATTACATGTTAATTGTCAATATACCTTGTTTTTTCCAATTAATTCTGTGATGCCCCTTTACATTTTAATTCTACTTTCTTTCAAATATATTATCTATATCAGTACATTTACCTTGGGATGAAGTTCAATTTTGTTAAAAGAAAAGAAAAAGGTCAGTTTCCCTCTCCCTGTCCCTCTCCCTCTCTCCTCTCCTCTCTCCCCTCTCCCCTCCCCCTCCCTTCCCTCTCCTCCCTCTCCTTCTCCCTTTCCCTTTCCTGCTCCTTTTCCCTCTTCTGCTCTCCCCCCCTCTTTCTTCCTCTCCTGTATGTATGTATATGTTCTGTGAGGCCAGAGGGGAATAGTAGGTTAAGGTTCATCTTTCTTTCCCTAATTCCCTTGATACATGGCTACATGGCCATTCATTGAACCTGGAACTTTTTGTTTGTTTGCTTGCTTGCTTGCTTTTGTCTTGGCTAGGCTAGATGACCACTGAGCTCATGAGATCTTCCTGTTTCTGGCACCCATGTCTTCACTCTCTACCCCAGGGTTGGTGTTACGGGTGAAGATGGTCATACACATCTTTTACATAAGTGCTGGGTTCTAAACTCTGCTCTTCCTGGACACAGAACAGGAACACACCCTCATCTCTGACTCTCCCTTGCCCCCTCTCTCATTCTCTTCTTCTTTTGCATATTTGTATATACATTCTCTTTCTTTAATTTAAAAATATTTTCCATACAATATATTATAGTTATGGTTTTCCCTCCTCCAACTCATATGTGCTTATGTTAACTTGACACAAACTGAGTTATCTGAAAGCAAGGGCCTCAATTAAAAAACTGCCTCTGTAAGAACCAACTGTAAGGCATTTTCCTGATTAGTGGCTGATGATGGAGTTCGAGCCCATTGTGCAGGATATCATCCTTGAGAGAATGGTGCTGGGTTGTATAAGAAAGCAGGCTGAGCAATAAACAGTTTTCCAGAATGGTCAGCCATATGTCATCACATCCCACATAATGACACTGAGCAGTTTTCAACAGCACAATATAATGTCCATAATTTAATTAATGCCATCTACTCATAGGCAGTAAGCACAACGATACTGGAGAAAAATTGGTCAAAATATAATATTTCATAATTTAATTTTGATGACCCTATTTTCGTGCTTTTGAGTGCCTACATATATGGTAAAGCATAATGATGCAATAAAGTTTCACACAGATGAAATTAAAGTAAATGTTATTGTTTGGAACAATTACTGAACATAATAAAAGAGACACTATAGTTTTATAATATGGGCTTTGCAGTCTATCTTGACAGTTGTATAAAAATAACTATTCTATGTATGACAGGATACATAGACTGTAACAAAGAAAAAGAAAACAGGAATCATGAAATGTTAACACAAAATATATAAATCCTTTGCCTCCCCTTGCCTGTGGATGGCTTTCCTCTGTAGTCATGTTTCCTTTATTCCTCTGTGCTATACTCTAGCTGATCACGGCTCAGGGCCTGTCTCCTTCTCGTGTGCTTCACAGGTTCCAGTCACTATGTTTCTGTGGTGCTGGGGCTGTGATGATGTCTCTACGCTGTAAGTGAGTACAGCAAGGCTATAGAATGTTCACTCTACAGGCTTGTGGTCTGACAGTATCTTAGGGGTCTGATGAGCCATCAGTGAGTTGCTTCTGATGCCTCACTCTGGCAGATTCAAAGAAAGTCAGACTCATTTAACAGGATACACTGAAAAACTTCATAATGTCAATTTCTTTCCCACTAATTAGACTTAGGTATGTAACCCTTCACAGAAAAAATGTGGCCTAATTAACTACATAGTTTAGTTGTGAAACATCAGATCGCTCATTAATCAGGTCCTGCACTTCACTGACTTAAGGCACCTACAAACTCATCTTTATTATTACTATTAATCATTTTAAAAAGGATTCTTCATATCAGAACTTGATATCCATTTACTTTTCTTGTAGTTAATTGGTCCTTAACACTGCTTTATTAATAACACTTATTAACAAGGGAAAACTAGATGCAAATTACAGTCCATAAGGTGGCTCTTGTTTTCTCTAATTGTTGATCTACAAAATGGCCATTTGAAGTACTGCAGACTAGGATAGAGTCAAAGGTTCACATGAAGGCAACATACTGTGGACGATTTTATTGCCAATTTCTCATTACACCAGACTTAAAGACTAGAAATTGTTCTCAGGTGCTTCAAAAATATATGAGTGTACTTATTTAAGGAAAAACATTAATCTATTTAGATAATATTTAAATGTATAAATATAACAAAGACACTTTTGTATAACATATGGCACATATATGAAAACTTTTCTCATTTTTTTTCATTTGAAAAATCAGGAAATTGACATTTTTATTATCTGTTTCACTTTTTTACATCGAACACCATTTAGAACAACCTCCAAAATTCTAAAATAAAAATACAATTTCAGTTAGCTTCCTTTTGTTTACTAATTTTGAATCTCTGATGAAGTCAGGTAGAAAGACTAGTGATACTGTAGGCAGAGTTTTAAAACAGCAATGTTATTTTTCATTTCCCCCAAAGATAACATCTTCTGTTTTTAAATAAATTATCATTACATTCTGCTACACTGGTCTATATTATGTTGCATATTTTTGATGCATGGAATATATATTTAAACAATTATTCAAAAATTTCAGGGGCTAAGAGTGAATAAATTACTAATCCACAGGAGAGATTGAAGAATCCCTTTCCCATGAGCCTCCTATTGCCTTTCATTGAACAGTAGGCCAGTGAGAGAGAAGACAGTGATGAGTTGGCACCATTTGAAACTTTTCTGATAGTTGGGTACTTTGTAGGGTACTTAGTGGGAGGAAATGTTCAAAAGCACAGATGCTCTGTCACATTTGTCTGTGTTTTTCCCAAAGGAGTTGAATCCAGTAGCTTTCCACATTGAAGAAAAATAGTTCTGAAGTTTGGTAGAGCTAAGAACTGAGATCTAGGATACATATAAAAAATTGCAAAACCAGATAGCAGCAAGAGCTTGGTTAATTTTTCTAGACTTGATTTTAAATGAACTAAAAGAAGACAGAGGCTATCTTTAATTGTTTATAGAAAGTTTACGTTAAGATGCTCTGCAAATATGAGTATCTAAATCACCCAAATCCAGATTGAGTCCATATAATTGAGTCCAAGAAAAAGATAACAGTTCACCAGAACAGTTGATTATTTCTCACTGAGATTAGGTAGATATTGTGTTCAATGTCTATGGATAACTTGAATATTAACCCTTCAGTTATTTTAGACAGAAACCAAAGTCCATGCTAAAATATGTGTTCATTTTATTTTCCATCTAGAACATTGAAGTTTTTCAGTATAATATGTAAAACAAAAAGATTTCAAAAGTTTCCCACTTGAGTAAGTAGGTAAAACAAGAGAATTTTATAGCAATATGACTTTAAAATATGAAACTAAAAGGGTTAAATTAGCATATTTTCTAATATATTCAAATATATTTATTTAAATATAATATACAATAATTAAAATTTACTTAATAAATGCATTTTGGAAATTTGAATATAACACAAAATGATGTAGCAACAAGAAACATAAACAACACACTATTAAAACTGACAAATTGACAAATGAATATCAGATAATAAAAATATGCAGGCTGTGAATGTTACCCAAAAGGTTGTGCCAAAATTTACAAAGAGAGATGAATAAAGAGAGACCATCTTCAGAAGTGTCCCAGTATGAAGATCATTAGAAGTTTGTGTCAGTGGAGGCTTTATTACCAGGACAATTCTAACATTCTCACTCAGCTATTTACCTCCAAGTATACTTTTATTTGGGGGTATAAAATCTGATTCCCCTATTTTTAAAAACAGCTATCATAATATTTATATTATCAATAGTTGTGTAGATTAGTAGGAGGAAAAGGGTTTTTAAAAGTGCCTAGAGTGTAGTAAGACGTAACTGAGGAGTAATACTTGGATTTTAAAATGGTAATATAGAAACGAATCAATATAGGTGGTTCTGCTGGATAGCAACTCAGGTGGGGCTCCTGTGATGGGCCTGCAGTGAAGGGCCTGCATAGGCACACAAGAAAAAGAGGAACAGTTTCAGAGGAAAGAAAACAATCTATCCATAAGAATCACAATGGAAGTGTTTGTGATTTTGATTTCTCACTTGGAGAGGAAGGTTATAAGGCAGCCAGATACCATAATGGGGAAATCCAAGCTAAGCTAGTTAGGCAAGACTACCCACTGTTGAGTGTACATAGCCTGTCTGTATGAGAAGACCCAAGACAGGAAAACAAAATATTAGAGGTTTCATGTTATCGTTTAAATGTAAGAAGAAAGATTGATTCTTGATTTTGGAAATAAACTGATAATATTGGTATTCTTTAAGTTCTTCTTAATTGTTCCCATGATCTACAAAATCCTAATGGGAAATTGGAAGTTATATTATAAGAAAGAAAAATAAAGCAAAGCAATCACTACATTTGTTCACTGTTAATTTAAAGCTTATTTCTTGATAAAGAAAAAACATGGCTAAACCACATTTTCTATAGTAGGAAAATGACAGACAACACACAACACACACATAATAGTAAAAATCAAATAAAAAGAGTCCACCAGTTTGAGAGGGAGGAAGGGTTTAAAGGGGACTGATCAATATTAATATACTTAAAAAATTAGAGTTTCTTTAAAAATAGCAGAATTCCTTATTCAAATATTACTTAAGATGGAGTATTCTTGAAACTTCTCACTAAAGGAAAAGTATGTATTATTCTCGATAATCTGCAGATTCCAATTAATTCTCTCGTTTTCAGTATATGACATTAAATCAAGAATAAAACTAGAATTAACTATGAAGACATAAAATTATTTTGATTCTGGATTTTTGATTACACCCTTCTTTTTAACCAATAATTTTGTGCTGTTCACGGCTTACAAGTCTATCAAAAGGAATAGCAAAACAAGACTAACAACAGCAAAATAACTCCTTGCCTCTTAAAAAGCCAATTGGATTTTAGGTAAAGAAAAATACTGACTTATAGTCCCATTCTGGGACTATGTTACTACTACTACTACTACTACTACTACTACTAATAATAATATTAATGATAATAATAACAACAACAACAACATGGAACTATAGGAATCCTTTTCATTTTCTGTATCATTTAGAAAATTTTATTTCTACGGAATTTGATTAAGGTAACAAAATACCATATACTTGTTAGAGAATTTTATCTCTATGGAATTTGATTAAAGTATCAAAATACCATTTGCATGAAAAGAGGTTAGAGTTCATAGGTTATAGGTTTTCACGTCCTCCCTACCCTTGATCAACTCAGGTACTATGTAGAGCACACTAGACTGCGATGGTAGGAAACACAACTTACTGTCTTTTCTTTGCTCGGCTCCCCTTGGCCATCTTTTGCAGTGCCTTCTGCCTGTGGCTGTGTTACCACTCTGCTTTCCTTCTCTCCTTCCGTGGGTAATGTCTGAGGTGTGGCGCCTGGCAGATCTTCAGGCCTGGTGTCTGGCTGTTGCTCTTCACCTGCCTTCGCAGCAACTCTGCCTATGGGCTCTTCTTCGGGAATTTGTATGTGAGCTTTAAGTACTTCACGTTTCTCTTCCCCCTCTGAGGCCAGTGGTTTTGCTTCTGGGGGTAATTTCTTATCATCAGGGATTGGCTTCTTTTCTTCAAGCGGTGGCTTTTCTTCAGCAGGTGGCTTTTTTTCCTTTTTATCTGCAGAGAGTGCTTTTTCTTCTTCAGATGGTTTCTTTTCCGACAAGGCCGAAACTTTGCTTTTCGTTACTTCGCTTTCTTCTAGTTTTTGATCTGTGGTGACCATTGGAGGCGTTTTCTCAACTGATGGTATTTCTTTTTCTGGGATCGGTTTTTCAGTTTCCGTTTTTACTTCTGTTTCCTTCTTTTTACCTTTCGCGTGGGCCCCTGTGGGTGTTTTCTGAGGTGAGGGTTCTGCAGGGGCAGGCACAGGGGATGCTTTGGGTCCTGAGGATGCAGGTGGCATTTTGCCCATATCTCCGAGTTGTCCTGATATTGCTCTCTGTGTCTGGCAGTTTAAACAAAGCCATTCTTGAATCTGTAAGACAAAGAGCAATGAATAGATTAAGAGTACTGCAGACTTTTTTTCTAGAGCATTAATCAAGATGAAAATTTAAAATGCCTTGTAGTTCTGTTGATTGTTGACAAGGAGAGGGTGAGTCATTGTCTTCTAAGATAAAAACAACATCATTTAGAAAATGTAAAGGGACTATTTAAAATATAAATGTAGCACAAAGCTTACCAATCCCTACCACTGTTCACCACTGATAAGGAAGAGAGGGGGAGGGGAAAAGGGACATAGAAGTACCCAGAGAAGTACTGGTTTAGGTGTTTGTAGTGGAATGCAATTTGAAAGAAATTTATTTTTCACCTAATACCTTCAGACTTAGTATTTCCATCATAAATTTTCTCAAATACAATTATATTTCATAATAATTTTGATTTTGTGCAAAATTTCATAAAGCTTATTTGAATTCAGTTTACCAACTCTCTTTGTGTTCAACCAAACAAAATTCCACTGAGTAGCATGGAGTTTTCAAGAGTCATTGTATGTAATTCTCTTATTTTCTTTCAAATTAATAAAATAATTCAACTTTAATACTAATCACATGTATTCATCAGTTAAGTAGGATGGTGTCATAGTTCAAATTGTTCGGCATGTGTTTTTCAAAATGTCTTCTGATTTTTGGATTGAAATGTTGCCTTATGTGGCTGCTGCTCAGGGTATAACAGGTTGTATTATCTGCCTCCAGGAGATCACCTGAGATTGTACTCAGCTAAACCGTTTCCTAGGGGACTATTTTAGCAGAGCCCTGAGTGAAGATAAGAGGATGCACCATTTTGAGAATCTGCCAGCTCAGTGTTTTGCAAGCTAAGGCATGAAAACTAGTCTCTGAAAAGAACACATAAAAATTGTTCACACAAAAGGAGACACTAGGCTAATGGCAGACATTCTTGAATTTTCTGTTTTGTCCTCCATGATATCTATCTTAAGGTAAGAGATAAAGGTTGTACATATTGCTTCTTTCTAGTTATTACCATTTAATGTGTATTTATTATGCAAGAAAGGAGGTGGGAGGATCCTATAAATAAGACTGCCTGCTTTCTTATTTTGAATTGTCTCCAGATAAATTCAATATCAAATTGCTTTTCACACTGGCTCCCCTCTGCAGCTGTGTGGCTTAAAAACCTTACAGAAAAATCACTTACTATTGTAGAATACTATTAGAGAAAAGTTTTAATTTGTCCCCTGCTTTCTATTTTTTAGATATTTAAAAAATGGTGCTTAATGTATTTGACTATTTTTTCAAAGCTTTATGAGGTTATGGATTCTTAATGTCTTACCTAAAGTACACAGATGGATGCCAACTGTTACATTCAATAATGTAGAGCATTAAGGTGTATTTGGGTCCCTTTACTTTCGCTGTGTTTTATCCCTCATTATCAATCTTTCTTTTTTGCCTTTGTTTTTCTTTCTTCCTTCCTTCTTTCCTTCCTTCCTTCCTTCTTTCCTTCCTTCCTTCTTTCCTTCCTTCATTTTACTTCAAAACAAGGTTTCTCAGTGTAGAGCTGGCTTACCTAGAACTCTCTATGTAGACTGGACTGACCTTGAACTCAGAGATCCAACTGCTTCAGCCTCCCAAGTGCTGGGATTAGAGGTATGTGCCACCACCACCCAGCAATATATTAATGTCCATCTTTATTAAGTTCCTGTGGAAGCATCTCTGGTGTGAACCACAGTTTTACATAACAACTAGGTCCACAAGTCATTTGGACTCTTGCCCAATACTGAGTGTCTCAGTTCTGTGCTGAATAGTCACCAAAAATAACAGAACATCAATCTTGATCTGTACTAAGGTTTCAAAAATTATTGTTTGATTGAGATACATCTTGAGATATCTTCATTATTCATATTTTGAGTTTGACATTTAAAAAAAAAACAGACAAAAATAGCAGCTTTTCAGTGCTGTGCTGCCACAAGGATTCTAAAAATCCCATGCAGGTGTGCACTAGGCACTTTCATCAGGACATTTCCCAATATAAATAATCTGGGGACTTTTAATCTAGCAGCAATACACTTCCCATTCCATTGGGAAGTTCTGTCTATTATAAAATTCTGATTGTTTTTTGAGAAATTACTCTTACTTAGTTGTCATATATTGAGTATATGGTTAAGTACCACAAAGCACATGACTTTTCTTTAAAAAAAAAATACGTTCAGAACATGAAGCACATTGGTATTTGGAAGACAGTATACTCAATATTTTCATAACTTTTAAAATTTAGATAAGAGGGTTAACAATGTATAATGTATGTACCCAATCCATTACATCAAATAAAATACTTCACTCCCCCAATATACAGTATGTTTGGTAAAGGTAAAAAGCAGTGGTGTCCGTTCTTCTATGTAAACAAATGACTGTGCGTCTCTATGAGATAACAGCAAGAAACAAACTCGGAAACCTACAACAGCTCCCTGCCTCCAAGATGGACTGGAGCAAGAAGGGAATAAATGTTATAGGAGGAAATCAATCACTCTTTGGTTGGCTTTATGTCACACTGCACAGTTAGATTCTATATGGGACAGTGTCAATGAGGCCAAGAACCTGAGGCTAGACATGTCATGAGCTCTAGGGTATTCCTACTACGATTATTCTATTAAGTCATCATATAGAAAATAGATAGCCATAGATAAGTGCACTTCTCAATTCTCATGAGAGAAGCTTCTTTTCACAGTAATTAACACTGGTATCTTCAAATGGACAATGTGCAGACAATGAGACACTTTTGAATGTTCAGCTCTATATACAGTATATGTATCACACTTCTGAAGTCAGGGCTCAGTGATATATGAAGAAGGAAAGGAGGGAAGATTGTGAGAGTCGTAGTGGTCAAGGAAACTACATTTTCCAGACATAACATGGCAGATGCATCTATAGATTCATATAGACCATGACACACTCACAAGACCTGCACAAACTGAAGTCAGACAAATCTCAGCACAGGTGATTGGAAGTAGGCATACATTTCTATACTTATCCACTGGTCATGTTGGGTAGATTCTTGGAGAGGGAACTTCAGTTTTCTTCAATAGAGTGACACCCGGTATATCAACCATACTGTAGGACAGGCTCCCCTCCTTCAAGAATAGTTGGTTAATACAAATTGGACTGTTTGATTGTTTTAAAGGAGACAAAGTACATGCAATTTGGTAGGTAGATGCGGGGAATGATTAGTTTGTCATGTGGCCACATGTGCGCATGCGTGCACATGGGTTCTTAAATCTTGTTGGGAAGTTGTGATTCCTAAGGATCTGCTGCCCCAGTTGGCTGGGACCACGGCTCTGGGCAGCAGGAGTGGGAGCGAGAGGGAAGTTAGACTGTGTTCCTCTCACACTACTCCAGGTGGACTCTGTAGTGGCTCATGCCGGGCAGGGAGCTGGCAGGGATCGAACTCAGCCTGAGGTCCTGTGGGGTGGGGGCAGGGTTCTCAAGTGAGCCCAGAGGCTGGGGCCAGCCATTCTGGGGCTCCCAGACATTACTGGGAGGCCACTGCAAGACAAGGGGCATGGGAGACAAGAGGTCTGCAAGCCTGAAAGAAGCAAGGGAAGGGGAGAGAAGCCTGGAGCACACCACAGAAAAGGGATTCTTTCTTGGCTTGGCTCTGAACAGCTCTGCTAGCTTGCTTTGTAGAGTGAAAAATTATAAAGACCATTTTATAAAATATATATAGGCTCATTAGTTCCAGGAAGGCGGAACTGAATGTAGGATTTCGGGCCTTCACTGCCCTGATACATTCCTCAAGCCTCAGGGAAGAAAATCCACCTGTGGGTGGGGTAGGCCCAAAGCAGGAAGACTCATTCCTGGCCACAAAGAAAAATAAAGTGGCTTGCCCAGACAAGTCCTAACTAGCCATCCTGCCGCCTCTGCAAGTTGCTGATATTTGAAATAACCAATCATGTGTAACCGCGCCAAACTTTCCCGCCTTTCCCTACCCCTACCCATAAATAGCTCCCGCCTCTGGGGCTCGGGGTCGAAATCCCTTGTCTCCTGCGTGGGACGGGTTTCAACCCAAGGGCCCTTGTTATTAAACTACCTTATGCAAATGCATCAAGGAGGTCTCTCGTGTGTCCGTGGGTGAGCGCCGGTCCAGACTTGAGATAGGGTCCCCTCGGGGGTCTTTCATTCTGGTTCCCTGACCGGGAAATGACGTCTAGGATTCGTGCGACCACCCAGGACCCCCGACAGCCCCTTGGAGGTAGGTCTGTATGAGTGGAGTGTGTCTGAGTGCGGTGCCGCTGTCTTTGTCATTATCTTTGTGTCTGTCTTGTCTTGGTTTCTGTTTTGGTACTACTGCAGTGAATCAGGTAACTGGGGTTGAGGTCGGACCCTCCCCCAGCGCAGCTGCCAGTGCGTGGTCCGTGAGGGACTCACTGGCTGTGGAAGCAGACGTGCACGTGGGCCACAGGCTGCACCCTAGAGGACGCTCTGGGGACAGGGGAGAAGGTGTAAGACCCTTCTCCATCAGGGAGTCAGGAGAGCCTGACCTCCAGGTTTCTGAAGTGGAGACGGAGTGCTCCTACAGGGGTTGAGCCCCATCAGAATAGCGTTTGGCTGATCTATCAGACCATACGTGGTTGAGTGTGTCTATTGTGTTGTGCCACCCGTGGCAGGGGTAGGCTATCTGTGTTGTTTATGCTGTTTGTTTTATGTTCTTAAACTCTGACTGACGATTGATGCGCTTCTGGACTGATACCGTGTTAACATCTTGAGTTTCAAAAGCAGAAACAGTGAGACAGGCAGGTCCTGTTCCACAGCTTGTGGGTAAGAGAAAACTCTGTTCCTCTGCTGTTAGCGGAGAAACATCGTGTGACAGCTACCTAATTTTCCCTTTGGGTCTTAATAGTTTAAATGTATTCAGAGTACTGGTTGCAGGCTACCCTATGTAGACTTCATTACTATGAAAAGAACATTTGATTTTTTTCCTGTGTAGCTTTGACTGGCCTGCACTTACTCTATAAAGCAGGCAGACCTCCAACTCACATCTGACTGCCTCTGCCTACTGAGTATAGGGATTATAGGTATACAGCACTACCACCTGGATATTGGATCATTTAAAAATATTTTTAATGACAATTGGTTTTAAAACAAACAAAATGGTTATTCTTAGAATTCATAGAAAATTAAAAAATACCATGTACTATGATTTGTGTTTCAGTTAGACACTATTTTAAGACCAGTTAAAATTGTTTTTTTTAACAGCTTGAACGTTGTGAGAGAAATATTGGGTTGTTCATTGCTGGTGTGTTAAAATCTGTTAGACTTGGTCCAGCATAGGCTGGCCAAGTCGTCTAAATCTGTTAAATCTGAATCTGTGAAGACTGACTGCGTTGTCTGGTTATTAGAGTCTTGTGAAGCAGAGGCAGGCGGATTTCTGGCCGTCTTTCTATGCCCCTATTGTATAACTTGGTCGCGCCCCGTGGTATGGGCGAGAACTGTCTGTATCACCTGTTTTATGTGCCACCCGTGAGAGAGGTGAACTATTTGTGTTGTTTTTTTGTGTTTTCCTGGCAAATTGTGTGTTAGCCGATGTTAATCTACTGTGTTAATCATCATGAGTTAAAAATAGATAACATGATCACCGGCAGAAAAGGAGATGAAGCTGCCGGTACAAGAATACTGCTGCAGAGCAGAAAGGCGGGTAGGTCATTTAATAAGGGACACCGACCACAGCTTGAAGAGGCCAGCCTCTGTGGGGAACGCAGAGAAGCAGGCAAAGAAGCATGGCGACTGCAGCTACAGTGGCTCATTAAAGGCCTTCTCCACAGCTCCTCTCAGGGAGGCCCCAAGGGCACAAGAAAATCCATGGGTTTTTATAGGCTTAATTGGCATGGCGGATGGTAGTTGAATCTGGATGCACACCCCCTACTTAAGTCAGAGGGGGCCTGACTTAAATAGGGAGGGAGGAGGAAGGGGATCTGGGAAGGAATACTTAATTAGCTACACCTCTGGCCTTTAGGTAACTCATTAATATGGAAATCACTCTTGGACTGAGGCGGGGTAGTCATGCCCTCTACCTGTGGAGGGTGAAGCAAACCCCTTTGGAAGGGTCTGCATTGCCCTATGTGACAGGGTTAATGGAGTTGGGTGTGAGAAGGCCTCATGTCAGGAGCCTGGAATCTGGGAGCTTGGCAAAGCGTATACCATCCCTTGCATGGTCTCCAGCAATTTCTAAGTCAATGCTCTACCAAAAACCAATTCCCCTTTCACAGCTCCACAGATAGAGAGGTTGAAGTGGATTTACACGGAGTTGGGGAAGGAAAAGAATAAAATTCATATATATTGTAGAACCTCTATGATGTTTTATGATCCAGAAGACCAGGGAATCTGCTGTAATTGTGTCTCCTAGAAACAAAAGGAAAGTATCACCCGTGATACTTCAAGAAGGTCCGAACAAGTACTACACCAATAGGCATACTAAAACGGAGGAGGGGAACCTCACAGAGCCCTACTCATAGACAAAGAGCTACAGGCCACTAACTGAAGTGTAGGAAACAATCTTCCCTACGCAGGATTCCCCTATTTGATTACTCAATCTGAAGAGGTCAACTCTGAAATTATATATATATATATATATATATATATATATATATATATATATATATATATATATATATATGTGTGTGTGTGTGTGTGTGTGTATGTGTGTGCGTGTGTTTAGCATTAAACAAACTGAGTATGTTCTATTTATACATTTAGGCATTATATACATAGATATGATATCTATATCTTATGCATTATAATATATCAACTAATTTAAAAGAAATCATGAATTTGAGAGGAAACAATGGGGGTATATGGCAGAAAATTTATATTTAATACATATATTTCTAAAGACATTTGTAATACTGACATTACTCTTGATCTTACCTCTGCTAACTATAAATGCTTATAGAGACATTTGTAAACTTATAGACATAAATTTTGAGTTTCTCAGTCTATGTTTATTTGCTTGTATATATTCCATAAATTTTAATGTTTTATTTCAAGGATAATCTTCTTAGTGTCAGTGGAACAAACTATTAATAAAAAATGTTATCTAGTTATTATTAAATGTAAAAAAATCAGAAGCTGCCATATTATAAAAAGACTCACATTTTTATTTACTTCTTTAAACTCAGTTATTAGAATTAAAAAAAATGTATATCCAAGTAGAGAAAATTCTGATAAATAAGTATATAAAAATAACTATGCTTATCACACCATATTCAAACACATTCACTTGTCAGGTAGAACAAGTTAGTAAAATGCATTTCTTCTAACATTAAATCATCAAAGCTTCTTCAAAACCAAACAACACTCTAAAAATCCATTAATTTTAAGAAGGAAGCAGGAAATGAAGGCAATAATAAAGAAACAGCAAAGGGACTGCACCGTGCTACTCAGCATTTCTCCATCAATAAGTAATTTGTTTTATGTAAAATTTCAGCTGTAACTATAGCAACAATACCATTAAGTAAAATCATAGAATTCAGGGCTGCTGGTTTGTTTTTCTAAGTATCTTCTTTGAAGCATGCATATAAGGCCTGCAGCAGGTTGAAAATTCACCAATAGATTTAAAATGCTTTGGAAATGATTGTCAAAAATACAGTACACACACATTTATATTTGTATCTGAGATGTCTTGCATATAGCATTTTGCATTAATTTTTATTAAAGTAACAACTGAACTGATTTGGAAAATAATACAATCTCCACTTTCCTACAACAGAAGTATTGAACCAAATGCTTATTTTGAGATGGAGAGAATTGCAATCAAAATACAGTTTTTGTCTTGTGTACCTTTTGGTTCTATAATAAAATACTTAAACAATAAGTTAACATTTTGATGGCTTGTTGATGTGCATAACATTTAGAATGCTATTAGGCAAAATATTTAATTATAATTATGTAATTATATAATATAATTATAGTAACTTAAAGTCATTAATTCATAAATCATGTATTTATAAATCGTATCTCTAAAAGATTTTAAAATATTTAAGTGTGTGTGTACACCATATGTACAAGAGAGTGCAGTTGCCCAAGGAGTCCCAAGATGTCAAAAAAGATATTGGTTTCTCAGAGTCAGAGATGCTACTAGGTGTTGTAAGCAATTTGATGTGGGTGTTCAGCCTTAAACTTGGGTTCTGTAGAAGAGCAAGTGTTCTTAATCACTGAGCAATCTCTATAGCCATTGAAATCATCTTTCATTTATTGACAGATCCAAAAGTATGGCAGCATTGTCATTTGAATCAGTAATTTGTACTATTTTAGCTGTATTTATTTATCTTAGGATCCTGTGTTTATAAATGTAACCTGACATTCAAAAAATGTCTTGTGTTTTGTTATTTGTAAAAGAAAAAAAAAGAAAGAAATGGAATTGAATTTGGGAACATTTTTTCTAGACTATAGAAAAACCAGGTCTTTTAGACTATAAAATTAAGATGTTAGGAATCTTTGATCATAGTATTACCATTTAAAAGTGTGCAAATGATCCAATTATGGTGGTGCAAGTCTGTCACTCCAGAGCTGACAGCCAGAGGAAGAGAATTCTAGGTCTATTTCTGCTACACAATGAATTCAAGACTAGAACGAGCTATATAAGGTACTGTCTCAAAAACAAATGTATGTAAAATGGTTTATTTGTGGATCTTCTATTCTTATTCTTCCTCTCCTAAAAAATGAATAGCATATGGTTGAAGTTATTTTATTACTATGTATTATATTACTATATAGTTTAAATTAGAATATATAATAAAAGTATTCCCAGGACAAAAAAGCGCTAGCGTGATCAACTTTACAGAGTGAGCTTCTGAATTTCAAGAATGCTGCTCTGCTGAGTGTTGATGCGATAGATGAAGCTCAGTTGCTGTAGAAAACTCCAGCATATTGGAGATGCCAGTACCATGGCATGATCACCAACAACAGCAACAGCAGTGGAATGGAGTTAACCAGAGCTTAGAGTACTACAGAGAGCAAAGCTGGAGAAATGAACTAAGGCCCAGAAGATCATATGTAGATCCCAGACATTAGAACAAGAAGCTGCAAGTTGAAGTTGCTTTAGATATACCAACATGTTAGAGATACCAGAGCCATGGGATACCTGCTGACGGAAGCTGCTAAGAGGGAGTGGAACCAGTGTAAGAGAAATAAGTTTGTTGCAGTCAACAAAGATAAAAAGGTTGGATATTTGAAGAATGCTTTGACATCAGACATGGAGATGGAGAGTTTGGACTTTGCCCAGCTGTTTTTCTGTCTTGCTATGGTCCAGCCCTTCATTACCATGATATTTTGGAATGATAATGTATGTCTTATGTGATGGTGGACGTATGTGATGTGCTTTTTTTATTTTGATTTCTTAGGGATTACAGTTAAGAGATTGCATCAATTTCAGAAGACACTTTGAACTGTGGATTGAAGTTGGACTAAATGTATTTTACATTATGCTATAGCTAGTTATAGCCCTCATAGCCTCATGTGGTTGAACAAGCCTATAGGGCCCAGGGAGTAGAATATGATAGTTTGAATATACTTGGGCCCAGAAATGGCACTATTAGGAAGAATGGCCTTGTTTGATGAGGTGTGACCTTGCTGAAGAAAGTGTGCCACTGTGGGGGTGGTCTTTAATATTCTCCTCCTAGCTACCTGGAACACAGTCTTCTTCTGACTACTTTCAGATCAAGATGCCAAACCCTTGGCTCCTTCTACAGCACCGTATGCCTGGATGCTTCCATGTTTCCTGTCATGATCATAATGGACTGAATCTGAGAACTTGTAAGCCAACCCCAATTACACTGTAAACCATCCCCAATTAAGTGTTGTCCTTTATAAGACATGCCTTGGTCGTGATGTCTCTTCACACAGGGGCAAATCTGTTATATAAAGTGAGTCAGTTGAAGTCTCCCTACCTGCAATGCTCAGCTAAGTCAAATGTAGATGTTAGTTATAAAATGTCATGATGATAGTTGTCATTTTGAAAGAATCTGATAAAGATTGTATGCTAAAAATTCACCATTATTGTCTGTACCTGTGAGCACGTTCATTGGGCTGGGCTCAAAAAAAATAGAAATAAAGTAGAAATCTGATTTTTAAGACAAAATTGTTCATTTGTATGTAGCTTCCTCCTTTGGCTGCTTATATTGAAGAGGATGAATTTTCCCTGAAGGAATGCCATTGCTTTGCAGAGCTCCAGGCTTGTGTAAATGACTAGGGCAGCAGCAGCAAAAATGAATGGTGGATTTAAACATCGCTAAGACAAAAGGAAAAAAAACTGTCTCAATTTGCAAGGAAAATGGTGAATTAAAAATAGAGGAGGAACAGATTCAGGAGAGAGAAGATTGGATAGAATATGTTCAGTTAAAGGACCCCGTGGATATGCTTTATCTTGTTAAATTCTCACTCAATCTTAAGAGTTTCTATAATTATGTTCATTATACAAATGCAGAAAATGAAATGTCGAAACTAAAAACAACACTCTGTTAAGCATCCAGTGGAAGAAACAAGCAGGCTGCAGAAATATAGGCCAGATTCTAGAGTCAGATTTTGAAGGAAAGAGATGATACTTAAACCAGCATTACTGGTGAAATTCCTACAATTCCTTCGTAAATACCAGACTCTTAATACCTCCCTTTACTCAGAGGAAACAGCAAGGTACATTATGCAGAACCACTAATAGGAGTGGGAAGTAGGCCAGCAGTTTTACTGCATGTAGGTGTGGGAAAACGAGGATGTCACAGATGTGAAATGCAATATTGCTTGCAATGGGGCTAAGGAGGATCCCAAAAGGTTTAGTAGATATCTTTCTTTTTATTCTTTCTTTTCATTGTTCTTCCTTTGGCAAGGTCTCATTATGAAGCCTGCCTGGTGTAGAACTCATGATGTAGATGAAGCTGGCCTCAAACTCAGAAATTCACCTGCCTCGACCTCCAGAATGCTGTCTAGAATTTGGTGTCATGTGCCACAAAACCTAGCCCTGGGACCATTTTTTTTTTTTAAATATACAAGTGAACTGAGTACTTTGTTAACAATTTCTGTTTTATTCTTAAATTGTTTCCCTTATTCCTGTAATACTTGTTTTTATTTTTTCTCAAGTAGCCTGTAAAACTGGCTACTATTTTAGTTGTGATTAAATTTGTAGAATGAGTTATGATGTATATTACATTGCTCCATTTATTTTGACAACTGGAAGTACCCAACACAATCTCAGAATTCTAGTTTGATGATTCAGTCTTTTCTCTCTCTTCTTCTTCTCTCTCTCTTCCCTGCCCTCTCTTTTCTGTCTTCTTTTTTTCTCCCTCTTGCATGAGTGTATGTGTGTGTTTGTGTGCATATGTGTGAAAGCTTGAAGGCATGTTGATGCTAATCATAAACCTCAGGTATAATTGGTTTCATTCATATGACCCTGCCCAATTTGGTATTGGAGCTGAATCTCTCCAACTACACTAAGCTGGCTGATCAGTGAACCCGAGGGGTCCACTTATCTCTTCCTTATCAGTCCTGGGAATACAACCACATGCCATCACATTGGGCTTGTAATATAGATTATGGAGATTGAACTCAGGTCCTAATGCTTGTTCTGGAGGTGCATTACCAAATGCACCATTTCACTTGGTCCAGAGATTGTGAACTTTTGTAGATGACTTGGGCAGCAGCAGAAAAATCCAATGAATACTAGATCTGAAACAGAAATTTCTCTCTAAATATCATCTTTTACTATAGAGTATTAAAGAATTAGAAGTTACTTATAAATGTGTGTCTGTATGCGTGTGTGTGTGTGATACTATAGAATGAGGCTCAACATGCTTTTCTATCTTGCTTTTTTTCTAGTTTTCAAAATGGCAAAACAAAGTAAATTGTAAAGAAAAAATAAAAATGTTTTCTACACTTTGTACATAGCAAGGCAGACCTAGAAACAACTAAGGAAATTTGTATTCTTGGAGAGGCTGTTGAGATGCCCTTGGAGAAGCTGCTGAAATGCCCCACTGAACAATTGGATCAATTAATTTATGATCCATATATTTTCACCAGACACAGTATGGGACTATAGTAACACAGACATTAAAGCTATAGTTACTCCATAAATGTTCACCATAATAGTCTAATAGGAAAAACGAAAACAATGTTTATAATAACAGTGGAAGACATTGAGAAAGTACAATGGGGTTTTAGTAGAGGAAGCAACTGAGATAGAGATGATGCAGTGAGACAGCAGGGAAAAGACTAGGTGAGGAGGTCAATTTACAAAGAATGCCTTCTAACTAGAATGGAAGTTCACGTGAAAGAGGAATAGTGGGGCTGAACCAGGATTCCCAAAAGCAGGACTCTGCTGTCAGTCCATTCTTCTGGAGTTGAACTCACACCCTGTAAATACTTCAGTTTAAATGGAAAGAGTCTTTAATTTAAAATGATTATACATGATTTACAAAACATGTTTCAACACACAGGCAAAATCTTTCTGAATAACCACAATAGACTAGGAAATAGCCTCAAGATTTAATGGGACTAAATAAATTAAAAGTTTCAGCACAGGAAAACAGATTGTCAGTAGAAAAAAAAAAAAACAGAAAGTCCACAGAATGGAAGAAAAATCTTTGCTAGGTATACTTCATATATTGAGCTATTATCTAGAATGCATAGAGAACTACAAAAACTAAACGCAAACATACAAAAATCTGTCAATCACTAAGTGGACTGATGAACTGAAAAAAGAAAGTTCTCAAAAAAATAACACAAATGACAATAGGTATTTTGATAAGGATTCAAAATATTTAGTAACCTGGGAAATGCTAGTCAAAACTATTTCTAAAGTCTACCTCACCTGTCAGGATGACAACCATTAAAAGAAAGTGACAAGGATCATTCGTGAATCTGTGAGGAAAGAGAGATTCTTTTCCTCTGCTGGTGGGAAAATAAGACACTGTGACCACAGTAAAAACCACAGTGGGTGTTTCTCACAAAACAATAATTAGATAAGTCCTATAACCCATCTGCCCCTAACCCCCACTCAACACACTCCCAAAAGTCTCCACATCCCACTCTAGAGACACATATTTATTCGTATTTCTTCAATGGGCAAGGGAGTGGAATCAGTCTTGATATATATCAACACATTAGTTAGATAATGAGAGTGTTGTATATCCATATAATGACATTTTATCAAGCTATAAAGAGGAAATTATGAATTTTATAAGGAATTGCATGGAACTAGAAAATGGTGTGCTGTGAGTGAATCTAGGCTCAGAAATAGAGGCAGCAAGCTTACTTTCTCATGAATGTGGATCATAGCTTTTAGCTTTTGACTTATTTTCTTTTTTCCTTTATGTATTTTAAGATATTGTAATTCTTTGAGTATTTTTATAAAGTGTATTATAGTCATGTTCACTCTTCTTCCCAAACTTCTCCCAAATTAACACATTTGATACCCACCTAAACATAGGGTCCTCTTTTAAGGGTTCCATATTGTGATTGTGGGCCTTAAATCCAGTCAAAATCGATTGGGTACTTTCATGACATTTGTGTTGATTATTGCCACAGAGGGCATCTCGTGCCAGGCTAGTTGGTGCTGTCACAGGGTTCCCATCCGGTTAACTGATGATTACTTTCTCCTCTGGTTGTACACAGAGATTATCTATCACTATGAAAGCTAACCAGTAACAAAAATACCTCCTCTTCAATATCCATTAATTTCTCCATGTTCTATGAGTCAGGTATGTGGTGTCTTCTGCAGCAGAGTTTTCCTGTCAAGCTTGCAATGTTTGGTGAAACCTTAATGGCCAAGAGTTAACCGATTTCTGGACCTGAGCTGTCTTTGTTTTTAAGCCTATGGTACCTAGTAGGGACACTGTTGCTCCATTAGAGGAACGTTACTTCAACTACTTTTTATTAAATATTTTATTTACATTTCAGATGTTATCCCCTTACCCCATTCCCCCGCTTACCCAGGAACCCCTACCCCATCCCCCCTCCTCCTGCTTCTATGAAGATGTGCCCCCCACCCAACTTCTACCTCCCTACCCTCAAATTCTCCGATACTCGGCGTCCAGCCTTCATGGGACCAAGGATCTCCTCTCCCACATATGCTCAGCAAGGCCATTCTCCCCTACATATAAAGAAGGAGCCATGAGTCCCTCCCTATGTGCTCGCAGGCTGGTGGTTTAGACCCTGGGAGCTCAGGTTGGTTGGTATTGTTGCTCTTCTTATGGGGTCCCAAACCCTTTCAGCTCCTTCAGTCCTCTCTCATTCCTCCATTGGAAACCCCATGATCAGCTCAATGGTTAGCTGTCAGCATCAGCCTATGAATATGTCAGACTCTGGCAGACCTCTAAGGAGACAGCTATATTAAGCTTCTGTCAGCAAGCACTTTCTGACATCCACATCAACATCTACGTTTGGTGACTGCACATGGGATGGATACCCAGGAGGAATGGTCTCCAGATGGCCCCTCCTTCACTTTCTGTCCCACACTTTGTCTCCATATTTGCTACCTTGAGTATTTTTTCACTCCTTCTAAGAAAGAACAAAGTACCCACACTTGGTCTTCCTTCTTCATGAGCTTCATGTGGTCTGTGAGTTGAATCTTGGGTACTGCGAGCTTCTGGGCTAATATCCAATTATCAGTGAGTGAATATCCTGTGTATTCTTTTGTGATTGGGTTACCTCACTCAGGATAATATTTTCTAGTTCCATTCATTTACCTAAGAATTTCTTGAATTCATTGTTTTTAATACTCCACTGTGTAAATGTACCACATTTTTTTGTATCCATTCCTCTGTTGAAGGACAGCTGGGCTTTTTTTCCAGTTTCTGGCTACTATAAATAAGGCTGCTATGAACATGGTGGAGCATATGTCCTTGTTATATGTTGGAGCATCTTCTGGGTATATGCCCAGGAGTGGTATAGCTGGGTCCTCAGGTAATACTATGTCCAGTTTTCTGAGGAACTGCCAGACTGATTTCCATAGTGGTTGCACCATCTTGCAATCCCACCAACAATGGAGGAGTGTTCCTCTTTCTCCACATCCTTGCCAGCATCTACTATCACCTGAGTTTTTGATCTTAGCCATTCTGACTGGTGTGAGGTGAAATCTCAGGGTTGTTTTGATTTGCATTTCCCTGATGAATAATGATGTTGAACATTTCTTTAGGTGCTTCTCAGCCAATCCAGTTTCCTCAGTTAAGAATTCTTTGTTTAGCTCTGTACCCTATTTTTAATAGGGTTATTTGGTTGTCTGGAGTCTAATTTCTTGAGTTCTTTGTATATATTGGATATTAGCCCTCTATTGAATCTGAGATTGGTAAAGATCTTTTCCCAATCTGTTGGTTGCCATTTTGTCCTATTGACAGTGTCCTTTGCCTTATAGAAAGTTTGAAATTTTATGAGGTCCTATTTGTTTATTCTTGATCTTAATTCTCAAATTCATTTGGAATAATAAAAAAAATCCAGGATAGCAAAAACTATTCTCAACAATAAAAGTACTTCTGGAGGAATCACCATCCCTGACCTCAAGCTGTACTACAGAGCAATAGTGAAAAAAACTGCATGATATTGGTACAGAGACAGGCAGGAAGATCAGTGTAATAGAATTGAATACCCAGAAATGAACCCACACACTTATGGCCACTTGATCTTTGATAAAGGAGCTAAAACTGTCCAGTGGAAAAAGGACAGCATATTCAACAAATGGTGCTGGTTCAACTGGAGAACAACATGTAGAAGAATGCAAATTGATCCATTCTTATCTCCTTGTACAAAGCTCAAGTCCAAGTGGATAAAGGACCTTCACATAAAACCAGATACACTGAAACTAACAGAAGGTAGGAAAAACCTTGAATATTTGGGTACAGGAGAAAAGTTCCTGAACAGAACATCAACTATTTTTAATATATGTATATGTACACATTTTATGAAGATTCTGCAGTACTAGGTTTTATAATATGTGTATTTATGTGAAAGCATTTATGGGTAGAAGCTAGAATGAGCTACACTAGATGGGAAACATGAGTCTTTAAGGAATGTGCCTAGTGAGGATGTTAGAACATATATGGGGTGAACATGGGAAGGGATATACTGAAGTAGAGGGGTACAAGCAGGGGCAGGGGAGTTGGGAGATGGGAGGAAAGAAGTTTCTGGAATGGAAACAATTCATAGCTAAGTATGGATTAAAATGTGTAAGAAAATCTATTACTTTGTCTATTAATTAAAAACAAAATAAAAAATGTTAGGTAGTCTCTTGCTTTCTTTAAAGTCCTACAATATTCTTTTTAGTCTGAACATCAATTTAAAACTATGGTAATCAAGGGATTTTTCTCTCCCATCTATTCCTAGGCAGGACAACTATGTCTATGCTGGAGCTTTCTCAGCTAGAACTTCTGGACCTATTGTGGCATCAGTACAAGAACTGTGGATCAGTGAGTAGTATGTGTGTTTTGGTCTTTATCCCCAGCACCAAGAGCCAGGGATTTGGAATATCCCAAAACTGTGAAAATCCTTAAAATTCTGCTTGAATTGTAATCAACCTTAATCTGAGCATTGACAACCATGGGACTGCCTTCAGCAACTCTACCTCAGCCTTAGCAGTCATGGCATTTAGCCATCTCATTTGTTGAAACGTGTGAGAGACTATGAGTTAGACAGACTGCTTGGTAAACAGACAGATAGGGAGGATATGTAATACCCATGGCTATGTAATAAAGGTGGCAAATTTTCAACATGGTCAATCTCTTCCTCACCCTTCTTAATCAAGAAAAAAGCCTGGCAACTTAAAGCAGCCTTGATGACTTTTGTCTCCTACCAGCAGGCAAAGGGCAGATGGACTCAACGAGTTCAAGCCAGATCAGGGCATGTTACACAATAGTTGGGGGGGGGGCAATCATTTATCCTATCACTCTTCAGCCTGACCAACCCTAAATACAAAGAGTAATACATTTTGATGGTTTTCACAAAACCATGACATTGTCTAAAAATTCAAATGAAGGTGACAGAAAGCCAGAAAATAATGAGCATGGGAGAATTTTGAGATGAAGAATGTAAAACATCTAACAGGGCAGCTCAAGGAGCTTCAAGCAAACAGTTAAATCCGAATCAATTCTCTCAAAAACAAATACAAGAGAAACAAAAGCAATAAAAACCAGATGATACTGAGCTGCTAAAATCTCCAAGGAAATTCATAAAAGCAACGAAAGGCTTGATCAGGGTTGATGAATTGGAAGTAACAGTTAATGACCGCAAGCCCAGGATATATGAAAGTTCACAGTAGTGACAAAAAGAAGAGAAGAAAATAATGAGAAAGCCATGGGAACAATGTGCTGCACTGATAGTCATATTCATGTTTGATTTGAGCAAAAGTTGAACATATTCGAAGGGGAGAAAGTGTATTCAATGAGTAAATGACAACATTTTCACAACCAAACATATACAAATCTCCAGGGACATGAAGTCACAATAACTAAGTGAGACTTAACTAAGTGTATGCCATGCTTTTAAAAGTTTAAGATAAAATTTCTCAGGACACTACAGGGGAAGAAAGTATGCACACAAGTGTGGACACTGGACTGATGGAACATTTCTCAGTGAAATCTTCTCAATCAGAAGAGAATAAAAATGTTAAAAGCACTGAAGAAAAACAATATCAAACATATTGCCAATCAAGAATACTGTACCAAGGGCCGGGCGGTGGTGTCGCACGCCTTTAATCCCAGCACTTGGGAGGCAGAGGCAGGCAGACTTCTGAGTTCGAGGCCAGCCTGGTCTACAGAGTGAGTTCCAGGACAGCCAGGACCACACAGAGAAATCTTGTCTCAGAAAAAAAAATTACTGTACCAAGGAATCTTCTTTTTTAAAACATATCCTCCTTCCTTTCCTCCCTCCCCTTCTCTCTCTCTCTTCTCTCTCTCTCTCTCTCTCTCTCTCTCTCTCTCTCTCTCTCTCTCTCTCTTTCTTTCTCTCTTTTATCTCTGTTAATGGTATGGGTCCTAAGTATAATCCCTAGTGCTGGAAATAAAAGGAGAAATGAAAAAAATTACAAATAAAATTTAGAGAACATATCTCCATCAAATCATTGTATAAGAAATACTAGGGGATTTTTTTTCAAACATAAAAAAATAGTAGAAATTAAGGAATACATGAGAAGACTTAATGAAAATACTTGGGAGAGAAAATCCACAAATGAATTCGGAACGTTTTAACATCTTACGTTCTTCCTTTCTCATTGTTGCTTCCTGGCTATTCTGCAGAATTTTTTTTTTGCTCACAACCTGGGGTTGCCATATTTCACCATCTACTACAAACACTGAGGCCAGCTCTTGGTGGGATAGAACTACCAAAGGTGAGCAAATGTTGTATAGAAATTATCATTTTGAAGGGGTGGGAAAGGCTGTTGATTAACTGAAATATTTGTTAAAATGATGGAAATCCAACTCAGAATCTTGATACTGAGAAGTAGGTCAATTATAGAATATATTTGGTGATGCACAAAGCTTTTAGAAACAAGTTATGAAAAGATCCAGGGAAGGTTTGGAGGAGCTCATGAAACAAGAATGAGACAAAAGCTGAGAATTCTGTATGTAAGCAGAGTTTAATGAGGGACTGTGATGAAGGCTCAGCGGAGAATTCAGAGAGGAATGTGTGCAGAAAAAGCTATTCTAATGAGCTTCACGTGGAGGATTAGAGGCCACTCTTCCCAAACCACAGGAAGTATTTCCCCCACCTCCCTGGTGCATGGTGGCAGGAGGAAGTAAAAAGAAACGGAGTTGTGTTCCTGGCAGAAAAAATTTTTAAAATCACAGAATGCAGACATCAGCCTAGACATTGCTGGTTACATTCAAAGTTACATGGGGGTCAGAGCAAAGAGGAGCAGGGTAAAAATAATTGAAAATTGTTCAGTACCTCCAGAAAAGGAACATGTTTAAAACTGAAATCAAGATGGAATAGTAAATAGCATCAATAAAAATAAGGCTAATTATGTCTACCTATATGATAAAAACGAAGCAAGGCGGCCATCTCAGGAATCAGCCAGACTCTGAAAATTGCATGCACAAAGATGCAAAAGTGTAAATTTGTCTCAAAGACTATTGGAGAATAAAGTTCTCTGTAAACTGTTCATCTTCTGCTACTTAAGTTAGAAAGCACAAAGACAGGACAAGCATAGACCTTGCTAGTGGGTGACCTTAGCATTGTGCATACAATATTGTGTAGAAAACAGAGTGCAAGAGAAGCCATCATCCAGGTATGCCTGGCGTAGGAACACGATCACAGCTTGAAAATTCAGCCTGAATGAGGCTACAATTACCAAAGCTGAAGGAACAGAGTTGATGAACCCTGGGGATCTATGTCATTATTCTGTGTTTCAAATACTGGAAATCAAGCGATGGGGACTTCAGCTTTGTCTCATCAAGACGTGGTCATATTTTGGTGTGATTATTCTTTCCTTCTGGGTTGTGAATGTGAAATCTTGCTCTGGACATAGTTTACCCTTTTCTCTTGGAAGGATATTTTACTGGGCTTAGTATGGATTTTATGTTAAGATTTGTTAACTAATAAATAAAGTGGATATATCATAAATTTTATAGAATTAGGTAAAGATGATATTTTAATGAATTTAGCTGAAATGCAAATCTAAGGATATTTACAAATGGTCCTATTAAATAATGATTTATAATACAAAACATGTGATGCATATCATTATATTGGCTAATGGATTGAGGATTGGGGAACACAATGATGTTAGCCATATTATCCAAAGCCAATTTTATAAAAGAAAATATTTCCGCAACAACATTTAAAACTTATATATTCTTTTTGGTTTCTGTGTAACAGTGAAGATAATTTTATTATAGCAATTCTAAAATGATATTGAATATACTATTAGGTCAGATTGGGTATGTCTACTTGCAAACATAGGAAAATAACATAAAATCTTACACTTTAACATTTGGCTGGCTGTATTTAGTTTAATTTTTCATTTTGTTGGGATTTAGATAGATGAAAAGTGAGTAGTTCCTTGTCTTTATAATATTTTATTAATTTTTGAGGATTTTATACATGAATATATTATATTTACATAATAACGAGTTCTGCCTTTTATCCTTCAACACTTCCCTCTCTTCTCTCTCCCTCTTGGATTCATAATTTTCTATAATCACTACTGTTATATAAACACACACACACAACTTACTCATACTCACACATACATACAAACAGAGAGAGAGAGAGAACGAGAGTGAGCAAGAGAGAGAGAGAGAGAGAGAAGAGAGAAAAAGAGAGGAGAGAGTTCTTATAAATCCATTTATTGATTCTCATATGCACATGTTTAGGGGTGACCACATGGGATTGGGTAATCATTCGAAGGTCTCGTCCCTGCAGAAAACTGATTCTCCCTCTCTCAGTAGTCAGTGATTATAGGTAGTTCTTCAACAAAGGATGGGATCTTGCTAAATTCTCCTTATCTCTGTTGGCATGTCAACTGGTATAGTCATTATTTGAGTCTGATTTAGGTAACCAGATTGTTGAGATTACATGGGTACAGCATTCTTTTTATGTTTATTAGAAACTATCTTGCAGCAAGTGCCTAGTTTTCTGTCATCCCTTATCTATGATGTTCCATGAGCTTCAGGTAACAGATTGTGCTGTTGATATACCAGTTGTAGATAGGTACTCCATGATCATGTGTTCTTCACACTTTTGACTACTTGTGACTATGTATAAGCCAGCATCTTTTTTTGAAAAAGCAGTTTCTTTGATGAAGAATGAGGCCTATACTTAAAATTTGAGATTGTAATACTTTAGAAAAGTCAGCAATAAGTTTTCTTCTGCGTTCTATGAGTTCACCAGACACACTTACTAGTTTATATGACTAGATACCAACTGCCACCTCTTGAATCGGCCTTAAGTACAACTAGGTAGCTGTTGTTACCTGAAAAATGTAACTGCCACTATCAAACCCTTGGGTATATCTTTCCTTCTTGATATTATAGTGGTTTGCAGACTCAAACTAAAGACTTCTTTTAGGGGAAAAAAGTTGTGGTGTCTTCATCAATAGGGTAACTTTAAAATTCTGGGATGCAACCAATTATCTCATAATATCCACAATAAATGTATGTGGTCATTGCTATATTACATATACAAAATTCAATGAGAAAACATTCTCAATATTTATATTGTTTTAGGACATTTCAAAAGATCCTTTTTGGTGTGAAAATTTTGCTTCTGTTTATAAAGATTACTTAAGTCTTAAGATATTCCTTCTCAAACATTAAGATCTGAAGAAACATATTTGTTTAAACCATTTAATTCTGACCTCTTATTAGAAATTATTCTTGAACCATTATGAAACAGAATATAATTTTCTTATGTTAATTTCAAGGCTGTCCTTTCCTCTCAATTAATGTCAAATGTTGGATGTGTTTTCTTTAAAGTTTGGAAGGCAGAAAATGTACTCATAAAAGAACAGGCCAAGTCTAGCTCAGTGGCAGAGTAACCTTTAACATGTACAAAGTTCTGGATTTAAGTCTAAGCTCAGATTAGATTTTTTTAAAAAAAAATATGCACTCAGCATTGTAGTCAAAGACTGGGCCACTGATATCATGATGTAACTGCAGAGATACTGTCACTGAAGTCAACAGTCTGAGGACACTGAACTACTGCCCACTGTCGTATGATTTTATAATTGCTTGCTCTGTAAGCATTGTTCACAGCTTGGTGCTAAAGCTTCTGCTGTGTTAAAGATAATTGGATCTTTCTCTGTATTGGAGATAACATGAAAGAAACACTGGCTCCTCCCCTATGCTTGCTTCTTCATGGCTTCTGAGACTGTGTTCAAGGAACACAGTTTTTGGAACATTGACGATTATCTTTACTTTTGTAATGCAAACAAGTTACAAAGATTCTTGAAGTGTTTTAGAAATACTAGTATGAAGCTGATGATGGTTTTATGACTAAAGTTGAAGGAATGGCACATCTATTATTCCACCTTTCACTCTTGCTACAATTATTGAAACTGCTCCAACTAATATGATAGGTGATGAGAAATAAGTTCTGAGAGACAGCACAAATGGATGCCATGTATAACTATAGTTTTCAAAATACTGTAAATAAAGAGATGGTAGTATACAACCAAACTTCCAATCAGAATGAACAAGCTTAACAGTATAAAGGTAGAGCACACAAAAATATCCATACTCCTTGCATTCTGTATCATTTAAGAGAGCCAACATTTTTAAAAGAGTAAACAGTCATCAGGCAAAGTGCCAGGGTACTTAGTTTGGACAAGCTTTAGGGAAACCTGACCCCAGGATGCTGCTGAGTGTTTCTGGCATGAGCACCTGGAAAGCAGTTAACTCCACACAGGCAATTATGAAAAGCCATATGTTTTACTATTTAGGTAAACTAGGATCGGGGATCATGTCCTGATATCACCTTGAGGGAGCTGTTTGGTGGAATAAGGGCATGTGTTGAAGAGAAGTGGGTGTCAGTCGACTTGCTTGCTCTGGTATCTCAGGCATATTCACAAGCTATTAAAATTAAAATTAAAGCCAATGTTTGCTTAAAACTCTCAGCGCATGTCGCAATTCATTAACACAAATCCAAACCTTTCCATTTACCAAGTACTAGAACTATTTAGACAAAATAGGGGAAAATAAACAAACTGAATTTTTAAGTATGCAAATTAGCATATAGTATGGGCTACTTACAATAACTTTTCGTTTCTGATACCCATATGTTCTCAGGTAAACTGCTATACAGTTTCTGTTTTGTCATTTTTCTCGTGTTTTTATTCTTTCAAACTTTTATACAACATGTCTTATCATATTTACCCCTCTCCCTACTCCTCCCAGATGTATTCCCTTTTCCCGACCACCAAAATTTGCTTTTAGTCTATCAAGTATACTTTGTTCTGTTAAGGTATATGTCCTTCAGTGGAGGCTACTTAACCCTCTGGGGGTTGTATCCTTCATGAAAACTGATTTTCCATCTCTTATTACCAACTATCAATGCTTTTTAACTAGGAGTGGGACATTCTCTCTTCATGCTCAAAATTACTCTGACCATATCTTGCACAGACATTGTGCATTCTATCTCAACTATTGTTAATTAGGAGGAACAACTTCCTTGTTGTGTCTGGAAAACACAGTTTACTCGTAATCATTCACTACCTGTGGCTCTTATAATCTTTCTGCCCCTGCCTCCTTTCATAATAACCCCTGAGCCTTAGGGAAATGGCATGTGATTTAGATGTCCTATTGATTGATTAATGTTTCATAGCATTTACTCAGGCAGACCAATTATTGATCTCTGTGTCAATAGTCATCTGGTGAGGGCGGACCATTTCCCTAATCTACATATAAAGACATCGTTAGGAAATGTTTCAGCACTATGCCCATTGAACAGAGCAATTGTGGTAGGGCTCCTGTAAGAACTATGACATATTTAGCCACAGATTCTTGGCTCTAAGAATGGTGGTAAGTATGAGTTTCAATTTGTAAAGCTGGCCTTAAATTTAATCAGGAAGTGTTTGAGTATTCCATTCTATTTGTGCCACTGCTGCTGGAAGTTAAAAGCATGAATCATTTTTCTCAGCTATGGAACATATATGCTACAATAGTGTGCTAACTGGTAAAAAGTATGTAGTGGTAAAATAGCAGTATGGCTGTTGTGGAGTTAACTAATAGCATAAAGATAGTATTTGATGTCCAGCCATAGAGAAGTATTCATTCCCTTCATTTCACGTACTCTGTACTTGGTCAAAGGCCCATAGTAAGGGAAAGCATAGGTCCTAGCAATCACTCAAACATCTATAGAGTAATTTTATGTGTGTGTTTTTTTGTGTATGTTATTATAAAATAGTGAAGAATTTACTGTGCACATATAGACTATTCATTTTATGTTATATAAATGTTAATTCTTAAACAAATCATAATTGAATGTACATAAAGAAACTCTCTCTAATGTATATTAATATTATAATTACTATTAATAATATTACAAATATATATCATTAATAATACATAATTAAAATACAACAAAATAAAATATAATAAGGTAAAACAAGAACTGTCATATCAAAGTTGGACAGGACAAACCAAAGGAAGAAAAAGAGCCCACGAGAAGGCATAATCAGAGACTCATAAGTTTGCACCATAATATCACTAAACTAGAAGTGATGATATATATGAAAATATACGAATTAGTGATAAAATGACTCCTTATGATATTCTGCTCTTCTCACCAATCAATGCCTTGTCCAGCCATCATCAGAGAAGCTTTCTGCTCTATGAGATTTGAAAACAAATACAAATACCCACAGACAGATATTATACAGAGAGTGAGAGATCTTGGAACACTATGCTCTAAATGAGATGTTTCCAACATAATATTATCAAGCAAAAAATTCTTTGAGATTTTTATAAAAACATTTGAAAGACATACAATACAAAATATACATGCATTCTAATTATAGGGTCATAAAAACATTTTAATCTTTGTATTGTACTTGTATCTTAGTCAGAGGAGATATCATTTATTATGAATATGAAATGTCAACAAACCACACTGTGCTACTATCAGACTGTTATAGGCCTGCCTACCCATCCAGTTTTGGGGGAGTATTTCAATAGGAAATGTCAGGAACCAATGAGAATTTGCTAAAATTTAGCAGGTGATCTTTCTGAGATGAGACTGCCTTGGATTATAATCCACAACTGATTTTACTCCGGTAAGCATGGCCCAGGAGAAATTTATTTTAGAAATGATTCCTGTTATTAATATGCTTTTTCTGTTATTACTAAACATATATATCAATCACTAAGTATTAGCCCACCCTTTTGAGCAGATCTCTGCAGAACAATGAAGATCTACTCTCTTGTAGTGATGCTATACAGGCAAACAGATGATTTCTTAAACCTTAATGATGACCCTATGAGAATTCCTAATATTATATCAGTATTTATTAAACTGTTTTTTTAGTGGGACTTCTATTAGGTTCTCTTATGAAAACTCTGAAACTCTTGAGTGTCATGCGTTGTCTCTGAGACAGCAAGCACGTATTTACTACTCATTCCAAGAGGTTGTAAAATCATTAACAATGGTCATAAAGAGGGAATTAATGATTTACTATAGGTGCTATGACAGAAGATAAAATATTGACTGGGTTGATCTATAAAGAATTTCACTAATACCTGTCACAAAATCGTTGTGGTTTTTAACTTTACATGAACCTGTTGACCTTAGGACAGATGATGAATGTTTAGCCAGATAATTACTCTTAATTACACTTAATGGATATACATGTAAACCTCTTACTTAGTTTATGATTTAAATTTATGTGTAAGCTTGTGATGAACTTTTTACCATGTGATCATGCATTTGGAAAGATATACAAGTGTGAGGACAAACAGATGAGAACATTCTCACTATATTATCCCTATTCCTTCTTTCCTTAGCCCCATCCCCTTAACTGCTTATTCTCCTTATCCCGCTTTCTTAGCATTCTCCTTTTTCCATTTTCTTAAACTACTCTTTATCCCCTTTATCTCAGTACTGCTTATCCCCCTTTTTTCTTAGACCCCTTTCCCCCCTTTTCTTACAAGCCCCTTTCCCCTTTTCCTTAGAGAGCTTTCATAGGAAACTAGTTTTAGAACTTAGAAATAAAGGCTAAAATCACTTTTCAAAAAAATCCCGCTTTTCTTTCTGTAACTTAAACTAGCAGGCTGAAAAATAGCACTGCTCAGTTTCTGTGGTGACTTGACTTAATTTTGTGCTGTTTTGGAATGAGGTACTAAACAGTTTCTCACCTCAGAAGAACTCAGAAGGCAGGTCAGTCACTAAAACAAAGTGACTTAAATTTAAGGCAGGTCAACATTTTATTATTATATAGCAACCCTAAATATCTCCTAAATCCAAGTTTTACCCTTGCCAAAGGTCTACCCCCTCTGCTGCCTCAAGAAAAAAGCAAACAAGAAAGAAGACAAGCTGGAGCTGGCCCCTGACAAAGAAAATGTGAAGTGCTCTTTTTCTCAACACTGTCTTAAATCAATTCTTTGGAGCAATCATTTCAGGCCTCCTATATATTCTAATAGAAATTGTGGTTTATTCCTAGCTGTCAGCTTGACTACATCTAGAATGAACTACTATCCAGAAATACATGGGACACCTCTGATTCAAATCTTGAGGCTGGAAGACACAGGATTCTGACTTGGATCTTGATATGGAATGACACATACTATTGATTTAGATCTTGAAGCATAGTGGCCATGAAAAACTTAGGCCCAGGCAAGGGCCTTTAATCTCAGAAGACAGAAGCAAGCATATCTCTGAGTTCCAGGCCAACCTGGGACAGAACAAGTTTCAAATTAAGGCATGATGGTACACACCTTTAATCTGTACCATATCTTCTGCTGGAGGCTTACATAAGGACAATACAAGAAGGAAGGCTCACTCGTCTTTGCATGCTTGCACTTACTTGGACATCTGTTGGAACCTACTTCATCAGTATTCTAGTTTATACAGAAGGCTAGCTGAGACACCTAGCCCCGTGGGACTGAGAAAATACTAGATTCTTAGACTTCCCATTCACAGATGGCTGTGGTTGAGTTATGTTTGAATGTGTTTGGCTCAGAGAGTGGCACTATTAGAAGGTATGGCTTTGTTGACATAGGTGTAGCCTTGTGGGAGGAAGTTTGCCACTGTGGGGCTGGACTTTAAGAACCACTTCCTAGCTGCCTGGCAGCCACTTTTCTCCTGTTTGCCCTTGGAATAAGATGTAGAACTCTCGTTCTTCCAGCACCATGCCTGCCTGGAGGCTGCCATGCTTCCCAACATGATGATAGTGGACTGAACCTCAGAACCTGTAAGCCAGCCCCAATTATATGTTGTCATTTATAAGAGTTGATGTGGTCATGATGTCTCTCCACAGCTATGGAGACCTTAACTAAGACAGATACCATAAACTATTTTATAGATTATCATGTACAATTTTGAAAACTGTTTTATTTAATAAAACATTATCAGCAATCAATCTTATTACTAGCTCAAGAGAAACTCATCACTGTATTTTCAGGTTTTCGCACATCTTTTGTCTACAATAGAGAGCACTTTGAGGAAGATGTTTTCATACCTTGACCTTAATAAAATCCACACCCAGTTTCCTTTACATAATCAAAATGGTAGTTGTTAGTGAAAAAGAAGCTTCTTTCAGCTTCTATTTTTTTCTGAGTAACTGGCAAGCTTCTAGTTCAGTCCCACCTTGTAATTTGACCTCTCTAGCCTTTGTTCTTTAAGGAGCTACAGAGATGTAGATGCCATCTTAATTGCTTCACCCCTTGTTCCCAGCCAATTCTCTCTGGGTCCATAACTGTGTGTCTAGAAAAAGAAAATAAATGGCTGCTCTCTGTGTGCCTGCTGCTCTCTACAATTAATGTCAAGTTAACAGTCATTATTTGATGAACTAACAGCCAAATGTTAAATGAGTCAAGTATATTTTCTTATAATAATAGGTTGTCCTATCTGTCTATCACTTTGAAGTCATCATATAGAACTCTGCTTCTGGTTGCATTGGAAAATCAAGAAAGCCAATGCCTTATGTTAATACATTCATAAAATATGATGATATTTGTGTCACTTCTAGTTTTATAAATTGAGTATCTGCACCGAGAATTGTTTGTACAAATAAATATGTATCATTTGGCTTGATATCTGGCATGTTTGGGAAATATGGAAATGATTAAAAACATCTAGGACTAATCACAATCTGGCAATCCGGATGTATGCTCAGTATCAGCTCTGCAATGAATAGCCGTATAATAAAAGCCACAGCACATTATAGTTGATATTAGCATCAAGGTAAAAGTTATAACAAATAAAATGGAAAACACATTTTTATGTCTCTAGTAGATTTAGAATGGAACATACTTAGTATCTGAATATTTTAAAAATAGAAGAAAGACTGGGGAGACAGGGTATTCAGTGAAGGGCTTGCTGTGCACTCATGATGATTCAGTTCAGCTCTCAAGCCCCGAATTAAAAATAAAAATAGGTGTGATTATATGTAGATCTACAACTGTAGCACAGGGGGAGACACGCAGACCAAGCCAGTCTAGCCAGGCCATAGGACTTAGTATCAGTAAGAGACCTTGTCGCAAGAGATAAGGCAGATTATCTCATTTGGTCCCTACCTCCACATAGAAACACGCACAAACACACGTGTACACTAAGGCAATATACATAGAAAGAAAGAGCCATCCTTGATACCCAAACACATTACATTATTTATTCATTTATTAATTTATTTATTGAGACATATTATTACTCTGTAGAAAAGGGTAGTCTCAAACTCATGGCAATCCTCCTGCCTCGGGTCTTCAGGGTGTTCTAACAAGTATGTGCCACCATACCAGGATTTATAAACAATAGTTTTTGCTATTTGTCATTTTTTGAAGTACTGAGGATAGAAGCTGGAACATACACATAGTAGGAAATCAATGAACTGTTTTGATTATTGGATGTTTTACTGAGGTTAGTTTATGTACACTGAGTTAACCTGTGGAGTCAGAGATGGCAGGACCTTGAGGTTTTTAATCAGGCCTGTTCTTTTACTTCTTAAAGTATTTCATTTGGGTCAATTGTTTAAACCAGCAATGCTCTTTCTTTTTTCATTATGGAAAATACAATGAAACTATTTAATTAAAATATAAAATGACATTTTAAAATATTCAAGCATGATGATAAAGGGCTATAAATAGCATATGTCACTTGCTGAGCTTATTCACAGCCTACATTTGATTCTAGGAACCACTGAAGAGGCAACTGTAAAATCATTGACACATTAGACCAGAGATCAAAGCACCCAAAGACTTCTATCAGCTTTTCACAGTATGTGTTGATGGGAAGCAAAACACAGCACAACATAACACATCACAGCACAACACAAAGCTCCCACACATCAGAAGGTGTGTGGGAAAAGAAAGATTTTAAAATACACAGAATGCTCTGTTTTTTCTAACCAGGCCTGCTTTCAGCAGAAACAATTACTCCAGTTCTCAGGTTAAAGGGTTCATGATTTTTTGTTATCAGATTTTAACTGATTAAGACAAGTGACAAGGAGATACTGAAAAATTTGCTCATCAGAAAAACAAAAATCCAAACCATGAGGTGAGACTCGAGGTCTTTTAAAGACTAATATCAACATTCAAATGAAAAATAGAGGATGAAATAGTATAGGCACTGTCTATCTGAAGATCCCCCAAGCTCAAGACATAATAATAGGAACTGATCAGTTGGGCTGCACCCGGTGTAAACACTACACAGCAAAGGAAAACCCATGCAAAGAAACACTAAGGATGGATAGAAATATTTGTCAGCTACTGCTCCAACAGAAAGTTGATATCTCGAGCACATGCACTCATAACAACCAAGCTTAAGAAGAACAAATACTATAACTGCTGATAAATGGTTGACTGAAGGGATGCTTTACAAAAGAAGAAGTGCAGTCAGTGTGTTACAAATAAATTTGAAAAATCTAACTATCGGGAAAATTAAAATGAAAAAAATTCTTCTCACTTAGGTAAGAAGAAAAGACATTTACCACTCTCAGTAAGGAGTTAATATTTAATCCATAAGAACTCAATATCAAACAACAAACAAAAAAATTCAACACAAATAATATGATGTCTAGGTTGGCAAACCTAGAAATGACCCAAACAGGCATCTTTTCAGAGCAAATTTAAAAGGTATATGAAGAGGAATAATATTCCCAATCACCAGAAAAAAATGGAACTCAGAGAATGCATTATCACCTTAGCCTACTAAAAACAGCAATTATAAAAAACATTTATGTGTGGCAAGGAGTGGAGGAAATGGAGAAATTTACAGAGTATTAGGGGAAAAGTTAATCTGTATAGTCTTTGTGAAAAACAGTACGAAACTTTCATTTAAAAAAATGAAACAGTCATATAATCCAGAAAACTCAATGCAGGGTATACATGCAAAATAAATTAAATCAATATATCATGATATTTAATATCATGTCCACTGCAAAATTATTCAAAGTAGACAAGCTTTGAGATAACTCAAGTGTCTCTCAACTTATATTGGTTAAAGAACTGTGACATATTTACACCATGGAATACTGTTCACTCACACAAAGACCAATGTTCCAACATTTACAGAGCTGTAATACATGAATCAACCCAAGTACAGAAAGATCAATAGCAAGACTATCCCCTATAGAATCTAAAAACCTTGAAATTATAGAATTTGAGAATAGAACAGTGGGTAATTTATGAGCCAATATATAGTTAGTTAGGTCAAATATGTTTTGAGTGTTACTACTTCACAGTAAGTTCTTAACAGGTGCAGTAGTGTGCTGGGCAGTTCAGAAAGCTGGTAAAGACATCCTTCAATAAAGATATCCTTCAATAAAGACATTCTTCTTTGGGGTCTAGACCATTAAGTGTAATTCTTACCCGTTGTCAAGGAAGCGTCTCTTTGCAATAGACAGAAACCATTATAGAAAGCCACAAGGATTTGTGTTTATTGTCTTGCTTGTTCCTTTTCTATTTGTATCTATTGTATTGCTAGTTCCTCAACCTAGAATTGACCTTAATACTTGCATGTAATTAAAATGGTATAAAAGCAAAAAGAAGGAGGGGAATGAGATAGGGGATTTCTAGGGAGGGGAAATGGATGGCATTTGAAATGTAAATAAATAAAATAGCAGTAAAAACATTTTTAAAAAGAAAAAAAAAAGAAAGCCACAACTAATCAAATTACAGTTGTGGAATCTCATCCTAAGGAAACAAATCCACCCAGGGATCATTGCTGAAGGGAGGTGGAAGGATTGGAAGATCCAGAGGAATAGGGAGCTTGTAAAATTGTCTGTTCTAGTAATGTCAGAAATTACACACATAAAATCTCACCAACACAACTTCCTAAACAAAAGTTGAACAAGCATGGTAATCAGCATGTTCTCTTGGACCAGAAAAAGCCCACAAGGCCTCAAGTGTTCACAAAAAACTACAGGTAACTAAAGAATGTGGAGACCAAGATAAATGGACAAACAACTCACTGTAAGGAAGAAGAACATATCAGTTGGTTATCTAACATCAAATGCTCATCTTCAAAATAGATACAAGTAACAGTACACAGATTGTACAAGTTGTATTTATGTTTTTATGGAATACATGTGTGTGTGTGTGTGTGTGTGTGTGTGTGTGTGTGTGTGTGTGTGCGTGTGTGTGTGTGTGTGTGTGTGCGTGTGTGTGGAAGTGTGTGTGTGTGACAACAATTAATGAAAAGGGGAATGCACTTGAAAAAAAGCACGGATGGATATATGAAAGCATTTAAAAGAAGGAAAGGGAAGAGGGAAATGCTCTCAAAAATCTCAGAAATAAAATAATAAAAATATTAAACATTTATAAAGCTATGAAAAGTGGTTTTGAATATTTCACTAGAAAACATAAATGTTTTAGGAGACAAACTCTTATTTTTACTTTAAAAAAATCATAGATGTATTGAATTGTTCATGGTAACCCATGGTGATACTGTTTACATTATATTACATAATGCAAATTTCTTGTAGTTAAATTTTAAAATGTTTTAAAACTCTCACACTTAATTGATTAACTGAGTAACTGATTATCAAATTAGAGCAAATTAGATAACTGGAAAAATTAGATAACTGGAAAAATACTATCTTGATTTAAAGTAACAATTTAATATTGTTAAATATGACATTAAGGAACAATTTAATTTTAAATAGAAAATAACTGAAGAAAATAAACATATATTTAAAAGAGAACATATGGGAGACTTTGGAGTAAGAAAAGAGAGGGTGAAACTGTATAATTATAATCTGCAAAAATATTATAAAAGAATTAGTATACAGTATCTGGTCATTGGGGAAAAAGCAGGATAGATCTGAAAGGACAGAAATATGAGTAAAATACATTGTATAAAAGTCTTTAAAAATTTTAAAGTTTTGAAAAAAAAAAAAACAAAGAATCAAATTTAAAGTCCATTTCATGACCCGGAACTCATAGATGATACGGTTGATGATGCCAAGAATCCAGGGGAACCCTACCGCTATTATTTTGCTAAATGAATAATGTAATGACTCCTAATGATACATTGCTGTCAGTATAGCTCGGTATATCGCTATACAATCAAAAGGCTTCTTCCAGTAGCTCTGAAGAGATTTCACACAGAGACCCACAACTGGACAACATGGTGAGAGTGAGAGTTACTCCTCACTGAAGGAGATGAATTCATCACGCCCCTGCCCTCCAGGCTCAAGGATCAATGTGAAGGAGGAAACAGAAAGATTCAAGACCTAGAGGAGGAAATTAATTTTAAGGAAACAGTGCTTCCCAGACAAAACAGGGTGGATGCACATATAAACAGTCTCACAAAGACTGTCACAGCAAGAAGATAGACCCACAGAAGCTGAAGCAAGAGAACATCCCAGCATGGATACAGGGAAGGAGGCACAGGGTTCCAGCCTTAGCCAAATACTCATTTGCAATGAAAGCAGATATGAGAGGGAAAAATTAGTTCTTTTCAAGGAAGTGACTCTGAGAATATTCCTAGGCAGTCCTTATTTTCAAGAATAGTTGGCCAACATGAATCAGACTCCATGTTTTTCAATGCCTATTTTTCTTTTCCTTTTGCATTTGTTTTTAAGAAGGAGAAATGTATGAGGTTGGATGGGCAGGAAGAAGAGATGATCTGGGAGAATAGAAAGAATATGATCAAAATATACTGTTTGGATGAAACATAACTAACAAATAAAGCTCATAACATCAAAGAGTTTATGAAACCATACTAGCAAATTATAAGTTGAATACATTTTAATTACATTTTATTTATTGTACATGTATACATATGTGTGCATGTGCCAGAGCGTGCTTTTAGAGGTTGGTCAAAGACAACATCCAGGAGACACTTCTCTCCTTCCAACATGTGGCTCCTGGAGACTGAACTAAGATCATCAGATTTTGCACCAGGCGTACTTACCCAATGAGCCATCTTCCTAGCCCAAGTTACACAATTTTTAAAATTGTTACCTATATTAGAATTTCCTTGTTCTTTATTCTAAAAGCCAGAAGTTGCATCTCATGGGTTTTTGTAAAAGAGATTGAAAAGCATTCACTTCTTTTCCTCTGTGCCGTTCCTGATGGGAGCTCAAGACTAATTTTTTTTCTAGCTTGATATTGCACATTCTGATGTTCATTAAATCAGATATTCCAACTCACAAGCTCTAGTAATAATTAAGTTCTGTTAAGACTCTATCAAAGATTGCAATCAACTGCTATTCTATGTATACTAACACATACAGCATCATAAACTTTAGTTGGATAATGAGGTAATAAGCTAGGTGACCACTGATAAATGTCCTGAGAAAATGATATGGCAGAAAATGACTTTTATAGCCCATTTGCAAGCCTGGCCCCTATCAGTAACAGGGTTCTGTGGCCTAGCAACCTGCTCTATTTTGATCACAGTTTCAGATATTTAACATCTGTGTTTATTATGTCAATAAATAATACATAGTCTTTCTTTACCATTTAGATTTCTACACCTTTTTCTCAAAGTATTTTTTCTTTTTCTCTTTCATTTATGTCTATGTAAGAACTCCAGAGAGATGCATATCAAACACTGTTACTTTGTTCCTTATTACTCCTGTTTAACCAGTAGTGTCCTCACACCTTAAGTCATCTATACCAGACCAGGAAGTAACTTTGAAAGCACACAGAGCTATAAAGATACTAGGACCAGAAAAAAAATCCCTGCAGCTAGGCAGGGGACTTTGGGGAAGCAATTAGTGATTCCTGGCTGGGCAAACATTAGGAAGAATGGTGAAACCCTGAAGGCATCGTGGTCATATAAGTTCATATGCCAGATACTTCCTGCTTTCGAAAACACTGTACTGTGTTCAGATTGAAAATTCATAAATACAACCTTCTCACTCTTTATGTTACCTGTATATGTGTTTTTATATCATGTATCAAAATTACATTCACTGCAGAATAATTTATTATCTTTTCAACTATGAGGCTTATAAAGAAGAGCTGAGCCTTTTCTTCTGCAAGTGGCCTTGACAGTCAAAATGGTGACTGCTGCAATGCCAGTGGGCAGAAGGAATTACTGAATGAGAGAATAGCTAAGAAGAAGCCACCTGGGAATTAATCTTTACCTTGTCATTTTTCTATTGAGTGTGAGAATGCTTTCTTGAAAACAAAACCTCTAAAATTGCTTATTAGAATTTCAGGATTTATTGTAAAATCAAAAGATAACCAAGTACCATCATCTACATTCTCAGCATCACTAATTCCTTTCTTTGACTTATGTCACTCTTATAGACTTAATAAATTATATGGCAAATGAAACTAGCTGAGCCTTCTGTAACCAAGGTTCCCATGTACAGTATGTTCAAAACTTTATTTTTCCCAAGCAGGTATAGTCAGGGGGTGAAACTATAGTTTAAATGAGTCTCCCACCTTCAAAAGATGAGGGTCTTCTCTGTTCGCCTACTTAGGGCCTCACACGGTCCTCACTAGTTCTAACTTTTCATTTATAAGCTTGTGATTGAAAATATACATCTTATTTCCTAACTCCTCATTTCCCAAACAGAGCATCATGTACTTGGTCAAGTACACAAAGTTTCCATAAAAGGGGTGTGTGGCTAGATGGGACAGTTTTGCAGAATACATTAATGAATCCCATGAATGTCCTTACTATCTGTACTGAACATTCATTTGAATTGTTTCTGAATGGTCCACACTATAACAGTGTTTTCTTTTCTGACATCTACTTGTAAAATAGTTACATCTTGAATTGTAGTGATGTGCAATGCCGGCTTATGTTGTGAAACACAAAACTCATTGAGTGAATAGATGTAGTATCATAAAATCACTTTGTCGTATGCTACAAGCTTTTGTGCCATCAATAAGTCATGCTCACAAATCTATATGCTTTAAAATAGTAAATAGTCAGTTTTATCTAGTGGAAACAGTTTTAAAAAACATTTTGAGATTTTTATATATGTATTTGCACTAGATATTTATCTCATATCAGCGAATAGCAGCTATATGGTGGATAATGGATCGTGGTCTAAAGTTAGCTTTTCAGTCTTTGGTCATAGAATTAAACAGTGAATCAATAGGCTAATCCATTCTTGACTCCAATATATCTAGATTTTCCTATCATGCTGGATACTTAGGAGCTTTTGTATGGTTGGCATAGAAACTTGGAGTACAGGGGTTTTATAAACTCTAAAGTTAAGGTAGCCCTTAGTCTACAAGTATAAAAATTACATTTATATTCAAAGTATGCTTGCTGATTAAATATTAAATCATTTCATGTTTATAGAATACAGGATATACCAATTCAATAAGCTAGGAATTCTTAAAACAAGCCTGTAGATGTTCAAAGAATATGTTGTGATTATGGTGTTTTATTCAATCTCTTATATAACATTGTCTTTATTTCCTACACCCTTGTGTACAAATCACTTTGCATTCAAACTGCTATCTAATGCACTGTATTAGTATTTTAAGTCCAAACTAACAAGATAACTTACTGTACCCAACTTATAAACAACAGATATTCATTGCACAGTATAGATTATGGGAAATTCCATACCAGGGTACCAGAAGGTGAGTATCATATGAAAACACAGTTCTCATCGCTAAAACCTAGTATGATTCCCCACATACTACTCAGTCCCACTCTTCACCAGCATTTAGCCCACTAATGAGGGCTCCATCCTCATGACTTCTTCACTCTCTAGCATACCTCACCTCTCAGTTCTAACACATTGGGGGTAAGATTTCAAAGTTCATAGGAACTTTGAAGAGACAAAGAAATATCCTGGCTGTAACATATATAACAAGTTACAATTTGGACTAGTAATACAACTCAGTGAGTAAGGAAGCTAGTCATCAAATGTAACACCTTGCCTTTGATCCCAGAATCCAGATGGTGAATAAAAAGAAAGGAATCCCTCAAAATCCCTGACTTCCACATTGCTACCAACCCAAGTACATGTGTGCATAAACACACATACTCACACACAGTTAAGTAAGTATGGAAATAAGTAAACAAACAAATAAATAAATAGGTTGATTATTTTCCATTAAATATTTACATAATTTTCTTGTTAGAATACTTGAGGGTCACTATAAAAAGCTTTATATAGCCTATACACTACAATTCTAAACAGCCTTTAGGAAATCTTATAATATACATATACCTATATGTACAAATACAAACACATGCATATACATTTTATTCTCTCTCCCACCTCTCTGTGTGTGTTCAGATGTGCAGATATATATGTCCCAGTAGGCCAGTGGATGATGGTTTGAGGAAGAATACAGTTAGCGAAAGCTGGCAGCAAGCACTTTCTTCCATTAAACTATCTTCCCAGCCTGAGATAATCATTTATAGAAGAGCTTTTCTTGACATCTGGGATCAAAAGTGGTCTGTATAGTCTGGTTCAAATTGGGCTTAAGGAAAATACTGCCCAGTAAGTGTTTCATGGTCTCTCCTTTTCTAGTTACTGTAATTCCACTCTATGGACTAGTCATAGTTTTTTTCCCCTCAGTTGTCATTTGCTTTCACTGCTTTTCATTTCTATCTTTGTATTCAACTGCAAGCTGCTAAGGCTCTCAAAACTAAAACACTACATGATTGCTATTCTTTTTCAGTATTGGTATATATATAGATATATAGATAGATATAGATATAGATGGATATTATGGCTGTGTTGTCAAATGTATTTCAGTTCCTGTGTTTCTCATCCGTGCACACTGCCTTACAGAAAATATACTTTCATTTCAATATTTTCTTATTTGTTGTATACATTCTTTGACATTTTAGTAAGGTTGCAATTACTCTAAGACTCTAATAAATCATTTTAGATTTTTTCTCTGATTCTTCAGAAACAGTTTCACCTTGCTGATCCTAAGGTTTATACAGAGTCATCTTTCTTTTGGAGTTTTAGTTTTTAAAGGTATATTAATTAAGATTACAATATTTATAGTTTAAATAAACATAAATAATATAAGATATCATTTAATAAGTGAGTGATAATCATTCTTACTATAGCTTTGGCCATTAACTAAGGCCTGACTGTTGAACTCTTTGAACTGTCAGAGGTGAGAGTTGATGGATATTTACCAACTACTCAGTATCTAGCTATGTCTTTGCTCAGACTCCAAGTTTTCTATTTCAATCTGTCTTCCATCACACATAGGATAGCAACTCTGATATTTTCTTTCTCTATTCCTCAGTTTATATTTTACTAAATAGAACACCACAGTGGTTTTCTGGCTTCTTGCAGATAACTCCTACATTTGTTCATGAGCCTGGTATTTAAGGCCTTCCATAAAGACCTAGTTTGGCCACATTACTTCTGCCCCCTCAACAGATTTGTTTCCTAATGACACCAATTATGTAAACAGCAGCCTGCCTTTAATGTTTAAAGCCAAGGCCATGATATATTCTAGGTTGATCTCTACAATTGCTTTTTAACCTATGATTTCCCACTCTTAGAAAGTTACTATGTAAAAAATCACCTAAAATCATCAAGGAGTAAAAAAGAAAATTCCTTTATTCTTTATAATTAAGTCCTCACACATGACCTGTTTTCATCACCCACTACTGAAAGCACACTTTAATACTTTTTCCATACGTGTTGATTCTAATCCACGTTCCCATTTTCAAAAATATTTTTATGTTCCTCAACCTATGTGTTTTATTTTATGTTGACATTTCCATATCTTGGCATCAGTACATGTTGTGAGTCAGACCATCTGTTGTTGGGCCTCTGATAGTGGGTGTCCAACTTCGTGCCGTGTCCTTTTCACATGAGGAACTCAGTGAGCCAGTGGGAAGAACATTGCCTGCCTCTCAATGCTTGCTTTTCTATCCAGGCTGTAATACTTTCATAAAAACAAGGTTGTTCTTAGATGCTGCCGAATTTCTGCTTTCTTCAGGAAATAAACAGAAGAGAGTGTCACATTTCAAACTGATAAGGTCATTCCAGAATTATTGTGTTGAGTGAATATATACATGTATATGTATTCATGTGTATATGTATATGTATATGTATATGTATATGTATATGTATATGTATATGTATATATGAATAGTTTTGCCACATTACTTCTGCCCCCTCAAGAGATCTGTTTCCTAATGTATTCCAATTATGTAAACAGCAGCCTGCCTTTAATGTTTAAAACCAAGGCAATGATATATTACTCTAGGTTGATCTAGTCCTCTACAATTGCTTTTTAATGTATGATTTCCCATCTAATGAATGTATACATATATTTGTACATTCATTCAATCTTTCGCTTTTGACCAGGCAAAAAGCAATTTTATTTTTTAACAGTTTATAAATAGTTATATGTTCATTGCTAACATCTGGTTTTCTTAGAAAAAAACAATTTTGAAAAAGGAACTAATTTTTAATTAATGGGAACAACATGATATATTTCACTTTTGAGCAAACCAAGAGATAATGGTTAAATCATTTATCTGCTTCTAAATGGGATGTTTATGAGTAGGTTATTTTTTCTTTGTTATGATGTTCATAGTAAAACATGCTAATGACGATTTGTTATAGAATATTGTCTATTCCATCTGCTAATATAAGGAAGCAATATCTTGTTTATACAACTCATTGCCACTTTTATTGCCAAAATGTATACTTATTTAATACAAATGTTGTCTTGCCCCAGCAACATAGTGTTACATTTCATCTTCACTGTAGAGAAATGAAAGAAAATGTAAGAATCCTGAAAGAAAATTTAGTTCAAAGTGAAACATGTCAAAAAGAAAGTAAACATGTAAAAGTCAAAAAGTCGTGTAGAGAAAGATGCCTAATTGTTAAAAATGTGTAGCTTAGAAAAGCCCAGAAATTTAGTCTCCCCAGGTCTAAAGATGGTGCAGGATTTAAAAATACTGGTCAGTGCTCACCAAATTCATAGCTATATTTTGAATAGTTTGTACTCTGATGAGAAGTTTGTACATGAGAAGCAATGAAAAACAAAGAAGTTTATGGATTTTGGAGAGTGGTTGCCTGGATCAAACCCCATCTCTGTGATTTACAGATCATATGATAGACGTTAGGTGCCTCAAGTTCCTCCTTGCTAAATTGGAGCAATTACTATGTGGCCTATCGGACTACAGGAATACTTTAAAGAGTTAGTGCAGTTAAAATACTTAATTATAAATATTGCTCAAAACGTGTTCCTTACTGTAATTACTGTTATGGTGAGAAATGCAACTAAAAAGTGGCAGACTAGTCACATTCATTTTCATAAATTTGATCTTTTCTTGGGAAACCACCAGAGTATTTCTATGATAGTACATGTTCCATATAAGTAGGACACAGGATAAAAGTAGCATTTAGTTTGACTGTTTGATGTGCTTTGAAATGTGTCAATGGATGTACCTATCTTTATACACGATGCAACCTTGACTCAGGCTGAACAGTGAGTCTATGCACCAAGACTTTCCTTTGGTTGGTATACAGAAAATCCCTGCTAATTTTGTGACTTAACCATAACCTTTCCCCATACCTCACAGCCTTGCACAGACATCCTCCCAACTCCCTATGACTTTCACATTCAATTTTAGATTTGTATCTTTCAGAAAATTTTGCTCTAGATTAGGGATTTTACAAAAAATTGTCATTTGTTCCACTATGCATTAACTTTCTACTTGAATTTCTAGAGACAACCTTACGTATTGCCATTATAATGGGGAAAACCTATCTTTAGACTCCTATACACTCTACTCATTACATGGAAATACAAAGAGTCTTCCTAAACTTCTGGCAACTTCCAAATTATTTTTGATAGTTTTAACAGAATAGATAATATTCTCTAGGAGATCTCTCAAAATATGCTGGGCTCTTATTTGGCCTGGTATTTACTCATCCACAGACCTAAAAAAATTCAAAACAAAATCTATCTTATGAGTTTCTTGGCTTCCAAAGAATATTATAAATTTTGTATGATTTAAATATTTTTATAACACAGAATAACTACACAAAATAATGGGCTTTATTGTGAAATTCTTTTACATGCATAGATAAAGCACTTTGATCACACTCAACTCCAGTTGACTTCTCTCGGCCCCTTCACCTCTCACTGACTCCCCTCCTCCTGTTCCTACTATCATGTCTGTAAAGTGATTCTACATAGCTCCTGTATATTTGAGAGACCATGAGATATTTGTCAAAATAATGCCATAACTAACATCCACTGGGTCATTTTCTTGAATATTAAGTTTCATTGTCTTATCCAACTAAATCAAGTCCCATTGAAGAAATGTACATTTGCTTTGTCTGTTCATCTTTTGTTTGAGTGACACATTCATTATTTTTTGTAGCTTTTGTGGTTAATATGTGAATAACATGGAAGTACAGATATGTTGTGGCGTGTGAACATTGGTGTGTGTGTGTGTGTGTGTGTGTGTTCCCAGGCATGAAATGCCTGGGTCAAAAAGTGACCTATCTCTATTGCTAGAGTTTCAAAAATAATTGACTTTGGCTGTGCCCATTTATGTCCCCACTAACAGTATATAGACTGAATTAAAAAATAAGCCAAAATATCATGGCTTCCACGCTGTGAAATTTTTGGGGTCAAGACATATCTTATTTGAATTGGTAATGCTGAGGTCACACATTTGGCTTTGACATCAAAAAAAGATTCAAGAAGTTCAATTGCCCAAAGGTAAGTAAGCACACCTTACTGTAGATACTATAGCAGATGTCTGATTATAGGCACTTAACATTATCCTCCAAAATCCATGGAAGAATGACCTTATCACTACTTGGAATGAAGTGGGCGCACAGATACTCAGTAATTTGCTCTTAATGGTATAGAGATAGAGATCTGATAGCGTATTGATGTTTGAACTCTGGCTTTGTACTGTTTAAACTTAATGCCTTAAATTCCAATGGGTGAAGTTTATCTTCACCAAGGTTCTTGTCTGCTATGAACAAATACTTAAACTATGATTCACTAACATCTTACCAATTCCAAATGAAGTCTAGTGAATCTACATTCATTAAGAAACATAAATATTTTTCATTCTGAGACTTTTTCAATTTTCTCTGTCATTTTTGAAGGTATAAAGCTAAAATTTTTAGTGTTATATTAGTGCAATAGTCTTTATGAGGTAATATTATACATGAAATATATAAAGGTAATTTGTATCTGCCTAACCCCGAAGTATTCAGTTGCCCAAAAATACTATAAGGAAAGATTTGGGAGGCTTCGAAATTTGTAACAACCACTTTAGCTGCCTAGATAATCTCTACCTTTATTTAACTTTGAAGAAACGATTTTTTGAATAAACTTTAAAGATACAAAAGAGGTTTCCAAAAACTACTAATCGTTTAATACGGGTTGTATATTTATAAATAAATTGTGCAGTTTCCCTAAATTTATATTCCACATGAATATATTTATACAATAACAACACCTTTCAATTTTGTCATTAGTTGAAATGCCAAAGCCATGTCCATTTTATATCTGCACATGAAGATTTCTATCTTATATTTTCAGAAGCATTTTTATCTTTTTTCTGGTGCATCATCTTTCACTTTCTAATTGTTAATCTTAGAACTCTAACATTACATGTGTTTACCATACATCAATTATTATTCCCACCTTGATACTGCATTTCTTAATTGCAGTGAGTCATGGCTATTAAGAGTTCATTACACAGACATCCCAGGGGTTATGAGCGACATAATAAAGACAAATAGTACTAAATATTCTAAAATTCATTACATGTGTCTTTGGAAATTATATTATACTGGCTGGATGTGCCAAGGATACTAGGTGATATGAGAGGTTTTATTATTTACAATTTGATTTATTATAAAAAGAGACAACTAAGTAATCATTATCAAGAAGGAATATGATACAGTTTACAAAGTTTTTCTTGGAACTAGTATGTATTTTCTCTTCAAGCCAGAATCCTTTATTATTTATATGCATTTTGTCAAGTAACTGATATGTGATGTGTTCTCAGTTTAATCCAAATGCCTTAGAAACGTACCCTTATCATCATTAACTGTTTGATGTTAGTAATTTCTATTTTCATGATCATGTGTAATAGTTTTACTCCCATCCCTATCTGATAGATAACATAAAGTGGAGACAAAAATGTGTGGTCTTAGTCTAAATATCAAGCTAAATACCAAGTGGAGAGAGGCATCGGATGTGGTGAATATGAAATTCTTCACCCATTCCTACAAGTAGAACAGGCAATTTGATTTTTCTTCTCTTCCTTAAGTAAAATCCATTAGAAGTTAGCAGATATGGAAAGAAAATATCTGTAATTGAAACATCCATCAGTTTTACTTTCTTAAGAGTACAGTTGATGTGCTGGCTTCTAGACTACAGCCTCTTGACAGGGGTGACCTCTCAGCCTTCGTTTTACTGGACCCCACAGTATTCTGCTTTGTGCTCATAAAGGATATAACTGGTTGTGAAAACTTGGAAAAGTTTTCATAGTTATATATATATATATCTTCAAGAATGAAGATCATTTTTTTTAACTTTTCTATAAAACTGAATTATCTACAGTGCTGAGCTTGTACTTTCTAAGACTAACAATTGCTAGTAACACTGCAGGGATTTCTTTATCTATACAATGTTCTCGACACTAAAGATAGTTCACATTCACTTGTATTGTATCCTTGAAAATATAATAAAATTTGTCTTTATGTCAAAGTAAGATTTTGCCACTATCTGATAGACTCTACTATGTGTTAATCATTTAAGGTTGTGAATCAAGATGAATTAAGTGTGAGAGTTTCAGAACTATTTTTGAATTTGAAACACAGTATTTATACATAGTTATGAATTACCATAAGACATTTGAATTTATCAATGAACTTTTTAATGTGAAAATAATATTATTTCTCCTAAAACACAGAGTATAATTCTTATACCTAATACTAGAGAATCATTGTGGAAGAGAGAACAGTGTAAGAGCCAGAGAGATGAATGGGAAGTTTGCTGTGAGTTGTCATTCCTAGAAATGCCATAAGCTACATCATCATGGCTGCCTACACATTACTTGAACAAAGACTTCCCCAGCAGACAAGGTAGCATGGAAGTCAATGGGAGGAAGTTCATGGGTCTCAACCATACACAAAAAAGTATAAGAAACACAGGAATGCTAGCAATGGTAGCAGCAGTCTTCCCTAGGGATTAGCACACCAATTATTATCCAATATCAAATGTTCAGTTTCCTAAAAGGAAAACAGTGGCTTAAAATGCACACTAACTACTTTTAAATAACACTCCTTTATCAAGCATTAGCTAGCTTATGGATCAAATATTGAGTGAATTTTCTGTCAGCTGAACACATAGGCATAGGAAAGCATCTTTACTATTTTATATAGCATCTGTATTGAGACGTAATTCATCTGCCAAAATATGCCCACTTACACAGTATTATCTAATCATGTTGAGTATATCTAGATATATCTAGATAGCCCCTCAATTTTATAATAATTTAATCACCACAATAATAAACTTCACATCATATTTTCTTCTCTAGCTTATCCAGTTTCTTGCCTCTTGTCTCATCCCCAAGCAAATACTCAATTATTTTATACTTAACTATATTTAAGAATATGGGAAATTTCATGTAACCTGGAAACATAACATGATCTCCTGTTGTAAGCTGTGTTCATGTAACAAAGTTTTAAAGTTAATTAATTCAGGTTTTTATCACATGTAAGAATGTTTATTCCTTTTTATACCTGAATAACACTCGGTCACCCAATTATATCACCCATTCCCTTTTAGCAAACATGAATTGCATTGCTACCAATATTTTTAATTTCATACACTTCAATTTCTCTCGGTTATAGATACTTCACATACTCTATGGCCAGGGAATAGCTAATTCTTTGCTTAATCAGTTGAGGAATTGTCAGGTTCATCTACACCAGTTTCACCTTTAACAGAACTGTGTTAGAGAGCTGTCCATTTCCTCTAGACCTCTAAGGACACTGTTCTTTTCTGAAATTTTGGGTCTATGTTTCAAGTTCTGATAAAGCATTACCACTTTCTGGATTTTGTTTATGTTGTTCATATAAATGAGCTCTGATGCCAAGCATATGAAATCTGCTAATGTGTATTTTTCTTTAGAGGAATGACTATATCCTTGTTCTTTAAAAAATTTTCCTCTTATTCGTTTGTAAGAGTTAACTTGTAGCATACACACAAATGTCTCATTAGATAGTTAATTCCTTGTTATGGGTGTCTCTTGATGTCATTTGTGTCACTGTATCTTTAATTTTCATGAACTTTTACTTACTTTTTATTTTGTTGCTTGTGGATAAGAAGTCATTGCTACAAACTCATCTCAAAAACCCTACGTGTATTTTCCTTTTAGATTTTTACTTCTTCCTAAGGCTTTTGCCCATTGTGAGTAGAATTTTAACCTGTGAAGTTCCAATCTCTTTTTTGTCATGTAGTTATACATGTGTTTCACTACATTTTTTTAAATGTATGCCCAGTTGAATAGTCCTGGCACTCTTATCAATTATCAGTTGACAACAGATGCCTGAGTTTAATTGTTTATCTATAATTCAATGTTTTTATGTCTACTCTATATGTTATAATATTATCTTGAATATGATTGCTTTGTATTAAGCTTTAAACCAAGATAAGCCAATCTTCTAATTTTCTTCATTTTCTAATTATCTTGGATATTCTTTGTCACTTTTAATTTCATATGAATCTTAGGATTATCGTATGTATTTCTATAATAGCCAGTTAGCATTCTAGTTAGGTGTTGAACTAAACCTGCAGAAGAATTTTGGGAATGCTTCCACTTTAATAATACAAATATTTTTCCATAAATGTGTACTATTGGCCACTTATTTAGATTTTTAAAGCCTTCCAACAATGCTTAGTAGTTTAAGAAATAATTTGGCATTTCTTCAAGCCCTATTTTGCTGTTTTAATGGTACTATAAATAGGATTGCTTTAATATCATTTTTTTCTAATCTGCGCTATAAGTGCAGACAAATAGAATGGATTTTTATATTGATCATCACTCCGCAGCCCTGCTGAACTTAGTACTTCCAATAGCTTTTAGTGGGTTTCTTAGAAATTTATTTACAGGAGATCAGGTCACCTGACACTAGTAGTCAGGCTCTCTTGGTTTTTGTTGTTTATTTGTTTCAAATCTTAAAATTCATTGCTGGAAACTGAGCAACTTAGATAGGTATACTTGATAGTGTCCTTCTGGAATACATTATCATTGACATATTTAGTGACTGAACAGCTCACTTTACTGACATTACTCATTTGCCATCCTAGAGTGGGGGTACATCTAATAATGCCTGGGTAGGAAGATAATCTCCCCGGAATGACAGAGGTTTGGGTCTTATTTCCTTCAAGATTTCACCAGATGTTTAATTCCACCAACAGCAGCTGATTCTTCTCCTGTTTTCAAGAATGCATCGGGCACAGCATAAACTACTTCTCAGTTTAATCTATTCTAACTTGAGTTTCTTACTTTAGATGATTTTTCCACTTCAGCATTCGATATTTTTTGACTCTGTAAGGGTTCCTCCCAGCTGCCTTTTTCTTTCATTTCTCTCCAGCAGACCAGCTGACCTGCAGTTCAGTTCATGTCCCTGATAAATCTATCCATCATCCCTAAATTGCCTTTCATTATAACTTCCATTTTTCAAAATGTGTCCTTAGCCTAGAATGTCTCCATCAGCTATTGATGCCATTTCCTCGCAGGCAAGAATTTGCAATTTGCCACTTGAGGCTAGCACTTTTTCTCAGACAGAATCTCTGAGTTATGGCCTGGTCCTCAAACAAGGGACAAATGGAAATGATCTGGGTAGCACATGCACCCTTCCAAAGTCCTGAGCTCTGGGTGAAGGTGGATGGCAGCAGCCTCGGGTCCCCTATAATCCAGGTAACTGAACTAAAACAAGTTTGATTCTCTGACTCTCTCTTGCCTGTAACTTCATTTCTTGTTCTCCGTCTGACTTTTGACTTTTCATGAGTTGTTTATCTTTCCCTATAATCACTATTGATATCAGGAAGAATGAGTTTGAAGCAGTAAAATTTTTTTGTAGATTCAAAGCTAATCTGAACAACTTTCTTATCTCCAGTAATGCCAGCTTGGTGATCCTGTGTGTCCAACCAGATCAATGCCTAGCCACATTACCTGCTCTGCTAGTTATTCAACGCCTAGCCACATTACCTGCTCTGCTAGTTACGCAACCCTCTCTCATATCCAATCTTTACTTTCAACAGATTGGATCAAGAAGTGTCCACAAGGTTAGTAAAACACACATCTGAGTGTGTCTCTGAGGGTTTCCAGAGACAAATTATGAGAGTTAGAACACAGTGAATAGTTTAATCCGTTGGTAGACTGAAAATCTAAATAAGCTTTTGGGAGGTTGTAGAGCTGCAAAAGATGGAGTCTTGCTGAAGGAAGCATGTCTCTGGGGCCAGATTCTCAGAGGTTCTATCCAGCCACAGCTGCTCTTCGTTATCTCTCTTCTCTGCTAGACAAAATAAAACTCACGAAGCCATGAGAAAAACAACTGTTTATTCTGTTAGCTGTTTCTTCATAGGATTTAATCTCAGTAAGGTGATAAAACTAATGTCTCCAAGGCTAGTCATCTTTCATGGTTCCCCCATTTCCCTTCTCCAATCCCTCAAAGTTCCTGTGTGTCCTGGAAGATGAATCTTGGGTTCCTGAAGTGGTGTTTGCATTTTAGCTTCTGTTTGACCTTCCTTTACTGGTGAAGCCACATTAAGTAACTCTTTTCCAGCTCATCTCCACTGCTTATTCCATGGATGGACAGACTGGAACATGTGATCGAGACTGCCTAGTGTGATTCCCTGTGCTCTAAAAGTTTCATTATAGGATAAGCTTCTTAATAAAATATGTCTAAGATAAATGATGTGCCTCTTGAGTGAAACAAAACAACCAGCTGCCCCCATCAGACACAAAGATACTCTAATTTAAATTCAGTAATAGTTAGCTGGAGGCAGACTGAGAAATGATGGAGCAGAGTTCCTCACTCTTCCAGATGGAAAGACCCCTGACTAGGAAAAGAAGCCCTGTGTTTTGGGGCTAGCTATTACAGAATGCAGTTGTGTTTCCAAGATTGGAGTCGGAATTCAGAATATCTTGATTCATATATTGCCGACATTTTCAAGTCTTATAAAATGTAGCAGAATTATAAAAGAAAAAAAAAGAAGAAAAAATTCTCTATTTGCTAGATATCCAAGGGTCATTTTCTGGTATCAAAGTTGTTTGTTTGCGGGGCTGAGGGTGGGTTTTTGTGTTTTTTTTTTTTTCCTAGAAGCATCACCAACTGACAGATCACTAGATCTTCTTATCATGTTCCATCAGAAGCTGGACTCAGGGCCTTTCTGTGGTTGCTTTTTTGTACTTTTTTCTCCTCAATCTGCTGGATTTTTATTTTTACCAAGAATTTATTAAAAAAATGTATTTATATGCAAATATTCACTTTTCTTTCCTCCCTCTCTCCACACACATCTCATAATTAAAATAATTAAAACAACTCTTAAATTAATTTCCAGAATTGTAAGAATTAACTTTACAATGGAGAAAGTAAGTATAATAAGGAAGTTAGGTTCACTTTTGCCATGAGCAAAAACATAACGTAGTCAAGAATATACAGCAAATAGTTGACAGTGTGTAGGGCTAGGGTTGATAGAATGCGTGTTTCATAGTTTTGGAGATCATTATTTAAAAAGATAAAAATCAACTCTTGAACTAGGAGATAGCTGGCAGTAAATTACTTGCCCCAGAAACAAATAGACCTTAGTTTACATGACCAAAACCATAGGAAAGAAACCTGGGCATTTCAATCAGTGCATTTAAAATGGGTGGAAGGGGTGAAGCTCATTGACCAACCGTTATTCTAGGTGATGAGGTTCAGGGAAAGACTGCCTTCCAAGATAAAGGTAGAGAGGCTGGGGAGATTGCTCAGTGGCTAAGAGCATTGGCTGTTCTTCCAACGGACCTCATTCCAGCTTCCAGCACTCAAGCCAGGCAGCTCACAACTCCATGGGATCACACTCTTCTGTCCTCCATGGCACTGGCACACATTTGGCATACAATCACACACACCTCCACAGGCACTGGCAAACATGTGGCATACACACATACCTGCAAAGGCATTAGCAAACATGTGGCATACACTCATACAGAGAAACACACCAGTGAAATTATAGTAAATCTTAAAAAGAAAAGTGGAAAGTGGCCCAAGAAGATATTCAAAATCTACCATGGACCTCCACATACATATGTGAGTATATGTTCAAATGTGCACACTGTAATAAATTAGTAAATAAGTGACTATTAACCCTTGATTGTGAAGGCTTACAAAGTTGTGTGGGGAATAAAAACTTAGGTAATGTAAGATGAATTGTGACATAATGGCTGTCAATGATTTTTTTAATTTATTTTTAGTTCCAATTTACAGCATCACAAACATCCATGTCTTTAACCAAGAAAACAACTTTTTTTGACCTTATCTGCATTTTAGTGACACTCAGAGACATGCTATTCAGTAGAAACTATTCTGTAATTTATTGATTCTGTAAATCATTCATAATATTCTCTCAAAGGTAGTTGTTATATTTATTTCTGAAAAATAATCTATACTGAGACTATAGTATCTAATAGGTGAGACACTAGTTCATCATTATGATATATATATGCATATATACATATATGTATATACATATATATATATATACATATATATATATATGTATATATATATATGTTATTTTGATGTAAATCCCATAAAGGTACACTAATCACAGTGAGCTGAAAATTATTTTTATTTGCTTAATATTCTCATTTCTTCAACCTATTTATACCACTTGAAAATTTTATGTTAAAGAAAACTCATGATGAGAACATTTTAAAGACTGGTGTTTTCACAACTATGAATGAAGTCAATAATACAGTATCAATTATGGTCACTATGCAGTACAGAGGCTCTACAGCTTATTGTAACTGTCTAACTGCAACAGTCCTTTAAACGCTGTCTACCTTCCACATTTCCTACCTCTGCACACAGTGTCTGGTAATTACAACTCTATTGCCTACTACAAGCCCAGCGATGGAATCAATTATCAGCACCAAATCTAATCATTCTACTCTGTACATGTACATCAAAACATCACACTGCACCTTGTAACTATAAGTAATTGTCAACTAAGGATTTCACTATTTGCCAAAAAAGCATGGAAAATTAGAAAGTGCTCCTTTGAAATGAGCTTGCAATTTTTGGCTACTGTGAATAACTGCTGTGAAAGACCCATGTTCCACTTCTTTCTAATAGCCCACAGTTTTCAAAGACTGTATGTTTTTCCAAACATAAAAGTCTAAAATGACAAAAATGTAATTATTGGTTTTGATATTTTTTCCTTTTAAAATTTTAGCCCAAGGTACAAATATCATTCTAGAAGTGTAGAATATAGAAATGGAGCAGACAGAAGCACAAGCACATCATATTTAATAAAACATGTATTTTTATATTAAAGAATGCTGCAAGGATATTAGGCTCTACTTTTTGATAATATTTTTAATTTTACTTCTATAATAACATTTTATAAAGATACAGAGATATTATATGGCTAGACAGATACTTACCACCAGCTAGTAATAAATTTAGTAGAAAACAGTTCCTAAGTAAGGTAATCCCTAGTCACCTGCTAGTCAAGGCACATTTACTTCTTAACGATAAACAGGAAAGAGTTCAAAGAAAACCTGCTAAAGCTATTTAGACCTAAATGCATATTCACCGGCACATTCGAACTCTCCTTTTCAAGGATATAAAGCAAAGTACTTTTCATTATTTCCAAAGCAATTTAAAAGTTTACAATTAATGTTTTGCCATAGTTATGTATTTATAAGAATGAGTGCTAAGTACTACATGTTGAAGTTTCTCCATATTTTATACAATAATGAATAACAGCATGTGACTCAATTTCTGCATTTGTAAATGCATATTGAATGTATTTGTAAAATTGTAACCTCAAATTGATTATGCACTGAAAAAATAAACTTTGTAGTCTCTTAAAGATATTTTACATAGCCTTAAAAAATGAGAGAAATTGGTGCTGGAGATTATTCAGTTTATAGCACTTGCTGCTTTTCCAAGGACCTGAGTTCAATTCCCAGCACCTACATCAGGCAGCTTACAACCATCTGTTGACTGCAGCGCTAGGGGAATACAGTGCCCTCTTCTGGTCAAAATGGGAACCTTCACATATATAGACTACACATGCACAGGCAAACACACAGATCCATAAGCAAAAAAAAAAAAAAAAAAAAAAGTGAGCAAAAATAAAATTAAGTCTTAAAATCGGTAAGCATACACATTATTGATCTAGGGCTATTTATCAGTAAGCTCTTTGAGGTGTGTAATCACAATCCCAGATATGATGCAGAAGTTTCATGACGGTTTGGGATAGTGAGAGCACGTTAAAAGCTGGGAAATAGCTACCCAACTTCGCCATGCTCTGCCCACTCAGATTACTTCTTTACTAATTTTAACTATTTTGTCCATTCAGTAAGTGAGCTGGTTTGAACAGACGTTATTTTGGATTAATTTTACTTATCAGGGAGTAAAACTTTGCTGGGTGTTTGGTTATATTGCTCTTTTAAAATCACACAAGGTGTGAACCTCCCTAAAGTCTGTGTTTCCAGCTTACACAGCAAGTTCACAGTTACATAAGTGTGGAAGTGGCAGGTTGAAGAGATGCCGCTGTTTGAACTTCTTTTTTGCTCCATTTGCGTTGCCCCCAATTTTCATTTCCAGCTGACATACCAGAATTCCTGCCTTCTGGGACATATCAAAGCTCAAGATGATAATTTTCATTTTAAGTTCTTTCTTGATACACAAAAGAAGCCCCACAGGAGCAGAAAAAAATTGAAGATGGAGATGCATTTTAAAATAATTTTTCTTTACCTATGCATAAACTTATTGTGTACAACATAGATTATATAAGAAAATAAACAAAAATTTTTGCTTCAAAGTAGAGAAAAATTGTAGAAATAATTTATGGTTTGAAAAATTGTAGAAATAATTTATGATTTGGAAATATATATATATATATATATTTCACACACACACACACACACACATATATATATATCACATATATAAAAAGACCCAGAAATTATTGAATATATATCGATTTGGTATTAGAAAATATAAATTGTCATAATATTATGTGAACTATAATTTGTTGAGTGCAGTAGGTAAGAAGACATTCAGCCTATCTGTAAATGTACATTTTAGAAGAAACTATTTAACATTACTTCAGCTAAAATACAGTGATAAGTGTAAAATCAAATTTCCTAACCCACTGTAACATTACTACTTCTATAAGGACTATAATAGACATTGTCACATTTTTAAATATCAGGGTTAACGGGTCAATGAATGAATTTGTGGAAGTATAAGACCATGGCACAGCCTAACCAAATCATTTTCCTTTATAAATATTTGCTTATGAATAACTATCAGAATAAAAACTTACACCTGTTTATGTAACATGTTTCTTCTCTTCTGTGCACATCCACTACGCTGCTTTACATTTTGTAAATACATTAAAGAAATTATGTTATACATCACTAGTATCTTTCTAGAGATGATTAAAAAATTGTATTTCTTCAAAATATGTCAATAAAATGAATGAAAAACATTTTATAAACACTCTTTATATCAGGATTAGATGTCCTATGCTCTTGCATCATACTAATATTTTTCTACACTTGGACATATAAATTCATAGAATATAATGTATAAATATCTTAATAATCATTATTCAAATGCTTAATATCTATTTATTTTATTTGTGTGTGAATGTTTTGCCTGTATTGTACATGTGTTTAGCACATGCATGCCTGCTTTATTTGAAGGTTACAAGAACTTGTTAGATCCCCTGAAACTGAAGTTATGTATGGTTGTGAGTCACCCTGTAGGCTTAGGAAACAAATAAGTTCTTAACAAGAGCAAGTGCTCCTAATCACTGAGTCTTGTCTATAGACCCAAGAATTATTTTTTTACATGAATACCGGTCACAAATTCATGCCATGAAGGATTTATAGTTGTTGTTTTGTTTTGTTTTGCTTTGCTTTGCTTTTGTTTTTGTTTGGGTTTTGTTTTTTTGCATTTGTGTTTGTTTTAAGTCCAAATATATATTTATAACTTAAGGGTCCAATTGCATGGCTAACAAATAAATTTTTAAACAAAAGTCATGGCTATCATAGGCATGTCTTCCACTCTGAGTTTTACCTAGTTCACAAATACTGGCCATTAAAAGGGTTTCTATGTTTTACCTAGAAGTGATTACTTTCAAAATAAGAGGAAAAATCAATATGAGACAATAAACTTATCTAAGTACCACTAAGAAAATAAAAATAGTGATTCTTAAATGTACCAAATAGGTCTAATATTCTAGTCCTCTTTTTAAAATTGTTGAGAGGTACTACATTGTACTAGGAACAGAAAGCAAGAAAGAAAAAGACATAAACCTTAAATCACAAAATATAGGAAAAAATTACAAAACATTTATTTTACATAAATCACATTATTTTTTCATTATCTCACTGCAACGTTTTTGTAAAGAGTGGTGTCCCTTTATTTGATTATTTACTCAGCATCAAAGTGGCTGTGAGGAATTGTTATTATTACCTACAGTGAATATATATAAAATGTCCATACCTACAGTCAGTAAAAATATTTATTCAAATGAGATAGTGAATTTATGAATTTAATATTGTACTTGGGAAGCACAATATTATTCACAGGATTTCTCAATAGCTTGCCTTTTAGTCAATTAAAAAACAAAACTAACACAGTTTACTTGGCAACTAAGATTTACAATCTCAAGGCCCTAGAAATGGACTATCTTATGACCCAAAAGAAGAAACCCCTGTTAAATCAAATCATGACTACGGACTTCTAACAATTCAGAAACAATTATGGCCCAGATAAAGTGTGGTCATTGTTTCTATACTACATCAGCACAAGTAACCTTTGGAGAAATTAGGCAAATACAGTATTTTCTCTATTTTGTTTTGCCTCCTTTTCTAAAGTGCTAGCACTAGAGGTGTGAACTACTCTACCTAATGTGTAATTTCAATAAATGATATTCTCCCTAATACTGCAGTTGGTTTTGAAATTTTACTTGGTATTCTTTAAGGGGAAAATATACTTCCTCAATGAAGTCAACTAAGAAGCTGTTAAGCACAGTATTCTTTGGGTGCTGAATGAACATCCAGGACTCCTACTCTCCTCTGTACATATGATGGTTCCATCTCTTTTCAGAGAGGTTATGGTTTAAAGAGCAATACCTTACATCTTTCTGATCCTTCTAATTATATTTGAGAGAAGCCTTCTGAGCTCACTCAGGTGGTTATTTAACATGTTGTTCATTTATATTTTTATGGCAATGTCTTTTCTTACCTTACACTTTTACACAACTGGAAAAATACCCTGCCAATTCAAACTATTAGAACAGTTGGCTTAGTCATGGTTGATTGTCACCCCAAATGACAGTCATGCACCCTTCTGCATTTTGATCAAACTGACTTAGCCACCTGCTGCTACTGTCTCCCCAGGTTGATTTCTCCTACAGTTTTTGAGCTGACCTCTTAGAAAACAGAAGGAATACAGGAAAGGCACAGTTAGCTCTATCACTCTTTTTCTGGGGGAAGGGGGGATATGACAAATGGACACTTTCAAGTGTGAAAAATAAATCCCCTGGTCTCACAGAGCATGATCTAATGGCCCTCTACACTCAGATGGTATAGTGGACATTGCAATAACTTAATTATATAAGATTAATTGAGGTATTCTCACTTTGTGAATAAATGATACAAAAATCTAATCCCAAATCTTTTTTTTTTGGTGCAATTTCTTTAAAAAATAATCTTTCCTTACAAATCTATATCTATGGTCTTCCCCACAACTTTTGCCCCGCTTGTTGTTTTCATTAGTCATATACAGGGGAGCCTGATTCACTGTAGCAAGTGATGAATGAAACGTGGCCTCTGGAGTGATGTGATTTGGGTGTGAAACTCAGTTCTGAGGAATATTGTATAACTTGTTAGTACTTCACATTATCCTCATTCATAAAATTACAATAAGCATAATAGAAAATAAACGATGCCTCCTTTTTAGAGTAAATATTCTGAAGCTACTTACAGCATTGTCTAGAATAAATAGCTCAACAGTATAAGCTATCATTATTACTGTAATAGTAATACTATACATGTGGTCATTCCTTAGCTTTAAGTGCCATACTTTAATTTCACATATATATACTCTTCATCAATTGTGTTTTGATGATTTCTAAATTTCCCTAGAGTGACTAAACAAGACAAAGTCCTAAAAAAATTACCAGATTAAATAGAATGAAATAATTAAGAAAACATCATATGCCACATCCAAGAATGTCTCATTCTAAGTATATAGCATCATCAAAACACTAAAGTTTGATGTAATCTGTGACATTAATATAAAAATAAAATATGATTATAGAAATACAAAAATATATTCTTGAAAAAGCCATATATTTAAAGAAAAGAAACCCTCAGGAAAGTAGGAACAGAGAGACGTAGCCTCAATCTGATAAAGGAAATGGTGCTAGGTAAGTTGAATATCCCTTTGCATAAAGATGAAATTTGAAATTCTGTAAGTCCTCAGATGAATTCACCTTTATTTCTTTGCTTTTGCAAGTCATTCTTCCATCTCTATTTTAATTGATATTTTAGAGACATGAATATGGCTGTACCGTGTGTAAACCACACTCTTCGCTCCTTATGAACTTCAGGTCAGGAGGTTTATGACTGCCAGAACTTTACCACTCTATCCATTAATTAGAGCTGCAATCCAACTTCCTGTCCATTTGTTTTTCTGAATTAATTTTCTCTCCAAAAATTTACAACCCAACATTCTAACTTGAAGTGTCTGATGTTAATTTAGACTTCATTCTAGATTTTTTTCACACTGCAACCTCAGTAGTATTTAAGGAAAATATCCCCCTTAAAATTCTTAAGTTGAGTTTACAATATCCTCCTGAAAAGCATCTTGTTTTCCAAGTAGGATGCATGAAGTTCTTAATAATCTAACCTTTCTACTCCTTCAGGCTCATTTATTGACATGAGAGATGTACATATATTATTCTGTCACATGAAATTTTCTATAGACTCATTGATCCTTCCATTACCTTGTTCCACTCTGGGTTTCATATAATTTCTCATTTATGTATTCCTACCCAGGCTTTAGACCAGTAGCTCAAGCATAGCCAAGTCGTTTGCTTTCCTAGCATTTCTCATGACTTTTGCAGAACAGCAAAATATAGAAAGACTTTTTTTACCATCTGTTTGCAATGATATATATATATATATATATATATGATTCATATATATATATATATATGAATGAAAAGTCATGTGTTAAAAACTTTCATGAATGTAGGAGCAAAGGGGCTCAGTCTCAATCTGATAAAAATTATATATTATCTAATATATATATATATCATCACTATAAACAAATTTGTTTATAAACAATATATATATATATATATATATATATATATATATATACATATTCATTAAACATTTGTTAATAAAAAAGAATGGCAAGAGGAAAGAAAGAAAAACATGGAGATGGGTGGGTAGACTCCAGGAGCAACAGGAGGAAAGGAAGGAGGAGGATTAAAAGGTATTTTAGAAGCATTACTTAAGCAAATAGAAATTATAACATGTATGAGATCCAGAGAGAATTGTGAATTGATTGAATTTCAAAGCTATTCAAATATCCACAGCAATTCTTGAATTAATTCCAGTGCTACCAAGACAGTTTGAGTTTTCAACAACTTTTCCCCTTGCAATCGGCATAATTATTCCTCAAGTTGCAATAATATTCTGATGTTTTATTTGATTTACTATAAAATAGCATATTTTGCATCACCCAGAGGAAACGAAATGCCAAGACATAGCAATAATATAAAATACATATTTTAAATATCTTTAAATAAAAAGGATTCCTTGCAGAATCTATGAAATCTGTCTCATCTGCAGTTTCTATTGCTGTGTGATAAAACATCATCACTATAAACAACTTTGGGAGGAAAGGATTTATTTCAGCTATACTTCCATCTCATAGTCCATTATCAAAGGAAATCAGAGCAGAAAATCAAACAAAGGAAAGCCTGGAGTCCGGAGCTGAAGAGTCTATGGAGGAGTGCTGCTTACTAGCTTGCTCTCTGTTGCTTGCTCAGCAGGCTTTTTTATAGCATCCAGGATCATGAGGCCAGTAGTGGCATCACCCACAATGGGCTGGTCCCTTCTATATCATGAATAAAAATACATCACAGGCTTGTTTACATCACATTTAGTGGTGTCATTTTCTCAATTTACTTGATATAAAAGTAGTCACCACAATGGATATAACATCAAGAATTGACAAAGCTATTCTCCATGACCTTAGACCCAGGGATGTTAGCATATATTATCTAGATGATAATAGAGTGGTATTAATGAAGTGGTTTTAACTACTGTAACTTTGGTTCTCCAAATTTTAGTATGAAATGATACATGATTCAAAGTATCTATCCAATATTTTCAAGCAATTACAAAGCATTTTGTTCTAACAAAGATAAAAATATGATTCCCATGTTTATATAAGTTATATGTTATATAAGTAATATATAATCACTTGGAGGTTTCTACTACAAAAAGGAATACAGAAAATCAAATCTAAGAAAAACTCTCATATAATGCACAGGAACACTGCTCATAATGTATGGCTTTTTTAGCTAATCTTCACTGTCAGCTTGACTTGATTCATAATCTCCCTGGGAAGACACCTCTGGGTATATCTGTGAGAGAATTTTCAAAAAGGTGTCACCAAGGTGGGAAAAGCCATGCTGAACATAGATGACATAGTCTAATGGTCTTAGGTTTCAGTGGGAATAATAGAGGGAAAGCAGAAAGCTAGAAGGTCACAACCTACATCTCTCTATTTCCTAAGTGTAGACACAACATGACAAGCTGCCTCAAGCTATTGGTGCTATGTCTCTCCCATGATGATTGACCATACCCTCACATTGCGAGTTGGAATAAAGCCTTCTCCTTTAAGTTGTCTTCTCAAATGGTCACAGCAATGAAAGAAAAATTAATATCTAATAAATCTAAATATGAAAAATCAACCAAGATCTTTGAAAATAATGTTTTTTTAAGGATACACACAACAAATGCCAAATATACTTGTTTAAATAATAAACAATAGAGGGAAAAAGATAGCCAAGACTTTAAACTGCTAAGATCCAAACATTCCAAGAAAAACAAAAATTAAGTTTAGGTATGGCAAGATGGCTCAGCATTTAGAAAGGCTGGCTACTAGGCCTGATGACTTAACTAGAGGGCTGAAACCAACATGGTGGGAAGAGAGAACCAACTGCCTCAAGATTACTAGGATGCCACACATGAGGGTAAACCTCAACACACACTATTACATACTATAATAAAAAATACCAAACTAAAATGAAGAAGATTTTGCTCTAAGGTAGGACTCTAGGAGTCAGTCCAAGAGAAATGTCAGATGCACAGGAATCAAGCAGCAGGACCAACTCTTCCCTCATGGCCAAGATGAGGCCTCAAGAGCTACATTTGCATAATCCCTCACCAGCATAAAACCAAAGGCCAATTGTTTCAAAAGTGAGTTCAATTTTAATACAAATAATTGACCAGGCAAGTATACAGTAAGGTAGAAACATTGCCAATGACAAGAAACATCTAGATGGAGAATTTAATTATGTTCAATCAGTTAAGCAACATCAATGGGAAAATACATTCTCAAGTGGAACTTGGACACTATAATCAAATTACTATTCATTAGCAAATTAAAAATCTTGGTTCTTTCTCCACTCTCACATTTTAGAAATTGATTATCCTGCATGTAGGCTTACCAGAACACCTCATTACCATAAAAAAGAACAAGGGGTCGCCAAGGAAAAAAATGACTTTTTTAAAACACCATTTTTTCCTAATGTTGTGAGCAATCCCAAAATAAATTCACACCCTAGAGGGCTATAGTCACTGAAGAATAAATGGGACATCTTCCTACCCACTGGCACTGGGGGTGTGGAGATGCAAGTGACGAGAGATAAGATTCCTAATGACCTGTGACATGCTGTCAAAATTACTATCAATTTTATTTGAAGAGGGCTACCATGGGCTTTAGGAGATGAAGATTTTTTTTAAAAAATGATGACCTTTCTTTATATTTAGAACTATAAGAGACTTATGAAGAATACATTCTGGCCTGAAAACACCAGCATAACACTATTTCACAGGCCGAACTCCGAACACTGCTTCCCCATTATGTGTGAGCATTCTGTGACTCTGCTACACGGCATTTATTTAGATCAGGTTCTGAAAGATGTGTATTTTCAAAGCTCGAAATCTCAATTCTTTACCAAAAAATAAAGGAAAGGTCAAAGAAGCAGTCAGTGTGCATACACAATAGAAAATTTGTGAATTTGAAGTGAAGAAGAAAAGTACTGAAGGCTGTCTTGGAGAAACCCATGGAGAATTAGCATTGCCTTATTTATATTTTGATTCTATAAAATAAAGAGATGTGTGAGGTACAAACAGAAATACAGTGAAAACAACTACTTTTTATACATTTAAAGTCAGGCCAGATATTCCTCTCTTTCTACACTTCAGAAATCTAGAGATAGGAGAGATTTGGATCTTACGTGAGAAAGCATGTAGCTTCTAAGTGGGAAAGTCTGTATTGTATACAGATTCTCCCATAAAGTAGCTCATATGCAGAGAATTTCAAACCCAGGGATCACCTAGTTCTTATAATTCGAATTATTTTATGTTCCAAAGTTATGAGAATCTCAAATCAGACTTGTTTAATTTGTTAATTAAAAATATACATATTGGATCCTGATAACATAGACTGAACCTCAGAATGACCTTGGAACACAGTAAGTGTTGTTTGAAATTTATTCAAATTTGCTCAAAGTTAGCTTCAAATGAAACAGAATCCTGTCAATTTTCTGCTTTTAAAATGTAAAGTATAGCATACATTTAACCGTTTTAATAGTATAGATAGCTAACAATTTCTCAAAGAGTATTAAACTCCTATAAACAAATCTAATGTACTTCTTTAACATGAAACTGGACAACAAAATAACCTTAAACTATGGGCCAAATGAGAGTTCTGTAACTATCTGTATAATTTTAATGTCATATTCTAATAGTGATCAATTTAGAATAAATGCAGGTATCAAGAGAAATGCTAATATTGACTTAATATTTAATAGGTCAGGCCCTGTACTAAGAATATGACATGGATCAATTCAGTTATTCTTATCACAACTATCTACATCAAGTGAATGAGGGAGCCGGTGGGAGTAGTTTTACTGCATCCCCAAATTCAAACCATCTGCAAATGATCCAAGTTGATCCTGGCCATCCTCACCCACCGTTCTCCCTCTTAGCAACTACACATCATCTTCTCCACAGCGGAATGCAGGGCCTACTTAGTTACTGCACAATGAGAATAATGATGTCGTTAATGTAAGAGAAGCCTTACCAAACAAGAACATTTCTAGTACTCATTTGGGTAAAACTATTATTCTCTCCTAAAGAAAGAACAGTTCCCCCTCATGCTAACATTAACAGGAATAGAAAGCCAACATACATTAGAATGAACCAAAATGCCTATTTATATTTACTCTTGTTAAAAAAGCAATCAGGTTTTATAAGCCACAGCATGAATGAGAAAATATTCCTAAACACTATATACTAGAGTGATCAGTGTCTAATATGTGTGCATATAGAGATGTTATTATATAAACACACAGTTTTTGAGATAAATTTTGAGTCAATACCTCTGTTAACATAGTGCATATCACACAAGCACCTGTGTTTGGATCCTCAACACCCACTGGAAAATGAGGCAGAGTGCATACATCTGCAGCTGCAGAACTGTAAGGTAGAGACAGGCAGCACTCTAAACCTCACTAGCCAATCAGGGCAGCTGATCAGTGAGTTCTGGGTTCAGCAAAGGGTCCTATCTAAATAAATAAAGTGGAAAGGAATGGACACACCAATGTCTGCCTTCAAATGTACACATACATACATAATACATACATACATACATACATACATACATACATACATACATACATACA
>JANHMN010000016.1:5319628-5381225 GCA_030674055.1 Rhabdomys pumilio
ACATACATACATACATACATACATACATACATACATACATACATACACACATATGTGAGTATATAAACATACACACATACAGTATCAATATACATATATAAACAAGAAAGAGAGGAAGAAACAAGGAAATAAAGGAACAAAAGGAGAGAGCCACCAATAATAGAAAAGTTGACTAATGTATATGTGTCACTATAAACTTCCAAGCTTTAAAATATTAACCTACATAAATCATAGTAAAAGTCATGAAACAGTCTCATTCTAATACAGAAAATTGTGTCTATCTGTTCATTATTTTTAATGAAGTGGAAAGAGGGTAAGGATAAAGGATAGTCATGGCATGAACATATCTAGTCTTACTGTATGCGTTACAGACAGAGAATCTGGAATGATGTGGAGTAAATAGAAAATCAACTTGGTTCTCAGGAAGGGGATAGCAAATTACCCAAGAAGATTATTATTGGGGGGAATCCCAAAGAGCAGTCAGGATGAAGCCAAAGAAGGGGAACACTATCCAGGTTTCTCAATTGAATAGAAAACAGAAAAGACAGAACACAGAATAATGTGATATGGATAAAGGAATTCTAAAGTCTTTTCCCAGTGTGCCACATCTGAGACTGTATGTGATGAAGCTAAGCATTATGAGGTATGATTATTCTCATAGTTTTGGACACTCTAGGAAAATAAAGCAAGCTTATTGTTTACTATTGCTTCTAGAGGGGGCAGCATTCATTTTCTGTGCATTAAATCATATTCAGGAGAAAAAGGCCTCCCTTGAAAATCCTTGTGAAGTGCTAGATACACGGGCAATGAGAGGAGATAGTGAATCGCATCTTAAAATCACAAACCCAATCTTGACTGTCTGAAAGTCTTCATTAATAAAAATAGGCAGATGTGAGTCTACTGGTAAGCTCTACTCCTGATACACTGTCCACATGGATCTCTCCTTGGTTTCCTACAAGCTTCCAGGGTGAAATGAGAATAGGGTTTCTGCTTAGCAGTGGCATTATGCTGATACCGCTGTTTTGTGACCTCCATTAAGGTCCATACAATCACCATTTGGTCAGCCAGCAATGCCGGCCAAGCCTGCTGCCTATGACAGATTGGTTTCTGCTGCAGATTCCAGATACAAGCTTGAAAGCTGCTCCAGCTGGCTGCCTCTGCTTCTAGATCAGCGCCATCATGCTCCACCACAGCATTTTACTTCCATGTCACTTGCCTATCCTCTAAACTTCCCTTCTGTGGGTACACTTTTGAGATAAGTAATGACCAATGGACCAAATCCTTCAGTTTTATTAAAGAAATAATTGTTCTGAAATGTGTGATTAGGAGGAACTGATGGGTTAGTGGGATTAGGTATAGCTGAGTATGCATGGGCTCTAAACTACTCCACTACTCTTTAGTCAAGGCAGCTAAGTGCAGCCCCATATTACACATCATTTTAAATTAATTCTATACACTATGATTTACAGTTTAAAAATGTTTTGATTTTCACTACTGCTACTAAACAGAAGTTGCTGACAAAGAATATGTGGTACATATTCTATATGTACCAGTGTGTTTAAACTTCAATTGTCCAATGATGATTTATTTTCACAAACTGTTTCCTATTCCCAAAGAAATGATTGGGTAAATAAATTTAGATGAATGGGAAGTATATTTGATTCTATTATTATGTACAAAAAAGTCTTAAATCAATGTCTTAAAGTTACAAAAAAAAAGGTACAAAGTCACCTCATACTTTGTGAATATCAGATATCCAGGAACCACATCATTGATTTCTGTGCTCAAAGTTTAAGAAGATTTAAATCAATGTATTAAATTCAATTTCCACCACTTAAGAGTTTCATTCTCTTGCTCAAGATCAAATTACATTACCTTGGTACCACATGTTCTCCTCACTGTAAGGAACCTGGGGATGCTTGTGTTGATACCCATCACACATGTCCTGTTCTATTCTTTGCTTGGCACTCTTTTTTAAAATCAACTTTCATAATACTTTAGGACAATAGGTACTTTCAAATACTAAACTAGATTTTCTGTATAAAATTAAATTTATATCAGGAATTCTATGCATATATGTGGAAATAATATTTTCAAATTCCTGGTAGAAGCTAATGGCTGAGTCAAGTTAGGATGGCACTTACTAGATTCTGTCTTCACTACTTTATGTGCATTTTGTAATTTGAATCTGTAACATCCTAGTTAAATTCTTGCTACAATTATTTTTCAGAAGAAAATAGATAAACTAAAACATAAATGTAAAATTTAAATATAAACAAAAATTTAAATATGAATAACAGAAAATAAATATGAGGTATATTTCCAAAGGTAGAGCTAGATATCTGACACCAAAACTACTCTCTCTCTTTTTTTTTTAAGATAGGATCTTTCTTTGTCCTGGAACTCACTGTATATACCAGAATGGCCTCAAACTCAGAGAGTCACCTGCCTCTGCCTCGCAAGTTTTTTGAGTTAAAGGAATACACCATTTTGCTGTGCAAATATTTAAATCTGTTTATGAAATTTGACCTATTAGATAAAGTAATAACACATAGTATTATATAGGATTTAATTATGATAACTAAACTTCAAATAAGTTACAAAGTCGTCCTCAATGGATTTAAAAGGCCAGATCATTTCATAAGCTAAAAGATATCAAATTTAAAAACTCAATTCTGATTAAAAAATCAGGACTGTACACCAACTCAATCCTGAACTACAAAACTAGAGGCCACAAACTCTCTCTTATCACCCAAGAACACATTCCTGAGGAACTCAAAACTGCTCGCTGATACTCATCTTCAGAGCCACCTAAAATGGAGTAGCCTGTCACAAAGTATTTCTCACAGTTTTATGTTTCCTAGATACTTTTATAATTAGATTGAAGATTGTTTATGATACTTAATATTTCACGTGATACACTGCTAGGTGATGAAATAATAAGGCAGAGACAGAAGGCATTTTATGATATGTAAATAAAGACTATCGAGTGATTTTTAAAATAAATATTTTGCTTTACTCAGATAACTTTCAATAAATTCAAATCATATTTTCTTAACTATACACATTAAAAGTGAGTTAAAATGATGTTGAGTAAAGGTCTTTAGAGAGCCTCTTGAACCCTCAGAATGTCTTTCTACACAGCAGTTTCTTAGACCTCTAGGAATACACACATTCCATGAGTATTCCTCCTTTTGTGTAATTAATTCAGTTCTCTTGTTGCATGATTGAGAAATTACTTCTGAAACTTTTATGAAAGATGTTTGGATTTTCATTAATGTTATTTTCCCTCTGGCTACAAAACAAAAACAAGTGAAAGAAAATAACCATTAAAGGCAAAACAAGAAAAAGAAAAGGAGAAGGAGAGAGAGAGGGAAAGGGGGAGGGAAAGGGGAAGGGGGAGGAGGAGGGGGAGGGAGGGAGAGGGGGAGGGAGAGGGAGGAGAGGGAGAGGAGCAGCAGCAGCAAAAATAAAACCCAGAGGCTTTCAGTCTTTTAAATGGAAACTATGAGAGCATATGGTAGGTGTGGTTGGTCCTCAAGTTAGTGTATTATACATATAGGAAGCTATACATGTGGAATAATAAAAGCTATACATTCAACTGTTAATTTCAGGATTTTCTAGAGTACTGCTCTTGTATTTAAGATATAGCATCCTGATTAAAACCACATTAAACTTTTTTAAAGTATACCACTTTTAAAAATCTCTTAAATGTTGATATATATGCATGTGTATGAAAGATTTTTAACATTTTCAATATTCTTCTGCTTACACAAAAACAGAACTGCACTCTACAAATAAAAGCCTCTTTATAGAAGCTGATTTATCCCAAGTAACAAATAGCTGCCACTCCATCCCCCCGAAGAGTCTCACTATATTTTCAGACTTACTCTCTAGTCTCAGGCTGCTACTGCTTTGCTGATACCCTTGTGTTTTTCAGGCCATATAACAAAAAAAAAAAAGCCAAGGAAAGAAGAAAGGGGTGGTTTTTAGACAGTAATGGCAAGATTCGGTTGCAAAGAGACCACCGTATTTCATGAGCTCTCTGCAGCTTTCTATTGACCTTTTCAGTTCTACCTCAGACTCCTTGCTGTTTCTGTTGCTGAAGTTTTGAAAGGAATTTCACCATTAAATAAAAATACATTAATATGTGGAGTCTGGAACCAGCTTCTGTCAGACATATGACAAGTATAAAATTGACAATAACTGGTACCATCAAATACACGTAGAGTTGTTTCAGGAATAGACATGTTCTGTTATTAATAAAGTCCATTGGGCCTAGATAAGGAGCCAAGCCATATCTGCAGCTGATGAAGTGCAGGACAGAAAAAGCAAGCAGGGCAGAGAGGTCAGGCTGTACTTGAACGCAGTCTATGCCTAGCCATTTCCAGCAAACAGAGAACCAGAACAGAAAGAGCCTTGCCCTACGCTACAAGCTCCCGAGGCTGCCTAATAATGGCTATAATGAGAAATTAATCATTAATTTCCCAAATATAACCACATAAGTGGAAACTAAGCCTATTATTGCCATCCTATAATCATCAGCCATACATTATTAAAACATCAAAATGATGACATTGAGCTGAGAGATATGTTAGGCATAAAAAGCACTCAAAGCTTACTTTTAAAAAGTTATTTTCAAATAGAATTTTAGCTTGATAGTACTGAGCCATCTCTTAGAATTCCCAAAATAGCCTATGTCAACCTTAACTATCCTACTTATTGAACAGAAATTGTAAAGACACACCCAGAGAGGATGAAAAATATTTAATGACAAATGAAAGTGTATTTCTTCTTAAAATTTATGTAATATAAATCAGGTCAAATAACTGCTTCAAAATATATTTCTTGTATTGTTCTTATTGTTAACACAACTGTGTTGTAGAACTTGACATTTATAAATTAGCAACAAAAATAAAGAAACCAGCGTATATACACAGGTAACTTAGAAACAATGGATATAATTAAGATAGTATTATGTATGTAAATGATGCATAGACAAAGCAAGTTCTATAAACATTCTTATCAGAATTCTCTAAATCAATATCATGTGGAAACAGCAAACTTAATTAGAAATAAAAAGTGAACTATATATTAATCAATTTTTTGAAATTTGACATATTAGCAATGGACTGAGTACCTTGAGGGATATCATTTAACTACTATGACACATTAACGGTTGGTTGTTAATTTTTCAGTGTTGTAGCATCATAAGAATAACAACAAATGCTACAGAATTGCAATTGTAATCCATGTACGCACCCTCACTTAGAGTCAAAATAAAAAGTATGAAGAATGGCAAAAGAAATACGGCAAACACATTTTATTATTTCTGAATCAGGCCATCCAAAATAAAAACCGGAATGATGATGAGTGCACACATTCTCCCTTCCTGCCATTCAAAGGGCAGAAATAGCTCTGTCAGAACCAAAGAGAAAGACTGAGGCGACATTTTAAAAATCCTCGTTCAGGTCTTCATGTTTTAAACTTTTCTCTAAATGTTGACCTTTTAGGAAAAAAAAATAAAAACCCAACCCTGCTGGCTTCAGAAGTGCCTATGATTAGAATCTGACTGTAACGTCTGGGATTATACACATCTTTGTCTGTTGGTGTCAGGGTTGTTTCTCAACGAGCATGTATCGTCCAATTTAGAATGCACATTGGCTAAATAAAAGTGAGATGATAAGAGGAGATTGTTGATGCTTAACAAATAAAGAAGTGGCTGCAAGTCTCTAAAGTACATTAACATACAGATGGGTCAAAACTGTTGATCAAAAAGCTAACTTGATAGCTTTTTATGTAATTTTAATGTTCTGGCTTGTAATTTTTCATGAATCTTATTTTCACACCAATTAATTTACTTACATATAAAGATAAATAAATGTTAGACAACATATTTTAAATGTTTTCCTGTATATAATTAAAACTATATCTTAATTTAAAATGTTGAATTATTTTCATTATATTGACTTCTACCCTTAGTAGATAAAACAGTATTGTGACAAAATAAATTGGTAAATTTCCAATATTTTACATTTTTATCTTCTGACAAATTACCTATCACCCACATAAACCCGTACATACTGCACAATGTGTGTGTGTGTGTGTGTGTGTGTGTGTGTGTGTGTATTCACTATTGAATTACAATTTCAGCACTCATAAAATGTCAATGTTTTTTTTTTAAGCACCAAAGCTTTATTACAAAAGGAGCTAACTGCTAGAGAGGGCCCTCTCCAGTGTCTCTGTGTTCTCTTCCTTCCCAGTATAGACCTCCAGGGGAAGTCAGTAGTCCATTACAGAAGAGGTGTCTGGGAAAATGAAATATGGTAATATTTTTTTCCAAAGTCCTCCAAATCCTTCTAGGTGCCGTTGAGAATCTTTTAGTAGAAGATGTAGGAACTTTAGCTCTCATCTCCAAGATTCTCCATGTCTACATCCTGGGGAGCTTTTGTCTTCTTTTGTCCTTTGGGCTGTGGCTGACTAGCCCTGGTTGACTTGGAGGGGACTTCCACTTCCACGGCTGCTTTTTCTTTCTGGGCAAGTCGGATCTGCTGCAAGAGTTTCCTGCACTTCTTCCCAGATAGGGTGATGTTGGCCCGAGCACTGGACGCCCACTTCTTGAGGTGGTGCCTTGTAGTCAGCCCTTCCTCTACCACAGCCCCAACCACCTGGCGCTTCCATCACCGATCCCTGCTTAGTACCCTGCGGCGCTCGAACAACTTCTTTTTCAGCTCTGTCCGAGACGATTGATCTTTCCTCCCGGAGGTCCCATTGCTACACTTGGAGGCTCACTCCAAAGTACTCTTTTGGACAATCTGGATTTTAATACTAGGGGGAAGGTTAGCATGTGTGTTCATTATACAGAAAATTAGCACTGTATTCGATAAGGTTAATTCAGTGACTTTTTGAGTGTGGATATTTAACCTGGTGACATCAGAAAGCTTCTTTCTCATTTCACCATCATACCTCACTGTCCAAATGAAAATAGAAAACACCTAGATCACACTGACATGTGGGAAATGAAGAGAAACTTAAACCTGATGCCTTTAATTATGTAAACCGCTGCTTTCAAAAATACAACTATCTACATTATGATGCAGTTTTGAAAGTTTTGTTTGACTAAGATTATTATTTATCTGGTGTCATTCTGTCTCATGTAATTATAAAAAGCTCAAAATTCCAAAGAGCAGAATGTACACTGATAATGTAACCACATAACTTATTAAAATATTAATTGTTTCTTTGTCATTCTTAGCCTATTAAAATACTAACAAATATATAATTTATATTGAACAATAGCTTCTTTTAATTAGGTTAATCTCATCTAAATAGATTAATTTGAATACCATGGATGACCTAGAATGATATTCCTGTTAAGAATGTTTTGAATATACATAAAGTAAATTTTTACATAAAGGTTGTCAAAGTATCAATTTTACAATGATATACTTAACCATTAACAGAATTTAAAACTATTGCTTCCAATCAGGCACAAAAGGGACAAAAATAATTGTAAACTGCTGGTAATCATTTTTGTGCCATAATATTCAAGGATTTTCTTCAAAAATGTTCTTTTATGTCTTATATTGTTATTTAAATATATGATCACATATAATTATTTTAAATATTATAAACAATAAAAAATTCTAGTCAGAAGGGAAATGGTCACTTAAAATTTATGAAGGAAAAGCTATAGCATTCTCAATGATAAGTCATTTTATTTTTATCTTGCAAAAAATCATTTATTTTATACTTGTCAAATAGAGAATATTCATAGAAATTATTTTGCTTATATCAAGAAATGAGTAGAGCCAGGCGATGATGGTGCACACCTTTAATCCCAGCACTTGGGAGGCAGAGACAGGCGGATTTATGAGTTTGAGGCCAGCCTGGTCTACTGAGTGAGTTCCAGGACAGCCAGGGCTACACAGAGAAACCCTGTCTCGGAAAAAAACAAAAAAAAAAAAAAAAAGAAAGAAATGAGTAGAATAAAAAAAATATAGTCATATGAAGATTGATTTTGTTAAATTAGCTTGTAGATTTAAGGAAATTGTCACATATTTGGAAACAGAGGAGGAAAAAACCTAGTAAGATATCCAGGCAAACAGGTATGAAACTTTGGAATTTAGAAAAAAATTCTATGAGATCCTGGTTCTTACAGCAACAGAGTTTTAAAACTGCATTATTTTAAAACTGTTAAAAATGATAAAATTTAGCACGGAACAGAATATCTAAAATCAATGTCCAAAAGACTAATGCATTCTATGTATGATAATAGACCCTCATAAATCACTAGGGAAGAAACTGTCATTCAGAAATAAATACTAAGATAATCATCTTTGCAAACCACTTTAGAATTCAAACAAAACCCCTTGTGATTTATATGTCCAATACTCAAAAAAATTAAAAGTAAAATAAGTCTCTACTATATTAGAAGTAAATTAAATAGACAACACTGAAATATTTAAGTAATTACAACTAAATAATAATATATTGTATAATTTCTATAATATTTAAACAGTTTATATTTTGAAATAAGATGTACATTTTAAAACTAATACACAACTCTGCCTTTATTAAGCATTATGCTGAGATCAAGGGCAACATAGCATTAGCTGTGGACTAGAATCATTTGTTTCTTACATATTTGAAGATTTCTAGTTACATCAGAAAAAAATAGATAATAATAAATTCAAGTCTTGATTTTCACACACTATATTCAAAATGAATGTAGCCAAGCAGTTCCCCCAATCTTTGCTAAGTTTTACTCTCCTGCTCTTATGAACTCCCAAGTTGACAGATACACTCCATACACTCATGATAATTGCAACCATTTTTGTAGTAGCAGATGGACGATTCGTACATCTAATTACTATTGGTAATAGCTTTTAAAATGGTATGAACTATGTGTCTTAATTCCATAAGCAGAGAAAGTGTAAGTGGACTTATCTTCTTTTCAAAACTTTTTGGTCTTTAGTAGTGATGACACTACTCCTGTAAAATGTCAGCCCCTAAAACACACAAACAATATTATTATACAGCATTAGAAGGTTATTTTTACATACTTAAATTTGTGTGTGTGTTTCTGTGTGTGTGTGTGTGTGTGTGTGTGTGTGTGTGTGTGTACAACAACAATGAAAGAGAGGCCATGAACTTGAAAGGGGGTGGGGAAACATATGGAAAAGTTTGAAAAGAAGCAAGGAAAGGAAATAGGGAAAATGTTGTAACTATATTTAATATCAAACAAGTAAGTAATTAAAATATTCCCAACTATTAACCAGATCCTTGAAATTCTAATAGTAATAATAAACCTCTTTCACACAAATTTCTTTTTACCCAATAAAAACATTTGGGCTAAGTTACTTGTTAAGAATATGAATGGGTGAATAAAATTCTCAGCCTCTCTCAAAACAAGCTGTGAAGAGGAGGAGATAGGCAGATAAACGAGCAACCGTCTCCGTAAGAGATAAGTTAGTGTGTCATAGCTGATCAGAAAGATTTGTGTGTGTAGATGAGGGAAAAATCGGGCTGTGATACCTCTTCAATGATCACCATGAGAAATGCAGTCCCTACACACCACATGTTAGGAATTCTGCAGGTGTTCCTTAATTGTCTGGGCTGAAATTAGTCTGGGTTTTCTATGTTTTTGTCCATGTAGATGAATATGATTGGACGTCTTATTTTGAACTAGTATTTTCTGATAGGTAAAAAGGTAAGTCTTTGTGCTTTGAATCCAACTGGAATAAGACATTAAAGTTGAGGTTCTAAAATAAGAAAAAACATTTACCTAGCTAAATATGTGCAACCATGCCTACCTTGTGCAAGGACCTGGACTGGATCTGGACCTCTAATATTGAAGAAAAAATATTTACTCATCAAAACTCATCAAAACTTCAGATGCCAACTGAAATGTGCTACTATGTACAAAACTCATGAAGATGATATGGGTATATATTTTAAAACCTCAGTCATTGTTAAGTGTAGGTGGAGAGCAACAGATGAGATAGATAGATTAGATAGATAGATGATAGATAGATAGATAGATAGATAGATAGATAGATAGATAGATAGATAGATGATTGATAGACAGACAGACAGGACATGAGTGATAGACAGACAGACATATTCTCCTGGAAAATTAGAATGAAAATAAAAGCAAATGCACCTACAATATTTTCTGATGAAGCAACTGAAGCCTGTGGCAGCTTAGTACCACACCACTGTTACACATTAAAACACTGAGGGTTTCAAAACCAGGCAGTTTTCCACTACAGCCCACACTTTCACTCCACTCCTGCAACTTGTCTCATGTCACACGTTCCTATTTCTGTCTTTGCAGAGTTTCTGTGCTTAGCACATAGAGCAGGGGGGGCTGATTCTCCTCCCTTTTGAGTTTCTCCTTCCTTCTGGTCACTTTTTCTGGAATCATCCAGGTAGGTGGTCACAGACTTCTGTGTCCGGTGGGCTAATTTTAGTAGACTGAAAGCATTCTCACAGTGTGCTCCTCACCATGGATCCTTCTCTGCTTCTAAGCACAGCATTTCACAAGTCAGTCATTCTGCTGCCTGACTAATACCTCTCAGGTTTTCACTTCTAAGTTTCTTCTTCACTGGTGCTGCCTCACATAGAGACTAGATAATGCTGCCTGTCTTTCTCAAGGCCCCTTCTTATCTCACTGCATTCTCCTCTCAGCAATGCTCCACGATGCTGACAAGATAATCTTCAAGTCAAGAGTGATCACAAAAGTCTTTCTGGGAAATCCTTCAATATTCATTCCAATTTCTTCAGGATAAAAACCCTAAATCTCTATTAAGATTTATAAGCCTCTTCAATCACAGTGTCACCAAGTATGTGAGAGGATATGACTCAAACTCAGCTTTGGGACACCTGTGCAAATTCTACATCAGAGTCCAGAATGATACAGAGTGGGGTTTGGGGAGGAAAGACAGTTTTATGACTTTTTAAAATTTTTTTATTGATTCTTTGTGAATTTCACATCATGTACTCCACTCCCACACCTCTCTCTAGCCCTCTTCTGTCCTATGCCTTTGCAACCTGCTCCCAAAAGAAATTTAAAAAGAAAAAGGCAGAGAAAATAGAAAAGGCATCTTGCCCTAGAAGCTGCAGGATGTCACAGTGTGTCCTACAGTGTACCTTTTTGCCTAAACAGATTTACTTGCAAATATCCATTGCAATGAGTCATGGGTCTGGTTTGAGGCTTCTGGCTCCTGCTCATTATCAATATTGGATTCTCACTGAAACTCCTCTCAAATATCTTCTTTGTGCCTGATGTCATGGATATCCTGCAGCTTTGGTCCTGCAGGTCCAGCCCCTTCACACACTCCAGCAGATGACAGATGGGGTGGATGCTGAGATAGACCAACTCAAAGCCCTGGATCTGGGCCTGGGTGGTAGTCGATTTGCTCATCCCTCCATTTCTCCTGTCCCTGTTCCACCAGGGCTAGCTTTCTTGCTTTTCCCAAGTGAGTGGTGTGGCCTGCTCTCCTTAGTGTTGCAGATGATGAAGGGCACAGCCAGCTCTCCCACACCACACTTGTGTGGAGTGCGGCAACTTTCTTATACCTATGCCTCCAAGGCCAGCTCTCCCACGCTGCCAGGTGTATGGCAGAAACTAGCTCTCTGTCATCCACACAACCTCATAGCTGGTGAGAGGTGGGACTAGCTCCCCTGTGCTCATGCCCTCAGGGGCCTGCTCAACCAGGACCCAGGCAAGGCTCAGGGCCAGCTCTTCTACTCTCATGTCTTCATGGCCAGATCTCCTGCCTTCTGCAGGTTGTGAGGGGTGTGGGTTGGGGATCTCTCCTATGAACAGGTCATCTCATAACCCATTAGGGGCTGTGACCAGTTTTTTCCAAGTTGCCTAGGAAATGATCAGAGCCAGCTCTGTGCAACCCTCAGACATTAACATGGCCCAAGGCAGCAACTCAGACAAAGGACATCTGCATGGCCTTTGGTGATAACATGGGCCATGAACATTGACATAAATTCCTGCTGCTACAAGGTCACAGAGCCACCCGTCCATTTCTTTATCTTTCCCATCTCTCCGCCTCATACTTGCTCATCATAGTGGTGCTCACCCTGTCCACACAGTGTGGCCATGGGTAGAAGCCAGTGTAATGTTTTCAATAGAAGATTTTCACTCTTGTTTTCTGAATTGTTTATGTTCTTCTTGGTTCTTCTTAATAATATTTTTGCTGTTTCATCAACTTTATCTCTCTCCACTGACAGCCTGGCAATACTTCCCCAGACTTCTAAAAACCTTCTCATAGTCTAGACTACATCTGGTCTTACAGGAATTTATAACTTTCCACATCTACCTACATGACTAAAATGTTCTTATCTTCCTTATTTCAAAAAAAATAAATAAAGTCTACTAACTTGTTAAATTTCATTCAGTGATCAAGTTTCTATAACAATGTCTTTGGCTGAGACCTTAAAATATACTTTATCTGGTTACAGGAGGTGGCCACTTCAGATTCCATATGCCTTACTAGGAGTAAGGAGTCTCAGCTAGAGTCACCTAAATAGACTCCCAGGAGGATCCCTCATCCCAGGTCTCTGGCACATCTAGAGATGCACCCCACCTGCCCCTCCAGCCACCAATTTCCATTCCTTCTCCAAACGTCTCTCCCCAGCTCTCTCCACACATGACCTTACTCCATTCCCTTCCCCATAGCCTTTTCAACCTGTTCCCTCCCTCCTGTGACTATTTTATTTCTACTTCAGAGCGAGATTCAAGCATTCTCACTTGGGCCCTCCTTGTTATTTAGCTTCCTTGAGTCTGTGGATTGTAGCATGGATATTCTGTACTTTATGGCTAATATCTACTTATAAGTGAGTACATACAATACATGGCCTTTTAGGTCTAGATTACTTCCCTGAGGATGGTATTTTCTAGTTCCATACATTTACCTGCAAATATCATGACTCCTGGTAGAGAGACAAGGACACACCCACTCAAAAAAATTTTGACTCAAAATTTGTCCTGTCTACAAGAATTTCAGGGACAAAGATGTAGTAGAGAGTAAGGGGATGGCTAACCAATGACTGGTCCAATTTGAAACCCATCTTATGGGCAAGAACCAATCCCTGATAATATTATTGACACTCTGTTATACTTGCAGATAGGATCCTAGTATAACTGCCCACTGCGAGGCTCCACCCAGCAACTGACAAACAGATACAGAGAACCACAGCCAAACATTGGATGGAGATTGTGAGTACTATGGAAGAGTTGGGGGAAGACTGAAGGACCCAGAGTGGATAGGAACTCGACAGGAATGCCAACAGAATCAACTAACCTAAATCCTTGGAGGTTCCCAGAGACTGAACCACCAACCAAAGAGCATATATGAGCTGGACCTACCTCCCTACCCAGGAAATAAGTAGCATATGTGCAGCTTGCTCGTCATATGGGTGTCCCAAAAACTGGAGCAGGGGATGTCCCTGGATCTGTTGCCTGACTGTGTGTGGATCCCATTCCCCTAACTGGGCTGCCTTGTCTGGCCTCAGTGGTGAAGAGTATGTAACTGGTCATGCCATGGCTTGATATAACAGGGTGGGTTGGTGGGCAGGGGCATTCTTGGAGAAAAAGGTTAGAAAGAGAGGAGGAAGGGCTATGTGAAGGGAGGCTAGGAGAAGCAAGGCAGCTGCAATCGATTGGGATGTAAAGTGAATAAATAATAAATTAATGGAGATAAAAATAAAATATATTTTGTCTTTTTAATTGGTTTATTGAGGACAGTGGGGTCACCTAGCTTGATAGGGCTTGCAGGACTCAGGATCTAACCCTAGCAACTATAATATTACTACCTCCAGCTCTATACTCATGGGACTACAGAGCTGTACCACCAAGTCTGGCTACATAAAAGTTTATTTTCCATTGAAAGCAAAATTAAATGCATGCGCACACAAACACACACACACACACACACACACACACACACACACAGACATTATATACTAACATATATATATATATATGCATATATATATATATAATATATAATGTATAATGTACAATGTACAATTTATAATGTACAATATATAACATATAATAATAAATAATAAAATATAACATATATCTATTACTAGCAATAGTATTCATATATATTCTCCCTCACAATGTGTAATAAGTACAGCATTCATTACTTTCTTTAACCAAGTCTCAGTGTAGTATTTAATATACCCTTGTATTTACCTGAAAGAATGTTTTAGTGCATATACTTGTTACTTTTTTTGGCAACTTGACACCAGTTATAATCATCTAGGAAGCAGAAATATCAATAAACCTGTAGGCTAGTCTACAGGGGCATTTTCTTGATTAATGATTGGCATGAGAGCATTCATCCCACTATGGGTAGTGCCATTCCTGGACAGGTGGCCTTGCAGAGCAAGCATAAGAAAGCTGGATGAGCAATGAATGGGAGCAAGCCAGTATACAATATTCTTTCATGATCTCTGCTTCAGTTCCTGCTTTGAGGTTTCTGCCTTGACTTTTTACTCTGACACTCCCTTCTTGATCAACTGGTAGCTTAAAATGAAACAAACACTTTTCTCCACAAGTTGCTTTTGGGCAAAGTATCACAACAATGTGACGTTATCTAACACAATGTAATCTGTTAGAAAAAGCTTATATATAATAGACCCCTGAGAGAAGCTGCTGGAATCTCAATAACAATGTCCTGGCACGCTGAGAAAAATTCTAATGCCTCTTGGAATCAAAACTTGTCTGGAACGTTTTCCCAAGTCCATAATCCCATGTTGGCAAATCTATATCCAAGATAGTGGGCTAGAAATTGAGTACTTCATTTAATTCATGAATGCCCAGTAATCTGTGTCTGGGTAAAGTTTGTAACCAATCTTCCAAAATTACTACCAAATATAAAAAATAATCAATATTACAAAGCTTGAATTAAATCCTCACAGATTTAATTAACAAAAAAATGGTTTGCTAGTTGAAATATGCTGATGACAATTTTAAATTACATGAAAATCTTGAAAATTAAATGAAGAGGAGATTTCCATGTCTTTCAAGACAGTTCTTTCAAATAATCAACTGACAAACCACTAGCAAGGCTGCTTCCAGAAAAATGTGAACCAACACATTACGTTGCAGCAGTCATGTAAATTATACATGTTAAATTAGGAGCCCAGAAAAATCGGTGTGAACTGGACAAGGAAGTTATACCCTGTACATGATCTCCTTAATATCCAAACAACTTGCCTGTGGTAAAGCTGTTGCCGAGACCCATCATCTAATGATGGATACATTTCTATGATGGGCAGGCTGGATGTTGTTTCTAGATGAACAGGCAGGTAAATTTATTTTTATTTTTATTTTTATTTTTATTTTTATTTTTATTTTTATTCAAGAATGCAATAACCTACAAGTTATATTTAAATTAACCCATTTTCTGAGAATGAACAGGGAACTGAAATTCTTAGTTCTATTTTCCACAAAATATTTAAAACAAATAAAGTTGCATTACTCCTGTATCAAATTTAAAATACTCTATCTAGCCATCTTATTTTTTCGAACAATAAGACTACAGAAAGTTAGATTTTTAGTTCATAAAGTACAAGCAAGCAGCGTTCTTTTTTGAAGTACTTAAATAATTTTGCTTTAATGGTATTTTGATAAATGTTGAAAAGCCAGTGCCATTAATCTACTTTTATTTTCCTAAAAGTAATTCTTTATAAACTATAAAATCTTGTCCCTCTTCTAAGCAGTGAAGCACTGAAGTAAGTTTAACTTTATTTATAGAGAGTCTACTAGGTACTGTGTGGAAAGATACAAGGGGTAAAGTGTTTATGTCTTTGATCTCAGTACACTTCGCAGACCTTTAAAATATCTCTCTAAAACTTGTACAACCTCTATGGAAATCATCCTGAGGCAGTGCCTCTGTTATATGTGAATCCATCTCTCTCCAGATTCAGCTATAACCACCTTTGGGCAGGTACCCAAAGCCTGCTTCACCCTACCAAAAGAGACACTTCCTTAACCACGTTCTTTGCTGTTCTGACTATTACAGCCAGACACTGGAAGAAATTAGATATCTGTCAACAGAAAAACTGATTAAAAAAAAATGTGGTACATTTACACAAGGAAGTATTATTCAGGAAGGTAAAAATGAAATTATAAAATTTGCAGATAAATGAATGAAATTAGAAAATAAATTCTGCATGAGGTATCTTAAACATAGGAAGACAAATATGATATGAATTTGCCTACATGTGAATATTAGCTGTAAAGTCAATGATAATTAAACTCTAATCTGTAGAACCACATAAGTTAGATATAAAGTAAGAGGCAAAAGTGGGGTTAGATAGATCTCCCGATGAAAGGAGAGAATGGATACTTATTGATGGAGTGGAGATGGGAAACTGGATCAGCAGAATCAAGTGGAGGGGGAAGAAGGGGACAAAGGAGTATAGGGAGAGATAACTAAAATTAAGGGACATTTGAGATGTTCTATGGAAGTCCAGTACAAAGGAGTATAGGGAGAGATAACTAAAATTAAGGGACATTCGAGATGTTCTATGGAAGTCCAGTACAATAAACATCATATATAAAATATAGTGGTGATCTAAATGAAATAGCCAAATAACAGGGCAGAGACCCAACTGGACATCTCTTGTCACCAAATGAAGCTTCTAGGACTGGGAATGCATTACATCTAATTGATGCTGTTGGTCTAAGGAATCTCATGGAACCACCCAAACAACTCTGGTTGGTTGCTGTAGGTTGTTCCCCTCAAACAGACAGAAAGACTCCATTGCTGAAGGTAACACCTACACAACTCATTGAACATGGAGAAGTAGAGTGGGTGCCCACCTAGAGCTTTCATCCCTTTAGGCTAATACCTTTGCTAAAAGAAGGTACTCTGCAGGCTGTCAAATGTAAACACGAACCCAGCCATAATATCTTTGGTCTACAATACGTTTCTGCCTGCAAAAGATGCTTGTGCAATGGTGACCTAAAGCTTGTGGTAATAACCAACCAATATCTGATTTGATTGAAGGTCCATTTCATGGATGAAATCCATTCCTACACTGCTTGTGTGTCCAAGAACCTGAGACTAGATAGCTCAGGGAATCCGGGGAGAACCAAATACTACTGTTCTAGTAAAGAAACGCAGCAATAAAAAGACTCCTAATGCTATTCTCCTCTGCCATTGATCGGTGTCTTACTCAGTCATTGTTAGAGAAGCTTCCTCCTGCAGCAGATGAGAACAAATACATACAGCTTGAAAATATGCAGAAACTGAGAGAGATTGAAACACTTAGTCCTAAAAGAGATATATCCATTAAATCTCTTCCCTTGGGGATCAAGGAATCCTACCACAAAGGAGGCAGAAAGTGTAAGATCCAGAGGTAATGGAGGACATCAAGGAAGCAAAGCTTTCTAAATCAACAGGATTGATGCTCATAGGAACTCACAGAGACTGGGGCAACATGCACAGGGCCGCACATAGGAACTCACAGAGACTGGGGCAACATGCACAGGGCCTGCACGGGGGTCCTAGAGCTGAAATGAGAAACAGACACATACCTCCACGCTAACCCAGAAGCTGTCAGCAAATGATGACCACTTGCAAATGAAAATTTAGTTTCCTTTAAGACAGTCTCACTTGGGAAGCAAATTGTTCTCAAGGGTAGGCTGTATCACAGCAGCAGATGGCCAACCCAAAACAAACTCAACATCTTAAGAGGCTCCTTCTCTTTATTTCTTTATGTTTATGTTTTTAAATTTAAATTTTGTTTTATTGAATATTTTTTAGCTTTTTTTTTTTTTTACCTTGCAGATCCTTTTCTGTACATACTATGGTTTCAAGTTTAGTGTCTTTATGTGATTCCTGAGTGTGTGATCTAGTGAATCTTTGAATCTGTTTCTATATTTCGTTTCTTTTGTTCAACTCTTTTCCTTAGGTTTGTATCTTTTGTCCTGCTCCAATGTGTTAGTTTTTGTTTTATCTTATTATATTGTGTTTTACTTTGTTATTATCCCTTACAAGCCTGTTTTAATTTTCTAATGTTAAAAAGAATGAGGTTGGATCTGGATAGGATAGAGGAAGAAACAAACTGTGAGGAAGAGGGGGAGGAAAAAGCATTAGCAAAACATATAAGAAAAAATTTAATCAAAGAAGAAACACACAAAAATGAAAAGGACATGCTATTCTATATTGAATTGGTAAATAACATGCCTTTAAATATATATTATAGGAGTCACGAGGTGAAAAATAAGTAAGGCAGACAGGATTATTCATTTTTAAGCCAACTGAAGAAAATGGCTTAGCTGCAGTACTTGGGTACTCTGAGAGCTTGGGAGAAATGAATCCCTAATTATGAGAACTATTGTATGAGAACAGTGAAATCTTAGAAGTCAGATCTGAAGTCATAGTGACACAACATCCTTCAATCAGCTTCCAGTCTGTATGAGTTAACTCAGCTTCTTGAGAAGGCCCTGCCCTGTCATTCCCTCTCCATGTTTTCATCAATACAGATATAAACAGCTAAACACTTTCTTCTGATAAATGTTCAAACAGTTTTGCAGTTTGAAAACAAGTCCAGATTGTTTCAATTGTGACAGGAGTAGTCTTTCATTTATACAAGTAAGCTAATCAATTATATTTCCAAGGCCTTTCAAATTATTGCCATGACAGTTTGCCATTTTATCATATTTAAATGAATGTGATTCAATAAAGAAAATAAACCTCAAACCACCTACCTATTTACAGAATTTTCCTCCTGTTATTTCTCTGAATCACTCTGAAATTATCAATTGAGCAAAAATATGAAAGGTTTATTTTCAAATTTATTTTCTTATTCACTGATTCATTTCAAATCTTTATGTTGCATATACGAATTTAACAACTATTGGGCATGACCTGGATCTGGAACCAAGACAAAACTTGGATGTTAAAACTCTCAGCTTACGAAATGGGTGCAGTATATAAACATGCGGAGTTATGTATAAAAAATCCAGAGTGATGGTGGCCTGTTTCATTTCCTCTGTGAGTACTCCTACAAACCTACTCTGAAGAAGACATCCTCTTCATGATCTGCATGAAAGAAACATCATTTTGGTCCTAAAGTTTTTTAGTCTAGAGTGATTCTCCACAAATTTTGATACTTCTTGAACTCAGAACACCTTTAACTGGCATCCCTGACTAAAAATGGCACAGAACTCACACTGACTTGAAAGTAAAGACTTGTGAGGTAGAATAAAGACTGAAAATAATAAGTGTGAGGCGGGAGTGGATGGGTGAGTAGAGGAACACCCTCTTAGAGGCAAAGGAGAAGGAGGATGGGGGGTTTGCAGAAGGGAGACCAGGAAGGGAGACAACATTTAAAATATAAATAAATAAACGAATATATATATATATATATATATATATATATATATATATATATATGCACACACACACATATAAAAAGCTGATCAAAAGATCTTGAAAGTAACATAGGCAAATATTTGTTGTGAGATACAAAATTAAGAAAAAATTACATATTAAAATTTAAAAGATAAAAAAATGAGGGCAAGCATAAAATGGGGGTGAAAAGCATCAAACACTAGATTTTCTTCATTTACCATCTAGTCTATGACAAACAAAACATGTATCATTAATCTTCTGGCAGAGTCAGAATTTCAGGCTAATGTTCTAGATTCTCTGTTGGGAAACCAGGTACTGACATAGAGCATCTCATAGTCTCTAATTGTCTTCCTCTGGGTCTGTGAGTTAATCATTAGCCTTCCTGCAAAACCCTCAGTCATAAATGGAACATCTATATCATACCTCTTCCTCCCAAAGCTCAGGGAGCTGTTGAGCCCTGCTAATTAAGATCAAAGTCTACCACTGTCCAGATAGCTTTCAGAATGTCACTTAGCCTGGGTGAAATTACAAGTCCAACTTCCCCTACCCCCCAATAATAAACTTGTTCAACAAGCACCTGAGATTCCTGGAATGTCTCCCCATGCTAATGAGTCATCTCAGTACCTTAGTCTTCATTCAGTGACCATTCCCCACCCTGGATATTCCAGCCCCCTTCCCTAAAGCTATATAAACCTTGGCTCATGCTGAATAAAGAGTATGTGTACAACCTACTCCAAATAAAGATATGTGTACAAGCTAAGAGCATGTCAAAGAGCTGTTTCATTGAAGACCTTCAGAGAAGGCCTTCTCCACCTCACGCTCTTGCCTCTACTATTCACTCCCAGCAGGAAGAGGATACTGCAGAACTCAACCCATTCTTTAATCCACTTCATCCTTTCAGCTCAGTGTGCAATTGTATCAGGGTACCTTGACAGGGAAGAAGAGGAGGACCAGGAACCACAGCTGGTCCCCAAAGCACATAGCACAGGGAGCTTTGTGAAAGAGGGTAGAAAGATGAAAGAGGTAGGAGATGGTTATAAGAAAGAGTGTTTTCTTCATTCATTAAGGCAGGTTGTACATATGAATTCAGAGAAGTTGTGGCATCATGCATAAGACTTGTGCAACCTCAAGCTAAAGAAAATTTTCAGCATACAATGGGGAAGTGGGAATAAAGTTCTAGATCTAAATGAGGAGCTTTAGGCAAGTAAAGGATGCTGAAAGAGGGGGACTCAGGTTTCTATAAAGGTATGACCCCTGGTGGATCAACCACGCTCCAGTTGAAGAACACACATCCAACAAGTGATGGGTTAAAGGAAAAGAATGCCCTCCAAAGAAGCCACAATGTTAGATAAGCATGTATCTTAGGGTGTTGTTGTTGGTTTTGTTTTGGGATAGATTTCTGTTTTTATTTTTTATTGTTTTATTTTTTATTTTTTGCTGTGAAGAGACCCCATGAAGAAGGCAAGTCTTATCAATGAAAGCATTTAATTGTGGCTACCTTGCACTTTCAGAGGTCTAGTCTATTATCATCATGATGGAAACCATGATGTCAAACAGGCAGACATGATTCTGGAGAAGGAGCTAAGACGTCTACATCTTGATCTACAGGAAGCTGAAGAGGACTCTATTCTACACTGGCTATAGCTTTGAACATAAGAGAACATAAAGACTGACCCTGCAGTATCATACATACTTCCTCCAACAAGTCCACACCCACTCCAAGAAAGCTACACCACCTACTAATGCCATTCCTTATGGGCAAAGCAGTAAAACACAGGAGTTTATGGGTGCTATATTAAAATCACCACATTCCACTTCCTGTTCCCCATATGCTTATAGGCATAACATAATGCAAAATGCATTTAATCCAACTTTAGAAGTGTGCATAGTTTCCATCTCACCAGTTTAAAAATTCAATATTCAAAGTCTCTTCTGAAATTTATGCAATCTCTTAACTGCAACCCCTATTAAAATCACAATAAAAAGGCAGATTACCTACTTCTAACATATCATGGCACCAGATATATATTACCATTCCAAAATGTAGATAAAGGGGAAAAGTGAATAAATACTGGGCCAAAGCAAGACTGGAAACAGCTGGCCAAACTCCAAACTCTGCATCTCTATATCTGATGTTAAAATGTTCTTCAGATCTCCAACTTCCATTCAGCCTTTTTGACTAAAATATACTTCTTTCTCTTGAGTTGTTACCACTTCTTGGGAACAGTTCTCCTCAGCAGGTATCTCATGGCTCTACAATCTCTTGAGGTTTCCAAGACAATCCAGACTTCACCTTCACAGCTTCCACAATGGGCTTTCTGGACCTCCATGCAGGGACACCCCTGCCACACGCCTGGACTCATAGACTTTCCTTAGTTACAGACAGGCATTCCATAAACCCTTCCTTTTGTCCTGGATACTAAAGCCAGAACCACATGACTGATGCTGTTGAGTTCTGCTGCTTGCTGGGGTTAGAACATGGCCCCCTTGTTTATTATACCTTTACCAGGTAATTCCTTTATTGCCTAAGTTTGGTTGTCATGGAACACTCTCTGTAGACCAGGCTGGCCTTGAACTTAGAGATCTACATCTCTCTGCCTCCTGAATGCTGGGTTTAAAAGTGGATACCACCACACCTGGAAGTAAGCTACTCTTATGAAAGCTTAGCTCAGTGAGATCTTACCCCAAGGTCTCTGCTCCTTTAATTCCGTGTACTATCTCTAATCAATTTATCTCCTTGAACACAGGATTTAGCTTCATACCATTTTCTGGTGCCCCTTTAATCCTAGAACCAGACATTTCATATTTTTTTTCTTGCTCATAAGAGTGAACTATAGGACAAAGTCTATATTACACAGTTTTGAAATTTCCTTTGCCAATGCAATTAATCTAAATCTCTTCACTTTAACCTAAGGCAAACAAGGTGAAAATCAGCCACATTCTTTACCAAAATATCACAAGAATGACATCTAGGCAACATACTAAAATTCTTCTCTGAAATTTTTTGAGCCGGTCCCCCACAGTTTAAATCACTCTCAGCACTAATGCCTTCCATGCTTCTACTAGTATAGTCCTTTAAGCCCCACTTAAAGCATTTCATTGCTTTCTAAAGTCCCCATATTAACATTTCTCCAAACAAAAGCATGGTCAGGCCTATCGCAGCAATACAGCAATACCCCAGTACCTGGTACCAACTTCTGTCTTAGGGTTTTATTGCTATGGAGAGATGCCATAACCATGGAAACTATTTATGGCTAGCTTAAAGTTTCAGAGGATTTATCCATTCAAGGTCCACTTCCATGGTGACACTTCCTCCAACAGGGCTGCACCTATTCCAACTAATCCACACCTCCTAGTATTCCATGCCCCACGGGCCAAGCATACAAACACATGGCTATGGGAGCCATACCTATTCAAATCACAACAGTATGGATGAAGAGAAGATCTTGGGGGAGTTTAGAATGAAATAGTGAATCTGGTCAAAATACAGATGGCACAAAATTCTTAAAGGAAAAGAGAGAAAATGATCTCACATTTTGAGAGACTCCAATACTATAAATGTTCTTGAACATGAAAAAAAGATATTGTCCTCTTTATGAAGATATATTCTCATTCAAATATGCCCTACATCTTTAAACCAAAAAGAAATAAATATTTTGCGGTTCTTATTTTCAAAAAAAATCAAAATATTGCATCTATAAAATAAGACAAAGAATAAATGAATGAATGAATATTTGAAAAAATACATTACACTTCTGATAGTCTCATTTTAAGCTTTTTGTAACTTTGAAGGTACTTAAATTCTGTGTTAATTGTAGATTCAAATGAGTTGTAAGTAGTAAAATAAATATATCCCCTGTACTGTTTATCCAGTTTCAAACAATAGTACTCATTTGCACAACTACTGGACAATATCAAATCAGGTCACTGATAGCAATCCAGGACATTTTCAGGAATTCAAGGACCCTTCTTTTTACTTTATAGACACATACACTTCCTCCTGCCCTCTGCATTCAAAAGCCTTCACAGTCACAGCCTCTTTTTTCTATAGTTTGTCTTTTCATGTATGATTTATAGATGGAAACAGTCAGCCTGAAATGTTTGGTGATGACTTTTATTCACTTTGCCTGACTGACCAGTGATTCATGGGGACTGTAGTGTTTGTCACAGCTTGAGTGGTTGTTTCTGAGTGTTTCAGGATGTGAATCACATGAGAGTTGTTAAACCAACTATCAGACAAAAATTTCCTAAGAGGGACATCAGCATCCTTTCCAGTTTGAGGTTGTTGAAAACCATTTCTGTAAATATGTACAGGATATAAGTCTAAATGTTAGAGATTAAGGCCTCAGGAATACATCCACTGGATGATGGAGAAGTTGCGCTCTTAGCTTTCTAAGAAGAAAATTCACATTGAGATAATTCTTTCATATTATTATGCTCTATTTTTCTTTTTTAAAAATATATTCTCATGCTGTTTGAACTGAATAGAGCTTCCTTTTGATGTTCTGTTCTGGGAATTTGATTTTTATTACACATGGCTTGGAATGTTCTCTCCATCTCCTAGTTTTGAAAAATATTGCACTGAATTGCTTCCAGTTCCCTTTCAAACATTTGGATCAAGTATTCAGGTGATTCCGTGTGAACCTGCTCCCCATTTTAACTGGTCAAATAAAGGCTGGAGCCTGTGATTGGGCAGTGGGAGAGAGAGGTGGGCCTGGAAGTTTTAGAGAAGGAAGAGGAAGGAGGAAGGGAGGACAAGACAAGAGGGACAGAGAGAGAGGAAGATGGAGGAAAAGGAGGTGGAAGATGGAGCAGGACCATGTGGCCTGGAGGAGCCACAAATAGCAAGGTTTCTCATATCTGGGCAGTAGAGTAGTGTAGTGGTATATCTGCCCAATCTAGGCGTGCAGCTTATAAATATGACTGAGTTGACTGTCCTTTCATGGGCATATTGGAGCAAGATAGTCTTCACCCAGCAGTTTTGCTATGTGGCTGGTTTTAAAGTGTTAGAAACGTCTGGTGTTTCCCATGGTGACTCGGGCATGGGTTTTATAAAATTATATGCGACAGGTATTTCTGCTAGTTCAGCAGAACAGTGGCACTAGAACCACAGTCCTGAATTATCATGCCACTTAGTGGACGCAAACCCTGTAAATTACTCAGCATCCCAATGAGAGAAGTAAAACTGTGGACAACAAAATGTAGTTCAGATCAAATGTTTGAAGAATTCAAGACCAATGTCTGTATAGATGATTAACTCTGAAAATGATAACTACATTTAACCAATGATAAATGAGGAGAAACTGGCAGTGTTATGTGACGCACGTGACTAGCCTACGATTTATGTAACATGGATTTGCTTTGAATACAGTAGAATAAATTGGTAACGTAAATATCTAAACAGATAGGCCTAGTTTTCCTGTGTGCCATATGAAAATCTTTCTTTTTACAGGTTACAAATGCGCCCTCTGAATTTGTTTTATTTTGTCTTAGAACTTCACTTAACAAGTAATGACCCAGAGGATTTAATGATTAATTTCCCCTCTGAGAAACTGGTCTAGCAAAAATGGGGAACATTGAAAATCTCTACTATTCTTTCACTTCAAAATTCATTTTATTTACCCTACAAACTAACTTGAAATGTCTTTCTCCCTTCTCTCTTCCTCCCACCACCTCTTGCTCTCTCTCTCTCTCTCTCTCTCTCTCTCTCTCTCTCTCTCCTTCCCCCACTTTTCCTTCTCTCCAAATATCACACTGAAAAGTGTCCAAAATGGAGTGGGGTGGCAGCTATTTTATAGTACTATCATTGGATACTGAAACTAAAGTGCATGTGACTATACCAGATGCTTCCAAGTGCCAGACCATGTCCTATGTGGGGTTTACATCTTTACTGTAATCTAGTATTCACTGGATGTCATTCAGGTTCAAATGCCTTTCTAACCCCAACTTCAAGCCTTGGTTCATTAGTTACCAAAGCAAACTCTAATATAAAATGGACAGCTGGCAAAATTGTGCAGAGGTTTACTATTACAATAAGACAAGGAGCCTCAGGGAGGAAAAGTTAACAATATCCAGTGTGCAAAAAGGATTCAGAAAAAAAAAAAAAGAACAGGAAACTTTGGCTTTTCTAATTGGCTTTTTAGAGATTGTGGCCATTAGGGACCAGTCTAGCTAATTAATGGAACATAGGCAGATCATTAAATGGCTTTCACAGTTTGAGCTCAATTAGTATAATCTTGAAATAAATGTAGGCTCTCCTTCATTTTCAACATGCACAAATTTTCTTCAACTCGCACAAAATTTTCAAATTTTCTTCTCTGGCAGAGTAAACTGCACAAGGGATAGCAAGAGGAAGCAACAGAGTAAAAGATGGACGTTATTGTCATTGGTAGGTATTAGGATTTATCACTGTGAACGGAAAATACCAATTGTGTAGTGGTTTCAGTTCAACAATAACTGACTTAACTATGTAGTGTTGGTGGACTATGACATTTAGCTGAAAGTGTTTAGAATGGGTGCTTAAAACATTACTCTTTGTTTTTAGATAGTACATCTAAAATCATTAGCAAAACTTTTATAATTAAACTTTCAAATGCTTCTTTACTTTCCTAATAAAAATTGCATAAACCCTATAGTTATTTTTCCTGTGACAAAGAGAACAAAATATATTTATTTTGGAAATAAAATTACTTGAGTTCATAGCAGCTGAAACCAGAAGGATGGAGGGTGGCTTGTTGGTTTGTGTTCCTGCAGAATTCTGGTGAGCATAAATGATTCTATGACTTTTAATAAGAATATCCTAGGCTTATGATCTAGTCCTTCGAGAAACATAGACTTTACTTCAAGTTATTGAACAATATGAATTAATGGACTCATTTTTAATAATGTTTACAGTTTTGCACAGACTTGAAAGCACAATATTTTCAAGGTCCCTGTTCTAACACAGTTAATATTCTCATGAGACAAAGGGGTTTTGTTTTATGAGATCAAATTTCAGTCAGATGCAGTTAAGAGACAAAATGAAATAATGACAGAACTGTTCTGAGAATTCAATACTAGGTCCAAAGGTTACATAAAAACCCTTCTCTGTTTTGCACTCTACTAGAAAAAAATACACACAGTGCAGTTTCATTACTTGATATCCTGTTATTGCTTATCATAAGAACTAAAATTATTTTTTCAATAGAGCATCTGCCTTTTTGCTTGGCTATAAGAAGGGCAGTCCAGCATAAGGCTTCATACAAGGTAGTCATGCTTTTGCAATGACAAAACTCTCATTTCACCTTTTAATATGATTATTCACATCTGAGGGAGTAGATATTGCTGAAAAAAAAAAAAGCTAAATTTCCAGTTTTACTTTCTGTGGATGTAGTCATAGACAATTTTCTTTGGCCCCCAAATTTAATGATTTTGTTTTGTATTTTTTCTATTGTCTTCAGAATATCCATTGTTCCATTGTAGATGAGAAATGACACATCTAAGCCAAATTAAAATAGCATCCTGAGATGGAGGGATGAGGATACAACAGAGAAGACAAATTTTAAGATATATTCAAAACAGGAATTGAGAAACTAAAGATTACTTATAATAAAATCTCATGTATATTTTCAAGTAAATATAAATGATTCAGTGTTAGAATCAGACTCAAGTAATTTTGCAGCACAGGGAACATTACTCTCATCCCTCAAAGGAACATGAGCTAATAACATCTGCCTCATCCATGGACTAATATCAAGCAATATTACATGAGACTTTGCACTAATCTTTCCTACTAAATGGCTATAAATAAATTCTCCTGCTCACAATAGAATATACATTAGTCATACTTTATTAAGAATAATATAAAATAGATTTATAAAGTGAAGTAAGCTCCTAAGAGTGGGAGGGGCTCCAAGAAAAGAATACCCACTCCTACATATTTGACAGTTGCAATCATAATTTGTTCAGAGAAGAATAAATTTAATTTTAAAATTTTGTGAGAGAAAAAATATTAAAGATAAATTCCACTTTGTAGCCAGGAAGTGAAAGTTAGCTTTATATAGTAATATATAAATAGCACTTAGTAATAAATTGATATTTATATGTCATATATTACTTAAAACATATTTATGAACATAGAACTGAAATACAGCCTTAAGAATCAAACTTCATTTCATTATTTACTTTATTTTAATCTTAAAAATTAAATATTTAAGTTACTTTGGAGGAGGGTAGCACATGTCTCCACTCCTAGTACTTAGGAGGCAAAGGAGGAAAGATCTCTGAGTTCGAGACCAGCATGATCTACAGAGTGATTTTCAGGACAAGCAAGCTACATAGAGAAACTCTGTCTTAAAACAAAACAAAACAAAAAACAAATAAAGGAATATCTTCCAAAATTAACTTTTTCATTAAAAAAAGGTATCTAACACTAAAAGAAAAACCATCTCAAACTAGTTTTTAATCAGGATTATACTGGCCAAAGCTACTCTGGAGTTTAAAGCTTTGTGGCTGGCCTTTCTGTGCTCCCCTGAGAATGGCTAAACTAGGTTGAACCGACACATCTTTCTGAGTGGGGAATGTCAGTGCTACGTTTGTGACAGGGAGACAAAAGAACAACGTGGTTTGAATGAAGCTGACTAGAAAACTGCAATTGGTCCTTGAAGAACTGGGACGAAGGTTTGTTAGACTGAAACACTGTCTTGTGCCTCATAAATTCAACCTTGGCACATTTCATTAGAATTTTTCTAATCACTAAAGATGAATATTTATTTACTCCTGATTACACATTGTACAGCCTCCTCTCAAACTCGTCTCAGACATGAGCAGCATTTCCTTCAGACGAAAGCTAAGACTCTTTTTGCCCCAAAACCTCAGCATTTATTAATTAACATACCAAAAAGGACATGTCTAATTTTATTAGTAAAATATGCTAACTACTTATAAATGTATAAATATGATTATATGGCTTTCTTCATAAACTTGATGTGTTTGTTAAAAAATTTTCTTTTATGGGATCTGGAATGTTTGTTTACAATTTTAAGCCTGATTATTAGGAATATTATCTGGCTACATTGAGAAATTAATAACTAAATGTCAGAAATCCTTTAAATGTGATGACTAGAAAAATATTGGTGTTGATTATCCCTAGACAAACCATGTGACTAATATTTTACTTATGTTTAAAATAGTTTTTGTGATTTGATATCTATAGATAATCCCTTCCAATTATTTTTAATAATTATATATATATACATATATATAAATAATTTTATTTTTATAAAAATAAGTCATCAAGGCAAAAACTTCTATATAAAAGAAAAGTAATTAAACTTTTGGATAGAAGATAAAAATGATGTAAGAGATTATAGTAATTGTTTGATCTTCCAAGACTGTCTTTTGCCTGAAGTCAAGCATTTAGACAAAGGGCCCCATCCTTCTAGCAACTTGAGGAAAGTTCTTGCTTGCTAAAAAGGTAGTCATTCTCCTTATCTCTGGCAATAGGAACCAGTGGCCTTCCATTAACAATGACTACCATGACTCTGGTGCTTATTAATTTGTCAAGATCAATGATGGCTTCTAGGCTCTGTCAGTGCCTGCTCACAAGCCCCTTTTCTTCCATTCTCATCTAACCTGGGAAATCTTTCTCTTATTGCTGTCTCCTTGCTTTTCTGTGAGACAGTCTTGGTAGTTCAGAAGGAATTTTTTTCCTTTTTCCACCCAAGAAGCAGGTACTTTGGTTTCTTTATTGTGCCCATTTTCAGTAACTAATAAAAAATAAAAATTAAGTGTTATTTGGATTTGAAAACAAGTGAAATGGTCATTTTCTAAGGGAGTATCTGAATTACCTACTAACCAGGGCCTTGAAGATTTCTATTTCTCCTGCTAGAATTGCCTTTCATGTCTCCCTCCGTTCACACAATTCAGTTCTCTGCTAAATGATCTTGTGTGGTAGATAGATGTTTGACACCATTTCCATCGGACTTGTTCATTGACATTTTTTGTCTGTCTGTGTCTTCAATTGGAGACAACATAGCAGTATGTCATGAATATACAATAAAGGTAGGCTGACTGACTGAATGTACTTGATACTTATTATTATTATTATTACTATTATTATTATTATTTCTCACACAACAAATCACCAGAGTCCTGGGGAACTCATGCTTTTAAATTAGTAATTTTCTGCTCTTAACTATAATTTTTTCTGCAAGATATATGGGAGTCATAAATACTTACTGAAGGGATTAAAGTGCTTAGTGCCCAGAATTCAAAATTTACATGATAAAATATGGACAAAGACTTACAGAAATCATTCCTTTACTATTAATCAAGTAATACACCCTCTTCCTTTTGTATGTTTTAAACAAAAAAAGAAAGAAATCACATATGTAAAACTCACTGTTTATTTCAAGTTTATAAGATATAAACTTAAGGGAGTCTTAATCTACCCATGTTTGACATGGCAAAGGAAACCTGATTTTATTTCCTCTTAAAATATGAATTTCAATTAAATGTTAGTCAGTTCCTAAATTTGTTAACCTAGAGTAGACACTTCAATCAATGTTTTATTATCATTAGCAAATTTTCATAGAAAAGAAAATGATTGCCAAAATATTAAATATTTTAAATTTATGACACCCTATAAATAACAAGAAAAAATAAATCACAACAAATCAATAAGCAAGAAAACCTTCCTCAACTTTCTTGAAATTTTTGTTATATAATCACTGGCAAATTTATTGTACAAATAAGCCAAACATTTTTTATGAAGGAAATCTCACTCCACTCAAAGATATTTATCTATATATAGTGAAAATAAAAACAACAACTTCTTCTCAAGACTCACATAAGGGATTGTGATATTTGGTCCAAGACTACTTTACAATATGACATAATGTCTTATTCATTCAGTGAAAACTGATCAACCCTTTGACTTATTTATTTATTTTCTCAATCACATATTCTATTCCAAAACACATATTCAATCACATATTATTTATTTTCTCAATCACATATTCTAAAGAAACATAAAGTTATTTAAAATATTTTTAACAATCATATTATCTGGAAATGCCTTGAAAATTGTTAATTTTAGAAAAGTAGAATGGGACAAAAATAAGCACATTTGGCTACAGAGTATACTTACAGAGTTTATTTAGTCTTAAAGTAAGCCTGGTTCTATCTTAAAGAAAAAGTGCCTTTATAAAGAGGAATAAGCAAAGTGAGTATATTTTAAAATATATTTAAGCTATTTTTAAAAGTACACAGGTACCTTATTTTATTTTTATTTTACTTTTTATTAATTCCAGAAGCTGATTCTTTACTAAAATATTAATAATATGCAACTTCTACCCTCAATTTACCCTCAATTTACCTCAATATCCTTTCAATTTACAGTCATCACATCACTCATGAGGCATCCAAATGAAGTCAGATCATGGCTAATATGTCACCTACTTACAGAAGCAACTAAACACTTGAAATAAGTATTTCCATTACCAAGCAAAAAGAATATGTTTAATTAATTTGAATTGTATTCACATCTTTTTTTCTGAATTCAGAACTAAATTTCAGTTAGTACAACAAAGGGACGTCTGTACATCCACATTTCTCAACACATTCTTAGTGGTTTTACTGTGCTACCATTTTAAGATCAAAGAGACATGGTGAGCCTATGTCAGGGATGAAATTTAAACCCTAGGAAAATCTTTCTATTTGTTGAAAATTACATTCAGACTTCTAAATTATATGAAAAATTTCCAGAAAAGCCCAACAGTATTTGTCAGTTGAATGAATGAATGAGAAGGCAGAATTTGAGATTGGAGTCCTAACCCTACTATCATAAAAATCATGCAATGGGCTGGGCAGTGGTGGCGCATGCCATTAATTCCAGCACTTGGGAGGCAGAGGCAGGCAGTTTTCTGAGTTCTAGGCCAGCGTGTTCCATAGAGTGAGTTCCAGGACAGCCAGGGCTACACAGAGAAACCCTGTCTCGAAAAACAAAAAAAACATGCAATGAATCATCATGAGATATCAATTTGCAAAGTGCAAACTTAAAGAAACATAGAATGTTTTTCAAATTTAACAGGTAAGATACAATGAGAAACACCCAAAAGAGGCCATGATATAACCATATTGAAAAGCAAAACATTACTCACAATAGTTTAACTTATAATGATAGAAAGCACAGACTCTTCACCATAACAATAATATATTCAAACATTTTTATAAAAGTCAGAGTAGTCTCAATTTCAGTGCATTTGTTGCGTAAAAATATGTGCTGCAAATAGAAGGGCTAATCCCTATATAAATGAAGTTTAGGATAATAAAGATTTCTGTTGAAAGTTATAAATAGTAGGTTATTATGTAAGTGAAGTGAAGATCGGTGAGTTTTTATTAGTGCATCATTTTACTATTTAAAAGGAAAAAAAGTTGTCCACAGTATCAAAAACTTGAGTCACCATTTTGAAGATGAGTTAAAAATTTCAAATCTGGAGGCAGACTATTGGAACTAAAATTTCTATTCAGAGTATGACATTAACTCGTGAAGCTTGTCACTCATGTGGTCTCAATCCCATTGAGTAGAATAAGGATAATGTGATAATGTAGCCCAGAAGTCTGCACTTATGGTGCCTGTAACCAGACGGCAGGGAGAAATTAGTGAATAGCAATACAATTACAGGGCTCCATGCTTTCTTTGTGTAACTATGTCTAATTCAGGAAAAAAGATCTTCATTGTTTTCTAAGACTAATTTTCCTACTTAAAAAACAAAAAACAAAAAAACAAACAAAAAAAAACATTTCAGTAAGTATTAGCCTCTCCTCTGCTGAATCATTGATTCTCAAGGAATGATATTAATCAGATGGTCTTTGTAAAATTGTGTAGGAGTAAGATGAAACAGTTACTAAGAGATCATTTTAACTCAGGCTTTGCTGGCATTTAGTCATTTCCCTTAAATTTTTGTTTTCTTTCAAATGCCCCAAGTGTCCACTTCTCATCTCTTAATATACCTTTTCCCACATCTTTTGTAACAAAAATTCTTTTTCTTAGGTCAAATGTCTGATTTTCTGTGTTCTTTTATTCCACATTATTTCCTGACTTCAACAGCATTTTTATTCTGATAACATCTGAAACATAACTGTCCTGAAATATTTTTAATAGCTAGATTTGAATAACAAAACCCGCCTCCAAACAGCAACCTTCCATCTTATTGGACATTTCTCTGTTTTTCACTCCACAAAGTTCTAGTTCCCTGCTTCCTACTTACCCAATTTTAAGTTCTTTCTCAAAAAGAAGGAGAGAGAGAGATTATTTGATTTATAATTGTTGACTTAATATTTCAGGATAAAAAGCATGTCTCATTTGTGTTCCTATTTCCATAAACATCCAGTCAACTGATAAATTTGTCAAGTTCTCTTCAAGACAGGCAGTTATTCTATAATCAAACTTGCAATACAGTGTGATTAATTGAATTAATCAATTAGAAAGTTAAAAAAATAAGGTGAGCATTGAGGATAAGTCCACATAATCCTCTCACTGCTGTTCAAGACAAGAAGGCTATGTTATTGGACTTAAGTACAAGAGCATAAGGGCAAGACAACGCCACGGGGAGATGGTGATGCCAAAGCTCAGTTCTCAGTGTCACGGTAGTTGACACAGTTTACTTCTATTTTCTGTTAAGATGTCAATCAACTATAGTATAGGTTTATGTCCTGAGGTAAGCACTTTCAGACATTAAGAGAACAGAAACACAAACCAACAATGATATTTAGGGGTGGAGCTTTGGCAAGGAGATTAGAATTAAGGAAACCATCAGGATGGAGCCCACACGTTTAAATATCAGTGTCACCAAGCAGGCAGACAGTCAGATATACAAAAAAACAAGCACATGCAGAAGACCCTGTCTCTCTCCATTCAATATCTTTTGTTGCCTCAAGACTTAAGTTTACAGGAAGGCTACTCCTGGATGTAACACCTCACATTTGGACCAGAACCCTAAACCAAAAATTAATTTTATTTTCAACATTCAAAGTCTATAGTATTGAGTTATCTGAAACAGAAAACAAACCAAAACACCTTGTGATACAGGCAAGTGTTTGTTTCCAATAATTCTATCCGCACAAATCACTTTGTTGCTATAGTGACAAAATACCAGGATGTACTCCACTGTTTAATTCTACCATTGAATATGGGTGGAACTGAACACATGCTTGGATATCATGCCATCATTAAGTTACTAATCAGTTGATTTTTGTGTAAATCAAACAGTTCTCTATTGATTAGATTCACTATAATCAGATGAGCCTCTGTGACCATCTCCAAGTCATATATATATAAAGTACAAGATGGATTTCATATAAGCAAAATGCTTCCTAATTTTCTCTGAATCATGAGGCAAAGAATAAGCAGCTGCAATCTGGACCTCAGTCTCACAACCAATGCTGCTGAGTTCAGATAGAAACTAGACTGAGGTTCTTATCCAAAGTCCATAATCAGAGAATCTTCCCATGCTAGGCTAAATTTCTGATCTACAAAACAATGAGTGAATTCATGCTGTTTGAAGCTGTTAAATTGGCAACAATTTGTTTCATGGAAAAATAAGGCAAAAACTTACAGAAAAAATAAAATCCTGTTTAATTATTTCAATTAAATATTAACTTTTTACAGATAAATCAAACAACATCATATTTTAAAGTTCAAGAGATTTCTTCAAGTACTGTGACAGAATTACATGGTACCTTCAACGATTGGCCTTATCCTCAAGTTATGGTAGACAATCAAGTACAAGAGCTCATATTGTTTGTGGTGGTCTCTTAGACACTCTGAACAACTGGTACTAACCTGGAAGCCTCCTTCCTGTTGACTAGTTTTCACAAGGTTGAAGGTGCTATGCAGGCTGTTGAGGAAGAAAATCTATCAATGGCCACTTCTAACTGTAAATCCTGTAGATTACAATAACAATGGGCCTAACAAGTTCAACAGTTAATAACAGCACTAATGTCTTAGGATAACCAAATATCTGATTGGATTTAAGGCCCTTTCAATAGGACAGAAGTCATGCCTGGTGCTGAAAACTTAACAGAAACCCACATAGGGAGACATCATTTACCCTATGGAAAAACCTACTAAAATTACTTTGCTAGGTTGATACTTTATCTCCCTGCCTTCTAAATTATCCTTATACCCCATAAATTAGTGCAATGCTCATCATTCATAAAAGCAACTTCTTAGTGAAGTAGACAAGGGTTTTTAGACAGAATCACAGCTGCAAATTTTAGAAAGTGAGTAACTTAGGAGGAATCAGTCTTTCATGAGTCATCTATATCATACTCCTACTGTACTGACAGCTGTGGAAAGATCATGGAAGATGAGACAGAAAAACTGTAAGAGCCAGAGGCCTCAGGATTAAACAGTGTCTCCTGGACATGGCAGGACCACTGCTCTCAGGAACTCAAAGCATCACTTGTTGTCTGCAAAAGACCTGTACAAACAAGCCAGCCAACATTCTAGCAGGGATGAAGGAAGCTCTCCGGTTAAGCTATGGCAAGTGATGGCTGGTGAGAGAAAGAGGGTAAGATTCTTTAGGAGTATGTTGCCTATACTTCAGTTGGTCACTCTAAAGCCATACAAATAATAGCAGAATAATTGGATTCAAAGGGATGTTTTGTGTGTGTGTGTGTGTGTGTGTGTGTGTGTGTGTGTGTGTGTGTATACATATATATTTGAATATATATATATATATATATATATATATATATATATATATATATATATTCAAAAAGTTCTGTAGGGGCATGACAGAAGGAAGTCCAGGAGAAGTTGGAAGAGTAGACATGATCAAAATCAATGTATGTGTGAATTCTCGAAGAATAAGTTTTGAAATTGTAAAATATACAAAATGGCATGACTGTTCATAAGTAGAACTTAACACCTATTCAAATGTTTACATTTCACTGCAGCTGACAAAATGCTTTCCTTAATCAGTGTTCATTTGCTTTTCTTAAGAACTGAAGGTAAATAAAATAGTTCTGATACTTGAGTATGATTTAGTAAAAGCATCAGTCTAATAATAAAACCCTCTAAGACAGGGATAGAGAGATGTAAATAACTGTTGACATATCTGGGAAGAAAATACATTCAAGATGACATTAGAAATGAATTCAGCAATTTATCTGTAACTTTCAGACACCATTTCTCATCAATATATTCTTATTTTTAACCAATTGTTTGCAATTTTCTAAGGCTTATCTAAGTGTTCCATGACAAAATTCCTCCCATCAAACTATTTCCAAATTCCTACAGATAGCTTGGTATTTTGCTATGTGAAGAACACATTTACATTAGTGACACAATCATAGAGAAAAGCTCATCAGGTAAGTAAATCGAGACACAGTTTCGACATCACAAATGAAGCACAGCAATAATGGTGTTACCACTTACTCTAGGCCCATTACTGTTTACCACATTAACAAATAATCAAAACTACGTTTTCAAGCTCCAAGAATATGTCCACAACTTGGCATTGAACATCAAAACTTACTTTGTTATTCAGATCAACTCATCTCAAAAGTGACTCTTTAGTTAGGAAAAGAATAATTTTAATCTTGTCTGTATAGAAATAAAAGAGTGTATCTTGACACCATATGCCTTATAGATAGACCTGCCAGCTTTGGCTAAGAAAGTTAGCAGTGATTTTCCTTTGTCAAGTGCCTTAAACTCTTTTTAAACATGAATTCACTACCTAGTTCTTAAAGCACTCTAGCTCTACAGGGTTAAGAGTGTGTACAAGAAAAGTGAGTAGGAAGTCACCAGGCTAAATTTAAAGCCCAGGTAGGCAGGTAGTATAGGTAGCATTGTAATGGCACTGCTACCTTGTTTTGATACCTTTACCAAGTCAGTTTCATCTTTTTTGAAACAGTTTCAATCATATATCCCTGAGCCTTTACAGAAGGCTTATTATTCTCTATGAACCCAAATTTACAATAAGAATTTACTTGGAGAAAGTTTTTGATACATACTATATGTACCTTTTCTTATCTTTTAAAAACTGGAAATGCTAGGGGAAAGTTAGATTGAAAAGTTGCTAAAATATTTGTAGATTAGCAAATCTGAGGTTAATTAATATTGTATTTTTTTCCTACAGAGCTTAAATTGGCATTGACTGTGTGATAATATCCTGGTACAGACAGTATCTAACAATCGTGAACTTGCATCCCACTGATAGCAAAAGATAAATTTGAAAACATAAAAATTTGTAAATAAACTCATTTTTTTAAGTATAAGGACCAAAAGTAAAAAAGATCATAATAAAAAGATTACATAATGAAAATTCTAAGGGTATTATTATTAAATATGGTTTCAAGGTAGACCTCATTAAGATAAAATTTAGGCAAGTAATTTTAAAACATAATTTTCTATTTTACCTATATAAAAATGTACCCCTAAAACCTATAAGTTTACCTCATCTCATGCCTTAAAAAAGGAGGTATGGGTTGGAGAGGAGTCAGGGGATAGACCAGAAAAAGATAGCGGCTGGATTGTAAAGGAAGATTAAAAAATAATAATAACAAAAATCTACAATAAATAAATAAATAAATAAATAAATAAATAAATAAATAAATAAATAAATATTGAGCAATCCATGTATTAAAACTGTTACTAGTGCTTTAAGACTCCTTGTACTCAGGTTGGTGAGATATTTCAGTGGGTAAAGGTGTTCGCCACCAAGTGTGATAACCTGAGAATGACTCTCAAAACCCATATGTTGGAAGGAGAGAAACAAATTTTGAAAGTTGTCCTCTGGTCTAATATGTGACATGGCATACCCCTAACACATCTTAATAAATAAATACATACACACAGAAATAATTAGATTTAAAACCCTAGTAGCCAATATGAGGCCAAATAAGCAAGCCACACCATTTGTAATTATAATTGTAATAGTAATAACAGAAAGCATGAAGGCAAATCTATGTTTCATTTATCAAAAATCCTGAGGTGGGGTGTTCTATATCAAACAAATGTGAATTGCCCACATATCACATATACAGATTTTGATAGTACCAAAGAAACTAGTCCATATGTCATATGGTTCGCATTCTTGTGAGCTCATAAATATAGAGAGAACTGGTTATGTTATAAGGAAGCATGAAATAGGGAACAAGAGAAATAATATTTGAGATGAACTTGTACATGTGAACATGATGTAAGAAATCAGAGGGAGAATGAAGGACCGTGATAGGATGGCTGGTTTTGGTCAAATCACTGCCTGAAAAGCCTGGAGACCCAACAGGTGTCCTTTGCCTGTAAGGGACAGACATCTATTCAGCTGTGCTCCCAGAATACAGACACCTAACACGTGGCATGGAACTCCATTGACCTACACTGTTCAGTCACATTCAGGGCAATGCAGCCACACCCAAAGAGCACAGGTAGAGGGCCTGATTACAGGCCTCAGGCCCTAGAGAGATTTATATACTTATGAGATGCCTGAAAGCCAAAGGCAGAGCCAATTAAGCATTCTTCCCCAGACCTTTCCCCCTTTCTCTTTCCCTATTTAACTCAGGTCTGCCCTGAGTTTCATCAGGGTGCACCTTGAGCCTAGTGGCAGCCACCACACCTAACTTCCTGCCTTGGGGACTCCCTTCATTTCCAGCCACCCTACCCACAGGAGAACACATTAGGAACATATAGACAGGTATAGACAATTAAAAGTGTATGCCTGGAGAAAGTATTAAGTATAGTATCTATGAAGAAACAAAATGAAACAACTTAAGAGATTCAGCATAATGGTAACTCGAATTTCGTAGAGGTTAAAACTTGAAGGTCTGGAATTTCTCACACAAAGTATTAAGTGTTGACTACAATAACAAAGACATCTTTAGCTGAAAGACTTGTCAGGAGGTAAAAGACATTGCTTCTGGAATGTAAACATTAGAGACTGGGTGTGTTTCTCATGCTGCTATACAGAAGGAAGACACAGGAAAGAAGTCAGACCACCTTAGTGCATGGGAAGACAAAGTGTCAGTGCAAAAATGAAAGGAATTGTTCTCTAGACAGTGCAGTTCATCAAGCTGGAGGCAAAGGAAAAATGTTAAGAATATAAATATGAGGTTTTCAATAGGTAATAATGCCAGCCAGTTCTGCCAGTACCTATGCTGAAAGAGTAAGTAGTGATTCTGGCATTGCAGACATGCTCTGAAGTCATGATTCATTCTATTTTAACTAATTCCAAATGTTTATTGAGAGTCACTGTGTCAAGGTAATACACCTTAAACATGCTCGGTCACAATGCCTCTGTGAATGTTTTTACAGAGCAGTGATTTGCTCAACATTGCAAAAGGGGCCAATAAACTGCAGGACTAGATTCAAATCTAGTTTAATTAAGTTCAAGGTTCTGAGTCTTCAACCATCTTGCCATATTATCTGAGAGGATAGTCATGAGACTTTAAACTACTCAATACAACACTAAATGACCATGAGACAACAACAGAGGCTGTAGAAGATAAGCTTCTATGAGACGAACAGAACACAGTCTGAAGCTGTTTTTTCTCTCCTTCTGTTAGGCTTTGTATGTATACAATGCATTCTGAACAATGTAACTTATCTAATTAACAAGCTTTCCTTCATCTATTTTGTTCCTGTTTTTAAACAAGCATGGTTTTACAGCACATGGTGTAGCAACTAAAGAAAATCTGTTTACTCATTATGGCAAAACATTTCAGAAACATATCTCTACCTCAGCATTTCTCAATGAGTGTCTTCCAGAAATTGAATTCTGCAAAATCAAATTTTACAATCTAATAAACTTGGTTAAAATATATGTCCTTGTTGTAAGACTACCCATAGCAGTAAGTAACTTACATGAATACAATTCATGCCCCTTAATGAAATTAAACTGAAAACATTTTCAAACTTTGTTAATCTCAAAGCACATTATTTCACATCTCATAAGACTGCATCAATAAAATACATTTTCAATAAAGATAAAAGTGGTTGTAATCCATTTGCCAAGGACACTACATGATTGCATTGGGAATATTAACAAGTATGTGTACATGGAATTTCATTATCATAAGAATATTGGCTTTAAGTGGCTTTGTGTCTGATGAGTAAGTGAAACTTTGAAATAGAGAATTTCTTTCAAAAAAGTCTCAAAGCCTGATCACTGGTTTGTTTCGGATGGTTCAGTTGACACTGCTCTCTTCAGTGCTCTAAGTGCATTATACGGGACTCAGATGACATTGGGTGATATTTACATAACCAATTTTGCAGAAATGCAATTTTATGAAGAGTGTTATTTTTATTATACTCACACATTGTTTTATGTAGTTGAATTAAATGTTACCTCCCAGATAATCATCATTGGAAGACCAGTGTAATGAACACTGAGAAACAGCCAAAATTCACAAGCATTCTTGATGTCTACCAGGTGAAAAGGTATATTGTTTACCCAGTTCTAACTCTGAATTGTCATGGAGTGGTTCAGATAGAGCTTTCCTATTTAAGCAGACACAAACTAAAGCTGCTAAGGTATCACTTAGAGGTGATAAAGGAGGTAAAGATGTGATATGTTGAAAACATTGTTCCACATGTAGACTTGTGATGGCAAGCTGGACCTGGGTAGAAGTATAAAAGTTATCTGAAATAGCTAAAAAAAGTACTCCAAATGAACATAAACATAATTTCAAGATTTAAAAAAGAAAACCTGTCTGCTTGTTTTGGATTGATTGTTTATAGCATTATTAGTAGTAATATAATATTATTGTTGTTACTTCAGATGTCTGTTAGTATGCTCATGAGTGAAAGGAAGAAAGAGTGTGGATTTGGATCATGGGGAATTGAGAAGGAGCTGACGGCATCTGGCAGAGTTGAGACCATAATCAGAATATACATAGGAAGAAATCTATTTTCAGTTTTAAAAAGGATAATATTAATATATGATTAATATTAATATATAATTAATATAATATATTAATGTTAATATAGCCATATTAACCTATGACTTCAATTAACTACTAACTTATTAATATAACTACTAGTGTGCAAAAGCCTAAAAGGGCCTTAAATTAAAATGTTTTCTCTGTGACTCCCTAGATTGGTTAATAAAAACGCATGTCTTCTTACAGTTTATTCTGATACTTTCTCATGTTATGCAAAAATACAACACAGGATGGAACCTGGGGACACTTATGGACTAATAGGAGAAAGAATTGCATCCCTGAAGAGGATAGGAATTCCACAGGAAGACCAGTAGAGTCAACTAACCTGGACCCTTGGGGCTTTCAGGGACTGAATCACCAACCAAAGAACATACACGGGCTGAACCAAGGCCTCCTTGCTCATAAGTAGCAGATGTGCAGCTTGGCCTACATGTGTGTCCAGAGCAACTGTAATGGGGTACTATCCCAAAAGCTGTTGCCTGCAAGTAGGATATGTTCTTCTAGCTGGGACACCTTGTTTGGACTCAGTTGGAGAGGAAGTGCTTAACTTTACAGATACCCACGGGAGCCCCGACCTGCTCGAAGGAGAAGGGTGAGGAGAAAGGGAGAAAAATTGTGGGAGGGGGTGACAGGGAGAGGGCCAGTGACTGGCATGTAAAGAAAATAAGTAAAAAAATTAAAATTAAATAATAAAAGAATACAACAGAGAAAAATAATTTAAGTGTCATACAAATCCCTAGGCAGAACTCAGAGGCTACACCAACTCTCATGGGCAATCAGTTCCCTGTGCAGGTCACGTTTTGCTTCCTTCTGCTTGCTTTGGTTTGCTAACATTATAAGTACAACCTACTTCTCAATGTTGAGAAAGAGAAAATGATTCAGTATTTTATATATTAATATTCTATATACTTGGTAGTATATAGAAGTAATACAAGGCCCTAGCTTCTCATTACCCTGCAATTTCTCAGGCTTGTGTTTTCAGCAAACAGTCATAAAGGGAGAAATCTATTTCTATGGTACAAAAAGTGAGCTAGCTTGTTCCTTGCACTTACTGCATCAATTCCACAAACATGGTGTTCCTCACATTTTACCAACCTACTATGTCTATACCATCACTTTAACCCTACTTTTTATGGGGGTAGGCAAAGGAAACTGATTCAAATATGATTCTCATGCCATCTACTATGATATAATAACATTCATATTACCTGACCCATGGCCAAGGTAGTTTACCAGCTACAAGATGTTGAAAGCCCCCAAGTTGCTTTTGGTCATGGTGTTTATCACAGAATAGAACCCTTAACTTTTAACCTTTAACTTGTAACTAGAAACCTATGCTTTTGAGCCCAGCCCCCAAAGCCCACTCCAACCTTATAAACACAGCCAGGTAACACAGCCACACTGTCCTATGGAAGATAATGTTAATTAGCTCCCTATATTTACAAATTCATAGGACTTAAAATCCTAGTAATTACCAACTGATATGTAAGCAAGAGTGCATAGAACAAGTGGTATTTTGCTCTAGTCCCACGAGTTATTTAAACAAATAAAGTCAATACTGACTTAACCCCTAAAGTAAATCTTTCTTGTTTGATAACTGAACATCTCACATTCTCATTTTAATTCCCAAAGTAGGGCTTAAATGACCACATAAATTATAGAGAAGAAATATGTAGCATAATGTCTTTTCTACTCAAACACCTGCTCCGTGACAGTAATGAAGAACGTGGCATGGCTGAGCTCAATGTTGATTTTAACCATGTCTGCACAACATTTTCCTTGGACCACACTTACATTCATCTTATATTCAGAGCATAAGATATAAATAAAATCTAGTAAGAAAAGAAGTGCTAGCTGCAAGTGACAATTTTATAACATCTTAAACTTCCGGATGGATAAATATTCTTTACAACGATGCACAAAGTTCAGAGAATCTGTGTGAGAAAGAGCTCCCTGTGAGCTGTGTTTCCTCCTTCTCCTTTATGAGAATTTATTATTTCATTTGTGTGTAGTTGAAAGGGCATCAAAAGAAGCCTTTTAACAAATTCTCTAACAATAAATTGTTCTGGTTGAAGCAAAGAAGAACCTCAAGCAGGAGTAGTGGGGGAGGGCTACCTGTTTCCATTTCCCACAATATAATTTAATCCTCCATGATCCTTACTCTTATGACTACAAGTAAGTTTTCCATGGGAAATATTCGAAATATAAATATGTATACAAAAATTCTGCTTCTTCAGAACAAAATGATACTAAATCATTACTAAGAAGATAATGTATATAATGAGATATAAATTCACAGAATTGAGTTGTGAATACTCATTTAGGTGACATTAAAGGTGTTTAGTGACAGAGGAAGTGTTACGTGTTCACTACAGAGATACCACGCAGACTAGAATATTAACTGTTTTTAAATGCACTAGAAATGAGGATTAGTAAGGAAAATTGATTCATAAAAGTTGTTTGAATAAAACATCTCATTTTTAAAGCCATATTGGAATATCTTAAATAAATATCATCCAAGAAAAATTCAAACTTATCCTGAAATAAAATATTTTTAACATTTATAACCATATTATTAACACTATTGTTATAAAAGCCACATAAATAATCTCTCTGTTACAAGATGAAGAATTTCCAAGCCTTCAGAGTTCTACCATGTGAGCTGATCTGAAGTCATTATCTTTTAACTTCTGCTTCATGCCTGCACCCATAGAAGTACTCTGAATCACTTGTTAAAAGTGTTGCATATGCTTTTTACAGTATTAAGCAACGTTGACTAAAGTAAAAGAAAGCTCCTATTTACTTCCGAGTTCATGTGGTCCTTTTCCAGTAGGCCAGCTGTGAGCGACGCAGAATGCAGAAGCCACCACAGCTAAAGCAGAAAGAACTGAAGGGATCTGTCTCAGCACTAGATCTCAATCAGCTCAAAGGGCTCATTTGTTGCTTAGTGACAACTATCTGCTGGCTAGTTCTACATCATTTAGGCCATGAAAAATCATCTTGCGAAGAAAGCAAAATTACAACTCTGGGACATCAGCATTAAGAAAATATATTTAGGCTAAGTCTTATTTTCATGGTAAAATGTTACTTCAGAAAAGAGCAGCAAAAACAAAAATAAATACCCACAATAGGCAATGTTGGCATCTTTTGCATTCAAACTAAATGAGAATTCATAAAGTTCAGGAGAGAAAGCCATCGGCAACCGGGCTGTTTTCTTATCACCCTTCCAAATGCATCAGCTGCTGCTCTCTCTGACAGCTGCACTGGCACTTTTAAAACTTCTTCCAAGACAAGTCACATCTTGTGTGGACAAAAATTAAACCTAAAAGTATTGTCTCTCCAAAGTTTTACCCCAGGATTGCTCCTGTCTAAAGGAAATACAGGGACAAAGAATGGAGCAGAGACTGAAGGAAAGGCCATCCAGAGACTGCACCTGGAGATCCATCCCATATGCAGTCACCAAACCCAGACTCTATTGCGGATGCCAAGAAATGTTGACTGACAGGAGCCCGAGCATGACAAACACAGATGTGGATGAACACAAACAACCGTTGGACAGAGCACGAGGACCCCAATGGAGGAGTTAGGGAAAGGACTGAAAGAGCTGAAGGGGTTTGCAACCCCATAGGAAGAACAACATCAACCAACCAGCCCCCCCCCCCCCCGAGCTCCCAGGAACTAAACCACCAACCAAAGAGTACACATGGAGTGACCTATGACTCCAGTCGCATATGTAGCAGAAGATGGCACTGTCTGGCATTAATGGGAGGAGAGAACCTTGGTCATGTGAAGGCTCGATGTCCCAATGTAGGGGAATTCCAGGGTGGTGAGGTGGGAGTGCGGGAGGAACCCTCATAGAAGCAGGGGAAGAATGGAATAGGGGGTTTGTGGAGGGGAGACAGGGAAAGGGGATAACATTGAAAATGTAAATAAATAAAATACCCAAATTTTTTTTTTTAAAAAAAGAACTGTCTCTTACTACTAGAGGTTAATTGATTATTTCACCATTTGTACAAATTAGTCATCACACAGTTAAACAGTAAAGCTCAGGTTAGACACTGGATGCACCCAAGGGACCATCAGAGGCCTTTGGTACTGGAGGGAAAATATACAAGAGGGACAGGAAGAGACCTTAGAGATAGTTCCCTCTGGGTAAGAGGTGGGGAGGTGAGGAGTAGTCTGTAGTTCTCAACACCTGACAAACTACAGTGGATCCCCTTTCACCACCAGAGTAACAAAAGCAGGAGGAGCTGTGGCAGAAAGACAATACCAGGCCTCTAGGAAAAGCATCTGCCTCAGGGACTAAGATAAGGGAAACATGGCCTCCCAGCAGAGTTAAATATGCTAGAAAATATAAAGGAAGCCACCGACTCTCCATTAAGGAATAACATTTCTTTGTACTTCAGGAACAAGTGCTATATCTTGAGAATAATCTTCCTAAACTAGTAGTACACAGAATCACAGGGAAGTATATTAACAGGGTGGGAAAAAACATAGAGACTAAATAAAGATTAGAGGTACATATTTTCCCAATGAAAAACATAAGGAAAGTACTTAGTATGAACAGTGGGATCATGGTGTAAATTAAGCCTAAAATATTTAAAATTCCAACTCTGACAGAGTTTTCATAATCATGATGGGTTAAAGGTTATATGTGCACATTAACATATAAACAAATAACATTTATATGTGGGTGTGTGTCTGTGTGTGTGTGTGTGTGTGTGTGTGTGTGTGTGTGTGTGTGCATCATTGTGTGTATAAGCTAAAACCCTTTCCTTGAGCTACACACGTTTATGTTAAGAAAATAAGAATGAGTGTAGGCCACAGTCTTTCACTCACCTGAAGTACAGAAAGAGTTGGAGCCAGAGTGCCTGGCTCTGGGGTATGTGGAGGGTGGAATAAAGAGAATAGGAAAAGAGAGGGAACTTTATTTTAAATAAATTTATTTTTAACAAGTAGCGCCCAAACAATAAAATGACCCTGTGATACAACTTCTGCCTCCTCAGTTCTCCCTGAGATCAGAAACAGCGAACTGAAATAGCACTTAAGTCGTTTTGATTTGTATAAAAGTAAAGAACAATTATTCTAACTATCAAAGTATTGTTTTATTTATCTAATATAGGAGTGATCTTTTTAACATTCGAGTTCCCTATATCTAACTATTCTAATAGTCTTAGTATAATACAAATGCTTATCCACTGGTTCTTTTTTTTTAATTTCATTTCACTTTTTTACTTATTCGCTTTACATCCTCATGGCCCGCCTCCTGGCCACCCCTTCCACAATCTTTTATGACGATGTTATCAGATATAGTCACAAACTACATTTTGGTTGTTTCCATTTTGCAAAATGTGTTCTTCATATTTCCTCATTAACCACAGAAATACATTTGTATTGCACAGCCCCAGAATACTCTGTGATATCAACAGACAACATCACCATCACACATGCAGAGAATCTAAATGTATCATATGTAAACCATTTATTTCATCAGGCGATGTTCTTAACCCACACAAAGTTTTTAATTCATATTGTGTATGATTCTAGTCAACTAAAGTTCCTTTTGAAAATGTGTCAGAGACCATGGTGAGGTAGCACATGCTACCTCAGTGCCTGGGAGGCTGAAGCAAGTTCCATGCCAGCCCAGGCTACAGAGTAAGACCTTGAATCAAAAGTAAAGTAAGAGTCAACTTAAACAATAAGCCATGATAAAAACAGAAGAGTGACTTAAAAAAAATTAAGCATTATAACTTTTCAGTGAGCTTTCTATATGAAAAATGAAGAGCTTTCCAAGCTTTGGTCTATAATTCATGAAAGAATATGATCAACGTGATTTTAATTTTTCAACATAGTCCATCTCTTATTTTTAGCCTACTAACCCACAAAGTACAAAGAACAAGAATTCAAAAGTAACATGTGGATGAAATAGTTTTACCTCCTCTAACCTATCAAGATTCATTCGTTTCCTTCAGTAGAAACATACTTCATTGCTCAGAAATTTGGGTCCCCCAAAATTCAGAATAAACAGCTATAGATTTTCATTCACATGTAATGTAGGTATTGCTTACCTCAGTCAGGTGGGGTGTTGGGTTAAATCCACAGAAATTGCAAACTTGATTCTTGCATTCTGTGCAGGTGTTGAAATTGGGAGGATCCTGAGCCCCTATGTTGAGTTCAGTTCTGCAGAGAGGACAGGTTGGTTTGGGTTTGGTGGTCTTGTCTGGCTTATGAGTGAGGACAGCCTTTTCGGACTCTGGAGGTGGAGGTTTGCTGACCTTCCCAGGTGGGGGCTTCTTGTCCTTCTCTGTCTTCCTCGCTGTTGGAGCTTGCTCAGGTTTGGATTCTTCAGTTGCCGGAGCTTTTGTTTCCTTCTTCACAGCAGTAGTCTTGGCAAGTGCCGGTGGGAGCTGACCTGTGGACTTGGGTGGTCCCTGAGCAGCAGGAGTCTGTGATGGGGTAGGGGCTTGCTTTGATGGGGCAGTTGGCCCAGTCTGTGGATGAGGGGCTTGCTGACCTGCTGTGGAAATTAAGTTTGATGCTTGACTAAAGATGGATGCTCCAAACCCGAATAGTTTCCCTGTCACAGTTTCTTGAGGAGTTGTGGGCTGTGATTTGGGGGCATCAGTGATACCACCCAGATTCAAACTGAAACGTCTTGACTGCTCCTGGGGCTTCAGGGGCTGCTGAGACTGGGCTGTGGCTTGGCCAGTGGTAGGTCGTGTGCCAGAGGGTGTTGGTGATCCTTTTGGCACTGGCTTTGTATCTGGTTTAGGGATCACCTTGGTTTGTGCTTTTTTAGGCTCCTCCTTCTTCTGAATTGGATCAATGTGTTTTGGATCCTTGCTCTCAGAACTGGGCCCAGGATGTGAGATAATTTTTGAGTCTGATGCAGGCCTGGGCATGGCTTTAGAATCAAGTGGGGTGATTTTTTCTCCTGTTGGTGGGAAACTCTGTGAAGGTTTGGTAGAGTCTGTTTTCAAAGGAGGGGCTGTTTTCTCTTGAGCCTGTGACTGCACTTGAGAGCTCAGAATATCAGGCTTTGTTGCTGCTGCTGCTGCTGCTGAAGGTTGGGTGTCTGTGCGCGTCTCTGTCGTCTTGGGCTGCTTTGGTTCAACATCTGCAACAGGGGCCTTAGTTTGTTCAGGTAGGGGTACAGAAGGCTCTTTGAGAGGGGCTGGTTCTGGTAAGGTCTCTGCCACTGGAGGCTGTGGGGCTGTAGCTGGGGTAGGTCCATGAAGGGTTGGCTGTTTCACCAATGGCGGTGGCTTTTTCGACTCTGGTGGCTTTTTTGACTCCAGTGCTTTGGGGCTGTCCTGTTTGGATGGAGGTTCCTTCTTTGGGGAAGCCGGCTGCGATGGTACAGGTGATTTGCTGGCTGCTGCTGTGGGTACTGAGGCAGCCTTTGGGGTGGGCTGCGGTGAGGATGGGATTGCCGCCAGTTCCCCTCCTAGAGCTCTTTGCATCTGACAGTTTAAACAGAGCCACTCTTTGATCTGGAAAAAAACACATAACCATCATCACTAAGATAACAATGTAAAAAATCCAAAAAACTGTCTTAAAAGCATGCCTGTTGCCACTATTAAGTCTCATTCCTCCAAGAATCAAATATACTCATCACACAGGTGTGTGAGTTTCAGAAATAGAATGTAATATATAAAAATTATGAATTGTAACTTATTAGATTCCATTAACACGTTATGATATGTATTTTTCTGTTGTTAGCATACCACCAGGTTTTAGTTATACAACCCAGAGTAGGCTTATCAAATTATGAAAATACTGCTGATTTCTTAAATTAGGGAAACATTATTTCTACTTCCAAGTCAACATTCTCACACATCTGAAAATAAAAGTTAGCCAAGGTAAGCTGGGAAGAGACGACTAAGACTAACTTTGATTATCACAAATGATATGATTTAGCAAAGAAAATGTTGTTTCTTTGTAAACTTTGTCAAGATATTTAGAAAGTGTTTTAGATAGTAGATAATCCATACAAAGGGGAGAGAGAACAAGAGGAAGGTATATAGTTCACATACACACACACACACACACACACACACACACACACACACACAAAATACACCTGTATTCCATAATTTATTGATTGTGGATAATTACAAACTTTCAAGAAGACAGGATATCAAGTGAGGGAGGGGGTTGCCATTCCATAGTCAAAATTCTGACCCATAAGAACTGCAGGGATGGAAATGGAAAGGATCCTAAGGAAAAGAAGTTTCGGCAACAGGCCCAAAGTGGGATCCAGCTAAAGGGGAGGTCCCAAAGCCTGACACTATTATGGAGGTTATGGAGTGCTTACAAAAAGAGAACTATCATGGCTGCCCTCCGAAAGACCCAACAAGTAGCTGAGTCACACGCAGATATTTACACCCAACCAATGAACAGAAGCTGCTGACCTCTGGTTGACTTAGGGAAAAGCTAGAAGAAGCTGAGGAGGAGGGCGACCCTGTAGGAGAACGAGCAGTCTCAATCAATCTGGACCCCGAGATCTCTCAGACAGTGAACCACCAACCAGACAGCATACAGCAGCTGATATGAGGTCCCCAATACATATACAGCAGAGGACTGCCTGGTCTGGGTTTTGTCAGAGAAGATGCACCTAACTCTCAAGAGACTGGAGGCCCCAGGGAGTTTAGAGGTCTGACAGGGTGGGGAGTGGGGACATCCTCATGGAAGGGGGGAAGGGAGAGAGGGAAGGGGAAAGGAGAAAGTATGAGATGTGGAACAGTCAGAGAGTGGACCAGGAGGGAAATAAAATTTGGAGTTTAAAATAAATAAATAAATAAATAAATAAATAAATAATAAATGGTTAAGCACCATGGATTATACATGACTATTCACTAACAGTAAATTAGTTAAGATAAAAACAACCTATGAATTCCAGGTATACTTTTGTTTTTTTCATAACTCATACAATGTAACCATAGATAGCTGAGAACATGATGCTATGCCCCAAATGTAATATATATATATATGTATATATATATATATGATGTTTTATATATATATACATATATATATATGTGTGTGTGTGTGTGTGTGTGTGTGTGTGTGTGTGTGTGTGTGTGTGTGATAATATAATTTAAATGTATGACTATCTAACATTTTGTATAATTCCAAAAATGTTTCATAGAGAATGCTTTACATATTAACTATATAATACAGCATGGTGGGGGATGGGGGATAGTAGCATTCAAACCATAGGCAATGGGAAAAATGTCAACTAGTAATAATGTAATAATAAAGTATTGGCTTGTCAAACAACATATTCTTTATTTCAAGCAAATATCTTTTGGAATAAAATTTAATCAATCTTTCCTAAGACTATCAAGGCACTGTTTTCTTTTTTCTTTTTATTTTTTTTTGAGACAGAGTATTGCTGCGTAATCCCCCAATATCAGTATCCTGAGTACTGGGATACAGGTGTGCTCAAATAAAATTATTTCTAACCCTGACTCAATATAAAATGATTTAGCCATCTACTAAACATCAAAATCAGGACTGGAAAATTCTAGATGTCTTATTTCTATTGTAAAAAATTCAATTAAAGTTTAACTATTCACAGTAATTAGTTAGGAATCCTTCCGTTTGATTTCAGTAAGTGTCCAGCACGCTACACTCATTGTTACCTTTAACTGTTACAGCACTGCCTCAGTTGTCCAAACCTGCCTCAGAGTCACTGTCCTGCCCAGGATCACCTTGAACATCTGAGTAACTTGTCTCTACCTTTGTAGTACCCGGATTACAGGCCTGTGTGCTATAGGAGATTACACCCAGGCCTTCACACATGCTAGGCAAGTTCTATCCAACATACTTGTACATACAGCTATACCTGTATTCTCTATCTTCACTTTCCCACATGTCTGAAGTGTTTCAAAGAGTAAATAACTTTTGTATAAACAATGCTTGAAATCATGAAGTAGCTAAATAATCACTGCTTCTGTAAGTTCCTTGGCGAAGTCAGCCTGAGGTCTAAATTAACCTTCATTCCATTCCAATGCAAGTTGGTGAAGAAAGACCTCTGTAAACAAGCAGGTTCTCACTACCCAAACTGCCAATTAAAAATATACTGCTATTTATTTTTCCTCATGTATTTTCCCACATCCTGACTTATTTAGCTCATACTCACGTAACCAAATAAAAGTAAATATAATTAGATTGCCAAGTCTTTATAAGAAGTGTAATTGATTTTCACCTAACCTGCAAAATATCTGTTAATTATGTGATGTAGATTCAAGTTAATAGGTATAAATTACATATTTTAGGTCTAATTCTTATTCACATCATTCCCTTTTATCATTATTAATAGTTGTTATAGCTAACGTGGATGTGAAACTTAATCACTATTCATTTCTTCACTCAACAGTTTACTGAGCACTTTGAACAGTCCACATGCCTTTGAAGGAGAGAACAAAACTTCCACACCTATTGGTAGCTACAATTCAATGAGAGGTCAGAAAACAACCACATGGTAAAGCGTAATGTAACACTCAGAGTTTAGAGACAGAAGAGAAGTATTGACAATATTGTGACGATTTCTTCTTTCCTGCTAGTTTCTTTCTCATGTTTGTAGATGTAGGAATGCTGAGGTGATGAACTTGAACTTAGGAGTAAAATTGTAAATTCTCCTGCAGTGTGATCACTGGGGCTTCATGCACATCATTAGTTCTTAAGTGCATCTTTGGTCAACTTTAAAATGGTCATACTACCACAGCATAGACAACGGTTAACATGGATAATCTCAGGGAAATGCACTTTATATGGTTCAAATTAAGTGATTGGTTATAGTTTATAAGTGAACATCTACTTAAGCATAGGTGTTGTGGAAAGGGAGGTAGGATACATGTGTGGCTTTTCCATTCACAGACAATTCTCTTCTCTTAGCACATCTTTTCACTGAACACACTTTACTGTCTTCTCTTTTAGCTCTTCAATGCATTTTTTTTTACTTTTGTAAATAATACATGAGACATTTCATCCTTCTATATTCTGCTTTACTACTAGAATAAGAGTCAAAATCATTGTCCACAGTTATGATAATACAGCTTTTTGTACTTTTAGAATGTCTGTAGAAAGAGCCTTCTTTTAATTTAATTGTATTGGTCTTAGCTCATGATTATCTAAGTGACTCATGTCAGTACTTAACAATCTTCATACTCACACCACACACACACACACACACACACACACACACACACCACACACTACACACAAACACACAGAGTAGCATGTGCCTTAATATCTGAGCAAATAATAAAATTTACAACCAGCCTCAGTATTTACATAATTAGCCAAATTAATAGTGAGCCAATTTTGATACCAGTTAGGTTTCTACAAGGTACAGGGATAAAAAACCACAAGAGAAAAATAATGTTACTGCCCTCTTATTCCCCAACTTCCAAATGTCGTAATTTACTACAGTCCAGTCACCCCCCCTCTCTCATTGGCTCTCACATCTCAAATAATTTATACTTCCTTAAAATAACATTTAAGGTGAGCAAGCCTTATGAGTGGTTGTCAAAGTGGTTACCTCTAGCTTTTACTATCAAGACATGCTGTCAATGTTCTTATGCTAGCACTTACATAGTTACACTATGACAAGACATGCTGTCAATGTTTTTATGCTAGCACTTACATAGTTACACTATGGCAAGATGTGCATCCAAACTCCCAAAGCATTTAAACAATCAATGGAAAGGACTCCCTTATGTTTCCCTTGATCTCCAAAGTGTATTTGACCTTCTCACTACCATGAACACAAAACTGTTTAGCTGATACAAGTTATAAAGATTAAAAATATTCAATTTTGCTTACTGTAGCATTTCTTTTTATGCTATAGTTTACCACTGTTACCACAGGCAGTGTAGAAGTTTTAGTATTTGTTACATGGTTCTATTCAATTCTCAGTAGAATCTTGATCTTTAATTCTGGACAAGACAGTCATCCCCATGTGGATTTAAACTGGAAAGTATAATTGCATAGCCACTAATATTTCTTGTATCTGGAAATAGTAACTTCATTATTTTTCTTTTAAAGGTAAACCCTTGTCTCTAATACTGCCTGAGCAGAGGTACCTGTTGCACCATCATTAGCTAAAATACTTGCTGCCAGTTACACAGGTAGCCTATGTCTTTGACAACCACCCCCTCGTTTCTTATGAGTGTATCTTCATTCTATGGTAGCCATGAGTGAGGACTTTGAAAAATGATAGCTCCTATGAGACCCCAGAGGCTAAAAATACAAACCCAGTGCCTGGAATGGATTACCTTTTTGGAATTGTTTGTCAGTGAGGTCTCATGTACTAAGAAATATCACCAGTTATTCACCGTGCTATTGGTTACTCTCAGAAACTGACAATAAGAACATATAGCTGAAGATACCACACATATGTGTCATAGCATATGAAGATACTACATTGGTACTGACTAGAAACTTCATTCCTGCAAGACAGTTTTCATTGTGCTAGAACTTTCTATGAACTTTTCTCATGAGGAAAGTACTCAGCAATCTCAACCAGCTAAGAATCCTGTGAATTAAAAAGTAATTGGTCCAGAAACCATCCCCAGAATGCAATAGCAGCATGAGCACCATGGAGGCAAATAACTACTTTCTGAAATTTATGTTCTGATCCACAAGATGAGACTTGGAATCATTATTAGGGCCAAGAGACTGTGGATGTCACAGACGTTATGATGGTATTAGGACTCCCTACAACTATCATCCTGCTAAAAGGATTTAGTATTAAACTGACTCCTAATACCTTATAATTATACCCATAGATCAATGCATCTCTTCACCTTCATCTGAGAATCTTCTATTTGCAACAGATTGGGATTAACATAGAGACCCACCACTGCTCAAAGTGGAGAAAATAAGAGATTACAGAATGCCTCTTCCTAACCAGACATCTATATCACATACTCTTTCCCAAGGCTTAGAGATCACTGCAGACGGGGAGTGGGGGAAGCAGTACATGCAAAGAAAGGGCATCTTTGGACATCATAGGGCACTTCTTTATCTTGGTTGTGACAACACACACAAGACCTGTGAAAACTTAAAACAAACTAAATCTCAACATGGAGAGAGGCGACAGTTACAAAATCTCACCCCTAGCTCCTGGCTACTGAAATTTGATAGCTTCTAGGAAAGGGAGAATCAGTTTCCTTTCAGAGAGTAGTCCCTTGTAAATCAACCATATTCCAGTGAATGGCCACATTCAAGAATATATGGGCATCAAACATCAGACATCATAGCTAAAAAAAACCCAATAGTGACAAAGTGGTGGGTAGAAAAGGGGAGTGAACCCGGGAAGATTGAGCACAGGGAATATGAGCAAAATGGAGAGTATGAAATTCCCAAAGAACTAATAATGTCTTAAAAGAAACATATTAGTCCCCATTGCTTTTTCCTGCTTTCACAGAGATATAAACAACTTCCCAGTTTTGTTGTCACAAGCAGTACCCCTCCCTGATGGTACATTTTCACCATCTACATCTATCTAAAAACAAAATAATGAACCTGATACTACAGGAGCTTTCAACCATCATGGCCTAGAAGTACTCTTACTCTCACTATGTTTGCATTAAAAGGAAAGACTACAACATGATTAAATAGGTCTCAAGCTGAATGTCCTAAAATTCTAGATTATACAAGGCATATAGCAAAATAGTCAACTTTAGCTTCCTGACAGGCTAATTTATAGAAAATCCATAAATGAAATAAAAGATATGAAAGCACATTTATTTAATAAACTAACTCAATTAGCCCTGTAGAATGGGAGGCTAAAAGAAAAGCACAGCAGTGTTATTCATTCGGTCTCCTGGCTTAATATGCTACATAAATGCGGGTAAGGTAGAGGTCAGAAAGTGCTTCTGCTCATTCTCTAGTCACTGTGTATATTAATAGAGATCTACACACAATAACCTAATAAACCTCCCTGATTAATACAGGCGCAAGATTCCCTTTCTGCTGAGCCCTTGTATCAGACCTTAGAAATACAAAAATTTTAGTTTCATTGGCTAAGGTTTGGGGAGGACAATCAATGCCTTATTTAAACCACTAAAGAGGTTTAATTGTGACTATCACATATAGAATTTCAATTAATGGTTGCCAATTTAAAAGTTGTACCAAAACTACTGATTACCAAAAAAAATTGTAACTCTTAACTTTATGTCCACAATAGTAACGATACTAAATTTGATACATCTAGTCAATAATTATCAAAAGTAGATCTTAGAGACCCAGAGAAAAATCACATTCCTATTCTGAAGTATTTTTAATTTTTTTCATAATGCACATTTTCTATTCTTTCAGAATTTCTAAACACGTTTATTAATGTGTTTAGCCTCAAAATAGAACATAAACCTCTCAACACAGCAATAGTTAAAACAAGCAAACAATACCTTCCAAAACAGCAACAACAACAAAGTTCCATTAAAATAAGTTTAAAATTCACCTAAAATTTATAATGGTTGGTTTGCTCAACTTAGATGACTGATGTCCTTGAAATAATGGAACATCAAAAGAGAAACGCAGGAATTGATATCTGCTGGTGTTCATATCCACTGTAGGGACTGATATATTCTGATGTTCATATTTATTGTTGGTCTGTTTTCCTTAAATCATACTTTCATCATGACTTTGTACAGTGAAATCTGTTCTTTTATTCTTTTCTTCTATAGTCAATCTTTCTGCAAATCATAGTACCTAAAGGGACCACCTACTCCAGCAAGTCAGTGCTCTTAACCCCCCACCCAAGCTTGTGATTCTGTCCACTGTGAGGTACTGTATCTTTACCTAAGTGCAACCCATCTTCAACAATGGCATTGAACGTCTTCATTCACCATTTACTATTTCAACATCTGAAGTCTGCCATGCCTTATGTGTTTCCCAATTCTCTGTCTCCTATCTTTACACTTTAAAAGGAATGGCCAACTTCCCATGTTTACTCATATCTGTGTTGGGTAACACATAAATCTGGGGTATTTTTAATGATAAACTATTACAAAGTTTTCTCCTATATATCAATTTATTTTAAAATATATATTGAAAAACTTAAATAATTTTAAATACCATAGGGGAAAAAATACAATAAAACCAAACAGCAGGTCTTAAAAAGCAACATTACAAATACTGCAAGCTCCAGCTTCAGAGCAGACTATGCTTGCTGCTACTCAAGGGTTGCCCAGAGCACATGACATATGCCTCCCACAGAGACAGTCACACCCAGCAGCACATTGGCTGCAGATGGCTCACAATCCTTAGCTATGCATATCAATGAATAATTTATTTCGATTAAAACATAGATGATAGCATTCTTCAGAACTGTGATATTATTCTCAGTAACTTGGTAAAAATCTTTATTTAGCACGTAAAGTACTTGGATGCTGCTTCTCTTATATTGTGGACTGCAGTTTTCTGCTGAATAATTTAGCAGCTATGACCTCGTTTGTGATAAGTATGCTAAATGTGCACTTTTGTATTAATAAACCAAAACAACACTCACCAGATACTAACAACAGCATTCGTAATCCTTACAAACAGTTTCAAATGATAAAAGCATGTTTCAATGTTTGTCACAGTTGCCTAAAACAAGGAGAACTGACCCTCACTAAAGCACTTTTTACAACATCTAAGTATACGGTTGTCAGAAGACAGTCCAAGAATGGCATCACGTGAAGGAACTCCTGAGTGCTTCTGAGAAAGTGCAAGGAAACAAGACAAGAGTCTTGTGACCTCAGGTTCTTCTAAACATGGAATTGTCCTTTGGTGCCCCTTGCAGGTGTGGCAGATAGGAATGAGTTTACTTCAGACTATTCATTATGGCTTGCTGTTGTTATTCAATTAAGAGTTTACACTATCTTTTTTATATGCATCTGTGGATAGATGACTTCATCTTGTCCTTGCTATTATACACAGTTTGAACCCTTGAAAACTTTACTTGGGACCTTTCTTATCACTCAAGGTATAAATTGTCTGATGCTCTGAATACAGTTGGCTACTGCATGAGATTTAGTTCGCCTCATTTTTAGGTTCCATTCTGCCAGGTTCCAGTGCCTTCATAGCAGTAAACACAGGGCTTTGAAAGACAGTCCATGTTCACGACAGTTACACAAGGTGAGGAGGATGTCTTACCAGTAACTGAGTTCACATACAGTATAACCGAAACTCCTAAGCACCTAGTCAAGCTTCTCTGTGTTAGCAGAGCAGCAAACACAAGCCTCAAACTCACACTTTTACTGCTTGTGACTGCAATGGCCCCAATTAAACAATGTTTGTGAAAGTCTAGTTTATTGTATTATTTTATAATTATTTAAAATTTTTTTAAAAAAGATAAGCATGTTCTTGAAGTAAACCCAAAGTGTCTCATGGAATGATGAAAAAAAAAAAACTATTATGAACTCAATACTTGCTAAGAACTCAACCAGAAGCTCTAGTAAATTAAGCCTTGTGTGCACTGGCCTAGAAAAAAAATATGCCAGCAGTGATGGCGCAAGCCTTTAATCCTAGCACTTGGGAGGCAGAGGCAGGTGGATTTCTGAGTTCGAGGCCAGCCTGGCCTCCAGAGTGAGTTCCAAGACAGCCAGGGCTATACAGAGAAACCCTGTCTTGAAGAACAACAAAAATTAAAAAAAGAAAGAAACAAAGAAACAAAAGAAAAAAGAAAAAATACAATTTATAAGATGAATATATATATATATATATATATATATATATATATATATATATGTTTTTTTTCTCATGTAAAAAATGCATATTTCCTTAAGGGAACTTTTGACTCTTTTAACCTGTAAAGGATTCAATGGTTGCATGGCTGCATATAAATACATATTCAGAGACACATATCAAAAAAAATGAGATTTTAAATCCTGATTCATGGGCATTACATTACTCTGCAACTGCATCAAACAAATACAATCTAAATTTTCATTATAATTTATTCTATTTGGACAGTGTTTTAAAATCTTTCTTCCTCTGTCAATATAACAGAACAAGAGGAAACCTGGATTGAAGCTTAGTGTTTGTTTGTATGTTTGTTTGTTTTTCCAGTCAATCCAAACAAAGAGTTCTTATTATTAGATTCACATATAAAAAAACTTGTCAATTAAATTATTTGTTTTACATAAATTGAATGTGTTGCTAAATTTTAAGCGTAGAACTAAAACTTCTAACTGATAAATTAATGAAGCAAATATGTTTCTATGAAAGATATTTTATAGTTAATGCTTTTATTAGAAAACAATCACAATACACCTAGTGCCACAGAAATGTGATGTGCCAGGGTGGGGAGATACAGAGTGGATCCTCTGTATTCTGGAAAGCAAAGGGAGTGAGTGAGGAAGGAAGGGCTGTTGGAGTGTGTGATAAGAAGGAGCAGCAGGAAGCAGGATATAAAGTGAATAAATGAAAATAAACTGAAAAGATATGAAGACGATAGTTGTAACTGTTTTATATTTAGGGAGTCTCTCTCCCCAACTCTCTCTCCCTCTAGTTTACCTCTACCTCCTCTGCCCCTCCCCCTTCATATATTCTACTTTACAATGTTGCATTTAAATTGTTAATTTATTGTCTGTTCTTCTAGATTCCAAATGATATTAGTAAAGAAAAGCAGTTATCGCTTTCCTAACTTCTGTTGTCTAATGTTGGTAAAGTGGCCAGCTCAAAGCAAAAGCTCTCTGCTTTCCAAGAGAACAGACATTAAGTTGTCAGGGTAGTAAGGCTTGTGGCAAGAGTGAAATGGAAGATAAGAGAACAGGTTCCTCCTTTAAGATCTTTGGTTTTTATACCAATCGCTTTTCAGAAACTAAATGGTCAACAAGTTGAATTTCTTTGAACTTTTGAGGATATGTAAAATAAACATATACATATACAATCTGTAACTTAGGAATTTAGAGTATGCCTAGAGATGATAATATCTAGTTAGGAGTCTTCTCTAAATAGACGTTAACTTTAGGAATCAGTAAATTTGAACTCTTTTAGGTCGTCCTGCTAGCAAATTGTAGGCTACTATAAAACTTAAATTCTTATGACCACTTTTTTTTTTAACTAAGAAATGAAACTAAAAATAATGGACCAATTCCCTACTGTCATTGAGAATATTATACCAATTAATAGCAACAATAATAAGATGTATATATAATATCAACTCAAGAACAGTTTTAGTTATAGCCTACTGTGACTTTTAATTATGTCTGGTACCTCAATGAAGGAATGAAACAAACCACTCAGAAAATCAGGCTTGAACAAATAAAACAAGTTGATTTAGTAAACAGGGCTTCAAACCCACAATGTCCAAATCTGGAATGTTTTTCCAGCTTTCCAGAATCATCTTATCACTAATTAATAAGCAAGTGCTACATAAATGTCAAAATTTAAATTAACTGAGTAAACTATTTAAAATGTACAATGTTCAAATTACTATTTCTCAGATTTGTGATGAAAGATCAGTATCTTTCTTAAGAAAACAGCAATAATCATTGTTTATCATAAAGTCGTTTGTTAGGCAATTCAAAATATTTCTAATAAAGTTCTACTCCCACCAACAAGCATGAAGGCAGAGCTAAAATTAGACCTCAGGTCATCTGATGAAATCCATATAATAGATATTATTTATAGAAAATTATAAAGTTATTACAAATTATTTTATACATGTGTCTTGAGTGAAATAGTCTTGAAATATCTGTTTATAACAGGTTGCCTTGTCAATGGCAATTAATATTTGACATGAGTTAAAATGTTACAAATGCCTGCTTTCTCAAAGGACAGGAACAGGCAGGTGTTGCTATTACTCACTACACTAAGCTTACTTACTGATTCAATAAGTGACCTCATTAGCCTTAGTTATCTGCTTTCACAGAACAACATCTGTGATTGCTAAACTATATGGACCATAATACTAGTTGTAATAACACATAACAAGCCAACTAGACATAATAAAAGCAAACTCCTGAAAAACATCTGAAACGGTTAGTCATTTAGAAGACAAAAATAACAAAATGCAATGGCTTACTTCTAGTGGGCAAGCTTGTAAGTATAGCATGAAGCTGTACACAAACAGAAGGCTCAAGGAATAAAAGACTAGAGAGACAGCTTAAAAGATTAGAATTCGATGGAATATTTTTAATTTGTTTAAATAGTATGTAATCTTAAATAATCTTGTCTTTCTGATAAGTTAAAAATTATTAGAACACTAGTTTTCATTGTAAACTCATTTTGTTATAATCAAGATATTCCACTTTTAATAGTAAAAGAGGTAGAAATTTCTAGATCATTGTAACAAAACAAATGCTTTGTATCTTCCAAAAATCTTATGCTTAGATTTCTGAAATGTCATTTCTCTTATGACTTCACATGAACATGATGTGAGTTAAAGGACATATAATCTTGATGAGAAAATAATGAGTAAAGATACTGACTAAAGAGCATTGTCAACATGTTATTTTGAAATATTATAAAATCTCATATCATTCACAACCACAAATTCTTGTAATTTCATCAATTAGATTGTTATAATTGGCATCTGTAATGTGGCCCAGAGGCCCACATGTTAGAAGCCTGGTCCCCACAATAGGAACTACTGAGAGGTGATGGGAACTCAGAGATGTGCCTATGATCTACCCTCTAAGACCATTCCTATGAAGGAGATGGTGAAAAACTTGTTCCTCCTTTCCATTGACTTCTACTTTCCAACCTTGAGGGGAGTAGTTCTGCTCCTTCACCTGTTCCTGCCATGTTGTCCTGAGTCCCACAGGCCCAACAGCAATAGGCCATTGATCCAAAGATAAAACTGCAAAACTGTGAACCAAAACAAAACTTCTTTCTTCACAAACTATCCAGGTACTTGTTGCAGTATGAGAAAGTTGTTCAGCAAAATTACCAGGGCTAAAGAATTCCTTTAAATAAAATGGAATGTAAATAATTTATCAAGTCCTTAACATCATATAATATATATATATATTATATACATATAATATATAATATACATATATATTAACTTAATAATGCTGATCAAGTAATCTCTTCAGATCACCCCAGTGTTGATTTTAGTTTGGATCTGAATATATAAGTTTTAAAAAGATATGTTTTAAAAAGATATGCAAAAGATGTACCATTAAAAGTAAAAGCCTCCTTCATCTGCACTGATGCCTGGAAACAACACCACTAACTTCTGCTTTTACATTCTGTGGTGTACTGTAACGTCATGAGTTTTGATTTTATGTTTCAGTTATATAGTTATAATGCTCTATGTTTCTATCTTGTTATATAAACTGACTTTTACCAAAAGATAACTTGATGTCACTTACTTCTAGGAACAATTCAGTGGGAATTTTATGAATGAGTTCATCTCATTCATAAATTGCATAGAGTTACACATTATTAGATGTAGCCCTACTTTTCTTTATCACTTTCACCTGCACATTCAATTACGCTTAATAATTAGAACTTCAATTAAAATTATGATTTACTTTGTTAATTACTTATTTATTTTGTGTATAGCGGCACACGAATTCCATGGTTCCTGTGTAGAGATCTGAAGATATCTTTTGGTTTCTTTCCTTTTAAGATATGAGTTCCAGGACTAGAATTCCATTGAGCATGCTTGGTGGCAAACATGTTTCCCACTGAGCTGTCTCATCTACTTCATTAAAATGTTTATAGCCTAAGCCGTCCACTAACCTAAAACACTAACTTTCTATTGAAAGAGAGAAAGCGAGCCACCGTTCTCATCCCCATCCCTCTCCTGTATATAACACAGCTTCCTGCAGTGCGTGTTTTTAATAACACTTTTACCATCTGTCACACCATATGGTTCAGTTATTTGTGATACTGACTAGAATACCCTCCCAGAAGGTGAAGACTCTAGCCTAGTTTGTTCACGCACAAATGTCCAGAATCTAGAACATCCGTGAAACCTCCTGAATGCTAAGCAAGTTGTTGAAAATAAGTTGTTGACTTTTTTTTTTTTTTAGGTTCTGTAATCTGGGGCAATGATGAGCTTTTGTTTTCCAGGTCATTACCCAAGCCCCCCCCCCCTTTTTTTTTCTATCTCCAATCTGCGCACTGAAATTTAAATGTGATAATCATTAATGATTTATTCTTTTAAATCTTTCTCAGAAGGCAAATAAATTATATTATTTATGTTACCTGAATGAGCCCACTACATTTTTATATTTAGTGATTCAAAGGACCTCTGAGACCTCATTGTGCAGTTTTTCCTCTTCATCAACTGCATCCGATTTCCATCGTTTTCTGTGACC
>JANHMN010000016.1:5381748-5442323 GCA_030674055.1 Rhabdomys pumilio
GGCTGGGGCTTTGCTGGAATGGGCTGCTGAGGCTGGGGCTTTGCTGGGGCTGGCTGCTGAGGCTGGGTCTTTGCTGGGACAGGTTGTTGAGGCTGAGGTTTTGCAGCAACGGGTTGCTGAGGCTGGGGCTTTGCTGGAATGGGCTGCTGAGGTGAAGGCTTTGTTGGGCCTGCCTGTTGAGCTGGTGTCTTTCCAGGTCCAGATGGCTGAGCTGGAGTTTTTGTAGGCCCAGGTACCTTAGCTGCAGTCTGTGGGCCAGGCTGTTGAGCTGGGAGTTTTGCTGTCCCTGGCTGCTGGGCTGGGGACTTTACTGGCCCTGGTGGAAACTTTCCATGGCCAGCAGTCTGAGCTAGAGATTTTGGCCCAGGTTGCTGCGATGAGGTCTTCTCTAATCCAGCCTGCTGAGCTTGGGGCTTGGCTGTCACTTGAGGTTGTGCTGGGGACTTCCCTGTCCCTACTGGTTGAGCTGGGGACTTTGCTGACACTGGCTGCTGGACTGTGGCCTTTGCAGGTCCAGGCTGTTGGGCTACAGGTTTTCCAGTACTTGGTTGCTGAGCTGGTGTTTGGGCCGGACCCTGCTGGGAAGGTTTTACTGTGCCAGGGGCTAGTGGTTTTATTTTTTCTGCTTGCTGTGAAGATACTGACTTGGGAGAGCTATCTTGCTGGATCACTTCTTTCACTGGTCCTTGCTGTTTAGGGATCGACTTGGGTGATGGTTGCTGCAAGGGAGGTTTTGTGATTCCTTCCGATTTCCCTTGGTCCTTCTGAGCAACTTTTTGTTTCTTTGTAGTTTCCTCCTGGGATGCCTCAGAGTCTGATATCAAATCAAAAGGATTGAATTTATTTACAACAGAGGAGACAGCACTTAAAGGGTTAACATCTGAGAAGAAACCAGGCATCATACTAGACTTGGATTCTTCCTTAAAATCAGTTCTGGACTTAGATTCTTTCAAGCTAATAGTGGACGGACTCCTTCCAGGCAGCTTCTGCTCTGACCTAAACGTGTCCGTAGTTCTGCTTTTACTGAGACCAGGCTGAGTGGGACGCCCGGGGTCCGGTGGCTTTCCTGGTTGCTGTGAAGCCTGACTACTATCCAACTCTTGTTTCCTAGAAAATGAAAATAATGAAAATTAATTCAAATCAAACTAATATTTAAAACTATTGGATTTATTTTTCTAACTCGAACATACCTAGACACAATTTTTGTTGCAACCTATATTCACTGTAAAACTTTTCTTGTCTGTTACTTTTAAGTGGGTAGAAAATTTCAACAAAGTAATGTAGCAAAATCGTCTTGTGAGTGGTGATTATTTGTTAAATAATTAAAACTTACATACATATACTTACTAAACTATAATATATAGGAATGGCATATCCTTATGAAACCTTATAAAGATTTGTATATTAATTACTAAACTTGTATGTTTGTATGATAACTACCAAACAACTTTTCTTGTGCAAGACCAATATTACTTTATCTTTTCTAATAGTTGATTATTAATATGAAGTTTTTATGCAACATCACAGATGTATCCTTAAAGTATCCTGGGATATAACTGATAGCCAGACAGCATGAAGCTGGCTATGCGCCCATTTTTGGAAAGTGCTACGACTTTCCTCGGTGGAGGAAAATGGACAGCTTCATTCAGTGTGTATTATACTACTTATTGTCACAACTGTAATTTTAACAATTATCATTGACATTGCTAGAGAGCTGTGACAAGTAGCTTTATAAGACAATTACTTCTTTTAAAAACATTACATAACTATGATAAAATTTAAGTGATTTGAACTGAATAATTAAAACTAATAATTCAAACTAAATTTGAACAAACCATTTTTATCAACAACCAAAGTAGAGCTAATTGCATTCAACACTGTAGCTGTGGAGAAGAAACAGATAAGTAATTTGCTTTATTTATGTCATTTTACATTTGGAAAACATATATTTCTTTTTGAAATAAACATGGAAAAAGAATTAATAATTTGGAAGCTCCTGAAATTTGAAACAATCATAATACAGGTTACATTTTTTTTATTCATTTCAAACCTGGCTAGTTAGGGGCACAGCCACATATTTTCAACTTCGTGCTAGTGAATAATTTTATTCAGAACTTCCTTAATCCTTCAAGTGTAAATCAGGATCTAAGAGAGAGCTGAAGAAATGGAAAACTATTACCTGTAGCTAAGACTCAGAAAGAAGATAAATTTTCACTGATATATATGCATAAAATGACGTAATAGAATGGGTGAATATGGTAGACTGTAGCTCACTGGTACAGTATCTGACTGGCGTGTGCAAGGTGCTGCAATTGATCCCAGCACTGTATGACATTAATGCTAACAATAATAGAAGAGTGTGGGAAGGGTCTTCCAGGAAGGGGTTTTTAAAAGTAAATATGTTACTATATTTCCAAAGCTTTCATTTAAAAATAAAGACTAAAAACTATTTCCAGGGTCATTTTCAAAAACTCTGTGATAAATTTTTTAATCATTGCTGCATATTTACATTTGAGCATATTGCAAATGTTTCTTTACAGACACCCGTCTGTCCATAGGAAGGATGACAAGCCACAGTTACCTAACTGAAAATAGGTTACTTTCAAACACATACATTGAAACAGGGTTTGGCATTATTCTAGAAATGTTCCACATTTAATTAGCACAATGCAAAACTCCACTGAAAGGAGTCCTCGTAGATTTGCCTATTTCATAAGTAATTATTTTGGAATTGCACTATAGTGCACCTTTGTATGTGGTCCTTGAGAATTACCTTTAAACAAAGACCAAGAGGAAAAAATCTATTTAATTCTCAAAACAAATTTTAGTATCAAGATAATTGTTTGTTTGAATTCTGGAATCTAGTCTTCTGGTGGCCTGCCTCTGTCATGTCTAATCCATATAATTCTGGGAGTTTCTATGAGGGTGTGCTCCCACCATCCTCCCATTTTCGCCTTCCTGCTCTCAAATTTCCCAACATTAGGGAATCCAAACTTTCAGGCACCAAGGCCCTCCACTTCCACTGATGCCTAACCTCTTACCACCAGTCAAAGATAGTTGATATATCTAGGTTGGGTATCAGGTTACACTTCTGATTGATATTGAGCATTACCAAACTTAAAAAGCCTTTGGTTAACATTAGAAAAAAATTGTATAAAAGCAAAAAGGAGAAGGGGGCATGGGATAGGGGTTTTCTAGGGAGGGGAAATGGGGAAAGGGGATGGCATCTGAAATGTAAATAAAATATCTAATAGAAAATAAATTTTAAAAAAAGAAAAAAATCTATTCTTGATTTTATTTAATTGGCATTTTCTGAAAATACTGTTAAACATATCTTAATCTGTATCTTGTGGTACAGTTTCTTCATTTAACCCTATGTATGTGTAAAAGCAAGTGAAAAACATAAAAGAAACTTCACAAATACTAAATATTTGTGGTAACAAAAGACACCAAAATTGAAAACAAACTGCATGTGATGCACATTATATTTATATTATAACTGCATAAACACACCACAAAAATTAACTTATGCTGTGTTAAAGAAGCTTTCGGCCAGAAAAGACTTACATAGCCATGAAAACTGGTCACAAATTATAACTGGTATTTAATTGCTTTCAGTATGTAAATTCAAACTTTTTTTAAAAGGTAAATAGAAAGAAACCCACAAAGAGAGCAGCTTGACACCAGACAAAGATGTAAAGGTGCCTGAGCAACTGTGGGTTCCTGAGCTGCGTGCTGTAACAAGCATTCTGCTAAAAATGAACCAAAATGTAATCTGTGTCTTATCCACTGAACTGGAAATTAGAAGGACACTTGTCACTCATCCTTTCATTTCGAGAATCAGACCTGGCACCTCTCAGAAGAGCATTGATCTTTGATAAATCAATGAGACACGGATATGGAAGCCAATGAATGGACATATCAGGTTTTGGCTTCTTGAGTTCTGAAGGTTTTCTAAGATTTAAATGGATACTTTCTTTGTTCACTTAAGAAACTGGACTTGACCAGGTTCTTATTGATATTTATTTGATATTTTAAAACAACAACAAACAAACAAAAAAACAAACAAACACCAGTTGAGCAGATGGTCACTCAGCAGGGGGGCGGGGACTCAAAGGAGCACTAAAGGAAATCATCAATTCACAATTTTTATCTTTTATCACAGGAGTTTTGCTGAAAGCTACCTCATATCACATGCTCATGAATAAAATGAATGATAGTAATAAAATTGTCTTTCACTGAGTCTTCATTAAATCAGCATTCTGAATAATTTCAGTTGTAATCTTATTCTGATTCTAGCTGAAGCTATTCGTGTTTAATTCCACTTTCTTTTTCGTTTTTACTATCGCCATTCCCAGATTAGAACGTTTCTGTCATAAGTTAGTAGAGAGTCTGTTTCAGATAAAAGGATATTTCAGGCATATGCAAATATATTAAGGGGAAAGCAGCTGGAATGATGAGATGTTTTTAAATGTAACACAGCAATCAATGACAATTTGGCAGTGCTGAGTAACATAAAATATTCCATATCAGAAACAAAAATAACCTTAGAAATATCTATTCACTTCTATACTGGAGGGGATACGGGATTTCAAAGGCTAAGAGAATAATTTAAAGTCATGAACCTAGTTTTTAAAAGTCTGGCCTCCAGCCTCGTAATGAGGGTGCTGCCAGGCGAATTCACGCTCACTTATCCATATATAAAGGAATATAAATTTGTATCAAAAGTATTTCTAATAGTGAATAATACAACATACGTCTGTGGCCATACTGAGTGTTTTCCATGGCTGGCATGGAGATACCTGTGCTTTATATCTATCACAATTCTTATTATTAAAAATCTAGCAAAAACAAAAACAGAAAAATAAAAACACTGTGAGCTTTTGGGTCACCCTAAAAATGACTTCTTGTGACAGGTAAGACAGGTCTTATTATATTCCTTAGAGGCAAAGAACCTGAGACACACATGGGTTGAGAGATGCATATTAATTTGCTGTGAGTCATATAAATTCCATGTGATAAGAATCTGAGTCTTGGGGCTGAAAATCCTTACTTCTCAAAAGTAAAGTAGAATAAGTAAATTCTGCCATTCTTAAATGCACATCTCTTAAGTTCTTAAAATTTGAAATAATTTGGACCTTCTATATACACATATATTTAATGACTGTGATCCTGAAAGTCTAAGTGACTCATTATCATATTTTCTCAAGAATTTTCTCAAAAAATTTCTATAAAATATTTTATAGAAATATTTCAGCAAAATATAAATGTGTTACAAAAATCAGAAATTCTTTGTGCTTATCTTTTGCAAACCATTACCATTTGCAATTTAGGGCACAGATTGTCTAATAATTATCATCCCAAAGTGTAATGGGAAAACTCTGAAAGTATACTGCAATACACATACAACATAAGTACCATATATATATATGCAGAGTTCTTTCTTCATCATCTGCTGTACAGAAGCAGGATAGAAATGCCAACACCACTTTCACTTTCATTTGTGTCTATGCTAGACCTGTTGCATGAGCCCCTCTGGAAAAATGATGGTCTGGCTAATGAAAGCTCTGCTCCTCATTATTATCCTAAAAAGACAGACTAAATGCACACTTAAGTTTTTTCCAAAGTCAGGATTCCAGCACGTAGAGAAAACCAGCTCATCTTGAAAAAAAAATTTTTTTAAAGGAAAAAACAATACTAGTCTTAAAACAAGTACATTTCAAATCTGGGAGCTGATTTGTATGCTACGTTTTTTTTTTTTCAAATTAAATAGGGATTTTTACCTGACAGATTCCCAACAATTCAGATAGTACATGAAAACAAAATCACTATCCTTCATAAATTTAGACTGCTCCTATGCTATGCATTATGATATTTGGCAAAGCTACGCATTTGTACCTGCGTCCTGGCAGCTTAGTTGATTTTTTTTCTTTTGAAGTTTATGAAGGAGAGCATTCTATACCTTTCAGTATCTCAAGTCAGATTGTGGAAGTCCTGTCAGTTGTTGCAAAGGAGGTTTCAGGACCATGGATAGATATTTTTAGGATTTGTTTACAGTAACAAAGGCAGAGAAAACAAGATTATACCCTCACGGTCCTCTAGTTAGAAAATAACTTATTCATTAGAAAAGGGAAAAATAAAAAGCTAGAGAGGAAATGAATATGTTAATAGAACAGATTAGTTGTTATTTATTTATTTATTTATTTTGTTTTTAAGTGTGTATTGAAACCTAACCTTAAGGTAATACAATTTCACATGTTCTATAAACCGAAAGTCATTTTTCGCACTAAAAAAGAGCAATGGTTTTTAAACTAGCATATGCTAATTCAGAAATACAAGTACAGCACCTGCTCTGCTGTGACCAAACCATCTGTTTAATGTCACAAAATATCTTAGGGCCTTCACTGAATATAAAAGGTATATTTATTCTATGCTTCTCACCTAGGCAGCTCGTGTTCTCCGGGGACGGGTTGGGAAGGGAGGGTCAATCGCCTCAAGGGGGCTAAGAGAATTGTTATAAGAATATTTACACATCATTCTCGGAGAAAAAGACCTCAGAACACTACGGAGGTTTAAGCGTACAGGTAAACAAGCAACCCAGTTCTGTCCATTTTTCACCATGACTATGTTGTATTAATGGAAGATGTCCAGATTAGTAAAACACTGTAGGGCGTCTCTCCACACCAACCTAGAGGAAAAGGTTGCAAAGGCCAAGGGGAGGAGGATCACAACCTAAAAATCACAATTCCAAGAATGCAACCCATGACTATCCCACCAGAAACTCTACACTGCATCATTTTTATTCCGCCCATCCAACAGCTTATGATTGCCTTATCGCCACCCCATTAGGGATAATAAAATGAAGGGAGGCGACATATATGTACCACCGTGCTGGCACATACACATACGTGCACGGGAAGCGGTATATATATGCTTGGACCTCTCCATCATACTGTGCGTGCCTGTGCATGGAGGGCGACTCCGCAGCGGCCGCGGGGACGCTTCCCTTGGGCAGCCCCTGCGCCCTTGACATGACAGCAGCGATCTGTCTCCTCTCCTCCTCGCTCAGCTGGCTCAGGTCCGCCTCCATGCCGGCTGGGATCCCGGGGTGCAGGGCGCTCCCCGAGCCGCCAGCCCCGCCTGCGGCCGCCGCCAGTCCTTCGGGGAGCCCTTCCCCTTCCAAGCTCGCCTCGTTGCCCATGGCTCGGCGGGACACGTCCCGGTGCAGAAGCCCGCGGCCGTCCGAGCCCCGCCAGCCGGGGTCCGCCCCGGGGCGTGCAGACTGCCCAGCCCTGGGGGCTCCGCACCCTCCCGGCTGCCTGGAGAAGCGGCGTGAGCTCAGGCCGATCCGCAGGCTTTGCGGGCTGCCGGCAGCTCCTCCATGATGGACAGCGCCAGGGAAGCTTCTCACACCCTGCCTCCCAGTTGCCTCCTCAGCGCCGGAGCAGCCCAGAAGCAGCGGAGCTCGGCCAGCCCGGCGCCGTCGACCCCGCCCCGCGCCCCGCCCCCTCGCCGCGCCTGCACTGCGCGTGCGCCGCTCCGAACAGGTGATGTCCACCACGCCTACCCGCTCTGCGTCGCATCGCGCGTAGACGCCTAGGCACCGACTTAAAGGCACCAGATGATGCCGTGCTAAAAGGCCGGGCGAACTGCGGACACTTCTTTCAGGCATATAGCAGGATGCCTCAACCTGAGTTTTAGTGAACTCAATTTAGGGAGATGAGAGAGGGAGGGAGGGGTATGTCTGCAGCTTTGCCTCCTGGGATTTGTAGTTTCTTTTTTTCCTTTCCTCTACCACCCCCTTCCCTGTCCCCCCTCCCCCGGCACCCAGACTGTGAAAGGATTTTAAAATTTTCTAGGAAAGGTTCAGGTAATTAAAGATGAAGGAGAAAGAATCTGTCTAGTTTTTGAAGACAATTTCCCAATATGAAATGAATTGGCCCTTATCTTAGAGAACTTTCCCACAACCATTAGATTAAGACTTTTTCAAAGTGATACACCAGTAAATTGGTAAGAATTTTGAATGCTTTCACTTTGCTCTGTTTCCTCAATAGACTACACTAACTTAAAAAATTATGGGAAATTATTTGCCAAGGGAACAACAGATTTTTTTTTAAGTATGTTGCAGTTAACAGAAACTTCTAAGTCATGTTTTCAACCTTGTCTATCCTTTTTTATTATTTTCAATTTTACAAATGTAAAGAGAAGAGAAAATCCCAATAGATAAACCTTGTTAATCACACAGCTGCTTAGCAACAAAGATACCTACATTTTTAGTACATATACCTTCTTTAGTACCATACTCCTTCTATTCTGGAATAATTATTCCAATATTGCTGGGTCTGAAACTCAAAATTCGCTATGTAATGTTTTCTTATAAAGTGTATTTAAAGTCTCAACTTTTGAGCTTAAAGAGATTAAAAGCTAAGAATAAGAAGTTGAACTAATACACAGATATGAACATGGTCTCACAAAATTAATTTACAAGTTTTGGCAAAACTCTATGTAGTAGATACAAACCTTCTAGTTTTAAAATAGAAAACGAGGCTCAGCTACAACAATCTGTCTAATGTTACTAGACTAAACAACAGCTACTCAACAGAGGAAATTGCATTATTTGTTATGTCATTAGAAACTGATTATTTTCACAAATTAAGCCCAGGCAATCAGACACTCTGATAGTCCTAGAAGCAAATAGAATATGTTAATACTTTAAAGAGGGGAGTTGTTTTTAAAGAAGAACATAAATAGGCACAAAATCCTGCATCTTGTAGTATTTCTCTTTCAGAACCAGCAACTGCACAGACATTGCACAGAAATCAGTATCATCTGTTAAATCAATGGGTAAAAGGAAGATTCATATGTTAACAGTTTCTTGCACTTTGAGAGAAGAAAATAATATTTGATGTATACACAACTGCGAACAACAACCTTCAAACTGTAGCTTTGGAGAAATGATTAAGATAAGAAAACACCCTATTAATTTTCATATACTTCTGCAGATGGAAAGGAACCCGGGAAGTAGTGAGAAAAAAGTCAGATGATGATGTAAGAACTAATAGGTAACTAATAATGTAACTAATAGGTACTAATGATGTAACTAATAAGTAGGAATAATCTATGGCTCATTTTGGGAAAGTGTATATTCCCTTTCTTTCTTCCACTCTTCCCCTAGAAGAAAACTCCACCAGAAAATGAAAAATGAGTTGCACAGTAGGAAAATAAATAGTCTATTAAATGAGAACTTAGCAATGAGGACATGTTTGGAGTGTTGACTTTCAAAATTGACTTTGTCATCAGGACCTTACAAACCCTGGGTTTGACATAGCTGTTTTCCTTTTCAATTGTCTAGCTAATTTGCTAGTTCTTAGGAGGTGATTTGTTGAGGTTGTTTTGTTGAGGTTGAATCCTGCAGGCTTCAGCTTCCAGCCTTTTTCTGCTAACCTAGGCCTAGTCCTGGAAACTTCTGGGCTTCATACAATCTAACCAAGGCCTAGAATGTTTCAGCCTCCGAGACTCACTACTGAGTAAGCTCGTCCTTTCTAGCTCTTTCTGAACCTTTGCTGGCTGTTTCAACTCAACTGTTCTGGCCCAAACTCATCTCCAAGCTGACTGATTTAAACTGGCTTCTTCTTAGCTTCTCACTCAATTACTATGCTTAGCCTTATAACTTTGACAGTATGTTCTAATCTTCTGACTCCTTTTCATTCTCTGGCTTGTTCTATCTTCACCTGTGTCTAGCTTGTTCTTTCTGTAACCTGTCTTTGTAGAACTGTCCTGGTAACACTGCCATACATACACCACACACCACTACTTCACTCTTCATTCCCTGGACTGCTCTTAAGTAGCCTTTCTTTTGTGTGTGCTTTTGTAAGAGTTGGGCATGTCCTATCTCTGACTCATTCTGTCAGATCTTTCTCTGATTCATCACTTTGTAGGCCCCTCAATCAGATTTCACTTTCAAAAGTGGCTGTTTTCTTCTACAAACTGATCTTACCTTCATTATTAGGGATTAAAGGTGTGTATTAGGGGTGTTCTTAACTTAGTTATTAGGGATTAAAGATGCATATTAGGTCCGTGTCTGCATTCCAGCCAGATCATATGCACCTAGAAGGTCTTTGAATGTGATCCCTTGCCAAGGCAGCCATGTTGCTGGATTAAAATTTCTCTACATTGTGTGAATTATCAGAAATTTGAGGTGCGATTTAGGTTTCTAATGGGTAGAACTAAAGTGGTGTATGATGTTATAGAAGTTTTATTTTGGGGGGCATTTATCAATTTAAAATGAAAATTGACTTCACAATTTTTAATAAATTTATATTTAATTGAAGATAGTTTGAATCTAATTCATTCAGCCTAATACACTGATCAGGACACAAGTGAATTTGTGAAATGCTCTATGGATGCATGCCGTATAAGCACCTAAATTGGTAGCTTCAGAGAATGACATCTTTTCATTTACTTCTTGTATTATTTTCATAGATAGATTCTAATGTGGTAGATGGTAATAATAGTCAGCAACTAGAAATGATTGGGAAATAGCTTAAAAAGCCGCTGGCCCGGTTTACCCATGTTCTTGTAGTTATTCTTCATGCCAAGACATTTTTTGAAAATCAACATATCTGTTACCATATATGAAATACATGAACTAATGAATTTGAAATAATTAAAATTACAGTAGCTTGCAATTTTAGAAGGAAAAGTTGAGGAGAGTTTAGGGGAAAAGAGACAGATAATGAAGAGCAGGTGAGGAGGATGGGTAGATGCACTTGTATATGGTAAGATACACTAAAGATGGTAAGCAAGGTATGTTGGGTTGATGACCTGTTGATCTTAAATGAGTCAGAACCATGAAATCATAAAATCCACAGCCCTTTACAGTGAGGCATCCAAATGCCCATCAAGAAGTAAAGGGGATTTTTTTCCACCCTCACTATGACCAAATTTAACCAACCACCTACCAAAAACCTAAGTGGGAATATTATGTAATTGCCAATTCAGCCTAGCAGCTTTGCCTTCTCTGTATCTCTAAGATACAATATCTTCTACAATTAGATATTGTATCCTAATATTTCAATGTTCTAAAGCAAGGTGTCAAGATTACATGATGAAAAATGTAGTTCCTAAACTCCAGTTCACAGCTAAGGCTACTGAGGCCTCTTAAACCCCATGACTGAGCCGAGCCTCCTGCTTGTTACAGTTTCCTCAGTGAACGTGATCAACACAGCATCACAAAAGGATCATGATAATGATGACGTTGATGATATTGCTGATGTTAATAGTGATGAGATATTAGTACGAAAAAGTGCTACTTTAAGTCACATGGTTTTGTGATTTCTGTTAAATTATATGACTGATTTTTCCAGATTCCACATGCTGTGATTATACACAATTATTCAAAGTTCTCTTTTTTTTAACTGTTCCAGATGTTTACTGCTTATTGTACTTATAATTCCACTTAATGTGAAACAGATTGAGTTATTTGTTCAAATCTTCCAGATCTACTTTTCTATACTATAAAATAGAAAAGTCCAATTATCTTTAAAATTTACATGCATATTTGATGAAAAGCTACAATAAGAGTATGTTTGTACTCTAATAATAATCAAGGACAAAGTTATATTAAACCATGCAAAACTGACTCATGAGAAGTTTTCTGAGGAATACTTATACATACATATTCGAGACTGCCAAAGGAGAAGATTGACAGTCTCAAGGTCCTATGTAAGATGGCTGTCTAGATGACAGGTATACAGATAATTAGAAAATAGAAGTATAGCTTCACTTGAATTTCTCTGCAGAATAAAAAGGTGAGGCTTTGAACTTGGGATTATAGATCAACTTTGGCAGATCAATGTGGTAGGAAGGGAACTTGGTGCTAATTATTTTGGAAAGGAGAAATGCCTTTAGTGCTACAAGCAGTGGCTGTGTGGAGCTTTATAGGACCTGACTTGTCAGTGGTACCTCAAGACAATTTCTATTGAATGTACAATGTACAGTCCAGCTTCACCCCATATATATGCAAATATTTTTTATAATTTCTATTGAATGTACAATGTGCAATCCAGCTTCACCCACATAGATTTGCAAATATTTTCTACACTACTAAAATATTTGTAGAACTATGATAGTTGATTTTGTGTATTATCTTCAATAGATCATAAATAGTCCAGAGACTTAGCTAAAAGTGTTTTTTGAATCTATCTAAGATGCTCCCATTTTGTCTAGGGAAACCTAGTCAAAGGACTTTTTTATTGCAAATATAGTTCTCCTTGCAAAGAGTCCCATGCTATCCTGGGCTACAGAGTGAAGCCCTGTCTAGGAAAAAAAGAGTCCATAAATAAATGCAGAAAAAAAAGAAAAGAAAAACACTTGCTATTTCGGTATTTTGGTTATATATGGTGATTTAATAAGAAAGTGCCTTTATCGTTTTCAACTGTCGTGTTTTATTTCAATTAGGAATAGATTGCTTTACTTCCAATCATACCACAAGAACTGTATTGTTCTCTATTTCAGGAGCTGTTTGCAGAATGTTTAATTTTATTTTAACTGAACTCAAGATTTGCCAGGTTAATTATTGATGAGTAAGCTCGGGGTAGAAATGACATTATATAATTCTGCCTCGGGCTTCCCATGTCTTTAGCCATTCAAGTTACGGCTCCCATGTGGAGTTTGGTGTCTGCTCTTGGCAGATGGCCTATAACAAACTTATAATTATAATGTTTCGTGTTTTTAGTGGTCTTTGTTACAAGGTCTTTGTTTCAAACTTTTGAAAACCAGGAACCATACAATATTTTAGTAGCTGTCACTGGTCTACTTTTACAAATAGTTAAACTGCAGGAATCAATCAGCACGCCAGCCTCTAGAACAAATTTTGAAACATATCTCCTTGTCACTAAAGAAACTTAATTTCTCATACATTTTAGTCTCATTCATATCAGGCAAACAGATACAAAGTTTAAGTGATTCAAATGAAACCAATTATAGTATCAGTCTACTAAATGATAGTCCAAAATATATAATACTATCTTACATTGATTTGCTTGCAATTCTTTGCAGGAAATAATCATGACTACTTTACTAATGAAAGTAAAGTATTCAGGAATGTATTGGAAACATTCTCACAGAGGACAATCTCGTTTGAAGATAATAATTAATATATTTACTTTCCATTCACTCTATATATTTCATTTCTTCCTCACAAGTGCCCTGAAGGAAGATGAACCATCTGGTACCTAGATCATGGACATACCTCCCAGATGAACAGTTGATTCTCTGTGGCTGATGAACCTTTGTAGGCTGCAGAGCCTCTGCAGGACCATTTCTCTTGCCTGCCTGAGCCACTAGCTGATCATGATTTCCTAGCTTTGGTCAACAGGACACACTTCCTTCATTTATCAGCCACTTCAAGCACCTGTAATATACTGATGCTAAACTTAACAGTATGGTACAAAAGAGACTCTATTACTGTTCTTGTAGAGTGTATACTGGATTCAAGAAAATCCATTTCAAATGGCTTTAGATTTTAGAAGATTACTCTTGCCAGGTCTCCAGGAAAAGCAAGCTGTAATTATCTATATCAAGAAGTCACACCTTGGAGGCTGCAAGCCTGAGGGTGTATGTTGTATTCTCTGTATTAGGAAGAAGCAAAGTTCCACAGTGTCTATGTGCTTCAACGCAACAGAATTACCACCCACTGCCTTTCAGAGTCTCAGGGACACATCAATTCTATTTTAACAATATTTTGTGTGGGTGCCTGGATGCCACAGGACAGAGGTTCTGGTCAATTTCCATGAAAACAGAATACTGATATTAGCAAATGTCAAAGAGCGGGCAAAAACAGTTGCTAGTCTTCTGAGTAAAGTGTTTTCATGGGTGACCCACTGAACATACAGTAACTCAACTACTAAATATGAGTATTCATTCAGATGGCCATCTTGTCAGCATCCATCAATCTAGTGTCTGTGAAACCATCCCACCAAACAATGGAAGTGGATCATGTCCTTGGATACAAATAACTTGCTAAAGTTAAGAGGGATGTAAGTTATAGATGGCAATGTAAAAGCTGGGTGTGAGATAGCTCAACTGACCAGATTGAAGAAAGGGCAAGCAAGGGCAAAGCACTGGTAAAAATAGCAAAGTTAGTCTCAAGAGGTTTAATCCTGTTCCCAGGAAGATCCTCCCTAGGGAGGAAATGCAATATACAATTGCCCTTACTCCTAATTAACAAACTTCTTTTTATAATTATGTCGTTGTACATATTTAATGCATCTATTTTTGGCAAGTGGAATAGAGGGGAGGCATTGTTTAAGAACCCCCCCCTCCATTTATTTGAGGAAAGGACTACTCCAATACTGCCCTAGGGGTAGACAAGGAAGGTGATATATGGTAGGTACAGACTGAGAAGTTCAGATACCAGAAGCAGCCCTTCAATCTTGCTGCTTAGCTATTGCATCTTCCAGAATACATTAGAGCATATACAATGCCTTGCCTAATTGCCTGCTGAGATAAGCTTGAACTTGGTCCCTCTACTTTTGCCTGAGTAGGAATTATTTTCCTTCAGGATTATAGAAACAAAGACAAGTGCTGTGTAGCCACTTGGAGCCACGAACCAACTGGGTTCACCTGAAAGAGGGGCTGGAAATAAAAATGAGGTGATGGAGAGGTGAGAAAAGCTTGAAGCCAAGACAAAATTTCTGATCAGGGCTCAAGTTTAATATCACCTCTTCTAATTTAAAGGGAAAGCCCCACCAACCCATTCTTGCTTCAGCCTGAGATGACTCAAGGCAAGCTCAGCAGGCAGTATATTCTTCTAAGTTTCTGTAGCAGGTTGTACATGCAGCCAAGGTGGGTAACTCCACCTAGGTTCTATCATTTGGTCAATTGTGGTAAACAAGGTCTTTCAGGCCTGCTCAAGGCTGGGGATAGGGCACACTGCTATGTCTGGAATTGGAAGGAATAAGAAAGAAGGCATCTCTCTCTATCTATAACATTAACTAGGTGATTCAACAATAGGACATCCTGGAAAAAATGTATCTATATCTAGAAAAGGCCTAGCAAGGAGATTTGAAGGTTCAGAGTCTCTCAGATCTGACCGCAGCCATCTCAGAGGATGCTCTTTTGCCAGGGATCCTGGTGCTGAAGGAAATGGTGGTAAAAACTAGTAAAAATGAGCACCTAGCCCAGCTCTGATGATGCCCAACAGATCATGTCTTGCTGTGGCCTGTTAACAGTTAGTTCACCTTAGGGATGACTAGCAGCCCAAAGAGTGATGACATAGTTCTCACTATGTCATCGTGAACAACTTCAGCTCTACAGATCAGACTGTGAAAATGTCTGTGAAGGAGGTTTAGGTGGTACTTCGCAGCTACCGACCAGTGTCCAGAATTGGTGTAGGGCACAATGTAGAGCAGCACACTCTTCCTGTTCTTCTCACATTTTATAGGCAAAAAGCTGGTGACTTCAAGTCATCAGCAGAGTGAATGGTTATATCCTGTATAGCACCTACATTCTGAAGGTTCTGACATAGCTGGACTTCTTTATTTCCCACTTGTCATCTATACTTTGTACACACACACACACACACACACACACACACACAGAGAGAGAGAGAGAGAGAGAGAGAGAGAGAGAGAGAGAGAGAGAGAGAGAGAGAGAGAGAGAGAGTTTGATTGCTGGGTCCCAAGCAGCCAGAGAGCTTATTCATATCACCAACAAAAATGTGAATGTGAAAATTAAGTTTCCAAATTTTTAAAAGGGGGCCGCTGCTCACATACCTACAGCCTTGCCCCTAAAATGACTATCAAACCAATATCTGTGACAAGAGCAGTGGCCCATAACAAAAGCAAAATTACAGACACTTAAACAACTCATACAAGAACAGCTGGAGGCTCAACATATAAGAGTCGACCAGCCCATGGAATTCCCCTGTGTTTGTTGTAACAAGAAAATCAGGTAGATGGAGGATGATAACATATTTAAGAACAGTTAATAAGAGAATTCAACCAATGGGTCCTTTATGGCCTAGACTTCCTTTACTATCTTTGTTACCAAATTTTTGCTCTAAAACAAGTGATGTACTGAACCAATGATCAATTATATTGATTTTGTTTTCAAAACATGAGGTGGAAACTTTAGGAACTTTTGGAAAGTCAGTTGTGTTGGGTGGTGTTTTGTTAAGACAAATATATGAAATAAAGTTTTCTTAAAGTGGACACCAGTGTAAAACTAAGGTAGACTTGTAATGGAATGGTTTGTTGAAGCAGACACAGGAGAAATTATGTTTTGTTAAAGTACGTGAAATGACACATGATGAAGGATTATTTTTTGTTAATGGCACGTATGTATTGGTCTGTCTTATAGTGTGTAGTTGAGATCTACTTGTTGGAACTCTATAGATAGAAATTTGTCAAAAAAATCTTTTGGATGTGTTATAGATTTTCGTTGCTTTTGTGGACTTGGACTGATTAGTAGAGTGATATCAGTTGGGACACATTCACATGCTGAGGCAAGACATGTATTGAGGCAAGACCGGTGGAGGACACCTGATGTTTGGAGGAAGTATAAATAGGCCTCGACAAACATTGAGGGAGGCCGGGCTAGGCTTGTTTAGAGAGTTAGTTGTGTAATGGTTCTTGGCTTTGTGTCTTTGTTGATCTTTATTTTATTCAGAGAGGTAGAGTCAAGAACTTTCTATGACATTTTTGCTGGTCTTTCTTGTTGACTTGTGCCAAGGCTGAGGTCTGATTGTCTCTGTTAGGTAGTATCACTACGGTTGATTCTTGTTTGCTATCCTGACTCTACCAAACTGGTCTGTTGGTACACTTGTGAAGTGTTTGTGAGTGGAACAAGTTGTCATTGTTGACCTGTGAGCTGAACTGCCCAGTTTTTGATACCATAGAGGGGAATTGTTTTAAAGGAAATTTATAAAATTTCCTTTTGAATTGGAAACTTAACTTTTTCAAACCTTATTTTTAATGGCGGTCCTTAAACTTTAACCTCTCTTCTAGCCCACCACTCACCATAGATGATAATAATAATTAATAATAACATTAATAATTAATAATAATAATAATAATAGATAGATAGATAGATAGATAAAGAAAAAAAGACCTGTTTAAAAATCATTCTTTAAAACAACTCCTATTTCTGTTGTCAAAAACCCAACATTTCAGTTTACAGGTCAATAACTACTTGACCCATTCATAAACACTTCATAGTGTAGAGCCTTGAAAGGGGTCTTGGTTTTGGTAGAAACGCTGGCTGGAAAGCCCAGAGACCCAACAGGTATCCTTTGCCTGTAAGGGACAGGCATCTATTCTGCTGTGCTCCCAGAATCCAGGCTCCTAACACATGGTGTGAACTCCATTGACCTGCACTGTTCAGGGCAATGCAGCCCCACCCAAAGAGCACAGGTAGAAGGCGTCACTATAGGCCTCAGGCCCTAGAGAGATTTACATACTAATAAGAAGTCTGAAGGCCAGATTGTGGAGCCAATTAAGCATTCATCCCCAGCCCCTCCTCTCTCCATTCCTCCCTATTTAACTCACGTCTTCCCTGAGTTTCATAGGGGTGCACATCCAGATTCAACCATCATCCATCATGCCAATAAAGCCATTTTGTAAACCCAAGGACTTTCTCATGTCATTGGGGCCATGCTGTGAGAAACCATGGAGAAGACCTTTAATGAGCCACTGTAGCCACAGCCGCTGTGCCTAACTTCCCGCCTGGAGGAACTTTCAGCTTTCCCAGTCACCCTACCCACAGCTGGCACAACCAACTTGGAGCACAGTGACACAATTACAGAAACTGATACCTTGGGTAAGCTTGGAAAAGTTCTCAACTATCATGCTGCAGTCTTGGAGGACCTCTCTGCATTACAGTCATGAAGATCACCTCTTCAAGCAAGCTAGCCAGGCCTCTGAGTCTGCTAAGCAAATACAGTAACTGAGTCTCTCCTGAGGGGTGCTGCCAGGGCCTCTTTCTTCTCTCTCCACTCCTCACATTTCTCTCAGTTGTGGGCTGGCTGGTTGTGCACCCATATGTCCCCAGTCTCAATCCTTCTGTGGCCTCTCAGCTGCATCTAAAAGCCCAAGGGCTTGAGACCATTCAGGCACTGGGTGCCTCTGGACCCAGGGATTCTCAATCCAAGAGCTCTGTATCCCCCACGGCCCTGCATATCCCCCTGTTTTCTTTTTTAAAAAAGAAGTGGGGTCATTGTCATCTGTAGTGAAAATTTTGGATGAGGAAGAAAAAACAAAACACTAAGAAGGCCACAGGGTGTGACACAAGTCACAGGGTAGGGGAAGCTGGGGTAGGGGTTAGGAAGGCAAAGGATCGTTGAATGACATGAGAAAGTCCTTGGGTTTCCAAAACGGCTTTATTGGCATGATGGATGTTGGTTGAATCTGGATGTGCACCCCTGTGAAACTCAGGGAAGACCTGAGTTAAATAGGGAGGAATGGAGGGAGGAGGGGCTGGGGATGAATGCTTAATTGGCTCCACCCTCTGGCCTTCAGACTTCTTACTAGTATGTAAATCTCTCTAGGGCCTGAGGCCTGTAGTCACGCCCTCTACCTGTGCTCTTTGGGTGGGGCTGCATTGCCCTGAACAGTGCAGGTCAATGGAGTTCACACCATGTGTTAGGAGTCTGGATTCTGGGAGCATGGCAGAATAGATGTCTGTCCCTTATAGGCAAAGGATACTTGTTGGGTCTCCGGGCTTTCCAGCCAGCACTTCTACCAAAACCAAGACCCCCTTCACAGTCCTACACATAGATGTACCAACAATCCATTTTGGTAGAGTTGAGGTAGCAAACAAAAATCAGCATTGGTAGCACTACCTAACAGAGACAGCCAGGCCTCAGCCTTGGCAGTAGCCAGAAGAAGGGACCAGGGTAACACCAGGAGAAGTTCTCAGCTGTGCCTTTCTCAGCAAAGCAAAGATCAGCAAAGATGCAAGACCGAAAGTGTTACACAGCTAGCTCTGTAAGCAAGCCTAACCCAACCTTCATCACTGTCCATCAAGTTCTTTTTAAACTCCTGCCAAATATCATGTATCCTCTACGGTCTTACCTCAGCACATGTCTTGCCTGAGCATGTGAGTCTGTCTCAGCTGACATCACTCTGCCATTCAGCCTGAGTCTGCAGAAGTGGCAAGAAGCTGTAGCACATCACAAGAAGTTTTTTGGTGATTTTCTCTTTATGGAGTCCCTACAAATAGATCTCAGGTATGCAATGTAAGTCAGAACAATACATTAATGTCATCAGTGAAGAATCCTTCATTGCCTGTCCTTTCACATGCTTGCTGTATCAGAACATCCTTTCTCTTGTGTCTGCTTCAGAAAAACATTTCTTCTCAAGTTTGCCTTAGTCTTTCACTCCATCCACACAACTGACTTAGCAAAGAACCCTTAACTTTCCACTTCAGAAGCTAGTGGCTATTGGTGAGATAGTCATGTGCCCTTCATGAACTTCACTTGGGCTACTGTGAAGCAAAGGCAGAAAACTTAGGCTGAATGATACCTAACACAGAGCAGAGGAAGGCCTGAATTTTCAGTGTGTAGATAAGACAGCTTGTGAGGCTGAACATACTGAGAAAGCATGCATACAATGGTATGTATTATACAGAATTAATAGTGAGGCTCCAAAGACTATGATACAGTTGGACAGGTCACATGGTAATGGATGAAAGATGTAGCCTTGATCAAGAAGCAGGGCTTCAAGAAGGTTATAAACCTATTCACAGACATGGTTATCATGGTGGTGAGAATACCTACCCCACAAGGCTCAAGGATTTTACACATATCCCCCATCAAGTACAAAAATGCAGCTAGTGGTGAAGGATAGAAGGGTGGAAAATTTGTGCCTACATACAACTAAACACTGAAAAGAACAACACAGAAAAAGAGTTAAAGAGCTTTCTTTCACAGGAGTTGCATAAGACCATTGTAAAACAGATATTTGCATAAAAATTCATAACAGTAGCAAAATTACAGTTAGTAAATAGCAATAAAAATGATTTTATGACTGGGGGGGGCTCATCAAAACTTGAGGACCTCTATTAAAGGATTTCAACATAGGGTGAGAAGCACTGTGCTAAGAGAGGTCTCCCTTTTTAATTCCTCACTATATAGTGCCTGTCAGTAACAACCTTCTCAATAGCTCCAAAGGCTTCCACAGAGTCAGAGTCCAAGAGAAGGAAGCCTGTAACACTAACACTGTGAAGCAAGCAGAAGAAGGGAGCCCCTTGGCCTACACAAGTTCTCTCCTACTTCCTTGTTACCTTTGTGACTTGGCGGAAGTTCTCTTGTTATTTCTGTCTTTTTAAAATTCATTTGGAGTATATAAGCAAAGTGATTTAAACAGGTCACCTTGAAGAACTATCAAGTCAATAAAAAAAGTTTCGAGAATATAAAAGTGCATCAAGGAGCTAACAAAACAGTGAGCTAACTTTGGGTCAGATCTCAAGAGACAGGAAATAGTGTGCTGCTTTTGTGCTAGAACCTTTTCTGATTGAAAAAAAATTAAAAGAAGCCAAAAACTTTTATTTGTAAACCATTCTTGAGTGACAGGGGATGACAAAAAGCCTGGACTCTGTGAAGGGCAATAGATCAAACTTCAGTATTTACCAAAAATGAACTAACACTGAAGGATTACACGCTAAGTATGAATGGGACGTTTTCATAAAAATTCATCTTGCATTTTTATGTATTGTGTTTCCAATACTAAATTGTCCCAAACTGTCGATGTCTCCACAAGAAAAGGTCCAGAGCAAGGCAAGCCATTGTCTGCAGGCAGGGGTTGTCATGCTGCTCCTCTAAACATGTCATATCTGGGGAGCAAGGGGTGTCTGATGTTTAGATTTGTTACTTAGTGACACCTAGTAAAACCTAGTTATGTTTGAAGTATCCCATAAAAAGAACAGGACAACAAACTGAGAAAAATAAAAGAGTACCTGAAAGAACCTAATACTTGAGCCAGATACTTTAGCAATTGCTTAATGGTTCTTTTGAGCAATACCTTTTAGCTAGACTTTCTGCATTAGTTCCACGTCAGAGTTTATAGAACAAACAAATTAACAGTGAAATCAGATTCTGTAATTGCATAGAGCCCTTAACACCTAACCGTATCAAAATTTGAAAGAGTGAATGATAGTAAATAAGCTTGAACCAGATTAGAAAAAGTGGAGAACTATTAGAAAAGTAGATATTGTACCACCTGATTTTAGAGCCATGGGCTCAATAGCACGTTCTATATGAACTATTGAGTGATGGTACTTCAACATGCTTTCAAATCTTGTTGGTGCACACAAACACAACAAAGGAACAGAAAAAGTAGGATTTGTCTCTTTTTCAATTGCTTTCTACTATGGACATAGAGAATGTGATTATTTAGACTGTATATATTTGATTGTGGTGGAGGTGTAGTTGGAATTAAGTTTTTGAGTCTGAGATTTTGGTCTTTCCATTGAGTGTATTATAACATAATCTTCTTGGTGTGGTGAGCAAAGCTGACTTTGAGAAGCAATTTAGCTCTGTTTTGAAAGTTTCAAAATATTTGTACTCTTCAGATAAATCCCCATGCATCTTTAAGTGTGAAAATTGGGCTGTTGAATTCATTCACAACTTCTCTTTACCATCTGATGACAGTATACTCTAATTTGTTCCTAAAATATTATCACATGCAGAACTAACATTAATACAAGAACAAAATGAAATAAAAAAGTACACAAAACAAAACTAAATAAATCCTTGAGGTAAATAAAGGCAATAGATTGCTCTTAAATAAGTCAATTTGAGTGAGGTAGTGTAGAAAACCTTAGTAATACTTTCAAGATATAGATCTGGATGAAATGGTGATAACAGCGGCATTTCCTTCTTCAAAAGTATATGCATATACACATATATTAGCATGTAACAACAATTAATAAAAGAATAGGTCATGAATTTGAAAGAGAACAAGGAGGAGTATTTGAGAAGATTTTTAGAGAGGAAAGGGAAGGGAGGAATCTTGTAATTACAATCACAAAACAATAAGAAATAATAATAATAATAAGTGCTTCTTAGAAAGGGGGACAAAATACTCACAAGAGGAAATATGGAGATAAGTGTAGAGTAGAAACTGAAAGAAAGGCCATCCAGAGACTGCCCCATCTGGGGATCCATTCCATATGTAGTCACCAAACCTGAACACTATTGTGGATCCAGGAAATGCTTGCTGACAGGAGCCTGATATGGCCATCTCCCGAAAGACTCTACCAGAGCCTAACAAATACAGAGAAAGATGCTCACAGCCAACCATTGGACTGAGCACGGGGCCCCAAATGGAGGAGTTGGAGAAGGAACTGAAGGAGCTGAGGGGGTTGCAGCCCTGTGAGGGGAGCAACAGTGTCAACCGGCCAGACACCCCCACCCCAAGCTTCCGGGTACTGGACCACCAACAAAATAGTACACATGGAGGGACCCATGGCTTGGGCAGCATATGTGACAGAAAATGGCCTTTTTGAATATAAGTGGGAGGAGCGGCCCTTGGGTCTGAGGGGTTTGATGCCCCAGTGTAGGGGAATGCCAGGGTGTGAAGGCTGGAATTCGTGAGTGGGTGGAGAAACACCCTTATAGAAGCAGATGGAGGTTGAATGGGATAGGGGGTTCCAAAAGAGAAACCTGGAAAGGGGATAACATTTGAAATATAAATAAAGAAAAAAGCCAATAAAAGAAAAAAAGAAAAAATAGTATCTACAAATGACAAGTCAACTGTTAGCATACTCAACATGCCCTACATGTGCAAGTCATAACACCTGTACAATTTTTTGTGACATTGCTGTACTTGGGAGATGCTTCCTTAAAATTTTTGATTTCTCATTTTCTTGAAACCTTGAAAAGTTAACCACAAAAATTATCATCTGGTGATTGTCTCATGCTGTACATTCTATGTACTTCCTACCTCCCGTGGTTTTTATATTTGAGTATTCCGTACTCTTCACAGCTCACCAAGAAAACATTCAAATCTTTCTATAAGGAAGCAATAACTACCTGGGACTTAGAAATTTCATAATTGATTTTGGACCTATCAACTGGTCTACAGGCCTGAAAATGGAGACACAACACAATTACAGATTTCAACCATTTTTTCACATCTGCTTAGTCTCATTATTGGCTTTCCTTTGAGGCACATTGGACTGTATGCCTGAATGATAATTAGTGACATATTGAACTTCTCTGTGCCTTCGTGTGTCAGAGTTGCAATTAAAAATCATGTAGGTAGCATAATATTGAAAGCAATATAACAGATTATAATTATAATAGATTCTGTATAATATTATACAGTGATAATATTTCCAGATGCAGCTATTTTAAAATTATGTTACATATAAACTCACTTCCCATGAAACTATTATTTCTAGAGATTTATTTGAGGTCAAAAATTAACATTGGTCCATCTTCTCTTATATGCTATCTCTTATAAACTATTTCTAGGCTACAAAACTCTCCATCTCTCACTAACTTCTGGAAGACATTAATGATATTTTAAAATATCATATATATTCATGTGGTAAGAAATTTTATACTAAAATTAATTATCAATTTACTTCTGAGCTCATAATTTTTAATTTGGTTTAGATATGATAGCTTTCCTAAATCAAATAAGTTATATCATTTGAGAAATCTTCCTTTCCTGAAAGAAAAGGTCTGTAATCCATGTTCTCTAGCACACTCATGTTCTGGTGGTTTATGTTTCCTTGTTCCTTAAATAAAATTTTATCTGTCATCCAAGATTTATTACACTTATCTTTTGACTCTGCCCGTGGTACACTATTCCCCAGACCCTGTATTTTCATCTCAACTGCAGCCTATCTGAATCCTGCCCAGGCATCCTGGGCTTTCTCAAATGCAGTTTCTCCATGTTTACTATTGACACTGGTCACATATCATGTATTATCTTGACATGTCTTTTCTTTTATCAAATACATTGAACTAATAGCCTTACAGATTAATTACTTCAATAATATGCTTGCTAAATAAATCCACTCAATTTTATGTTGTCTTATTCCACTAGATTTCCTTCTATAAGAAAGGCTATACTTACTGACAGATAAACTAGTTATAAGCTCTGGATAGTTAAAGATTCAATATCAACAAATATTCTCAAATGTCTTCAGTGTCTTTTCTATCCTCAGATAAGCATGAGTCTATTCCCTCTATACTTTTGAAATACCTACTTTGACCTCCTCTCTCCCTGCAGCTATACCACATTTCTCTATCCTTCTGTGTAGCAAAATTAATGGCTGTACTCAAACTTTCATTTTCGTTTTTAGCTCATATGATTTCCAGAGTTCTACTAAAATAAGTACGCTTAGCAGTACTGATCTCTACTTATGACACAACCCAACAGTCCATCTCTACATAGCATTTAACAATAACATCACTCTAGTTCTTAAAATTAGGCCACCTAATTTTAATGATCACTGTCTTCAGTACCACCACTTAGGAGGCAGACACAGGAGGATCTCTGTAAGTTGGAAGCTAGCCTTACCAAGGTAGTAAGTATCTCCCCTGTGTTCTTATCTTTCCATCTCAATGGGCTTATTACTTCTTCAAGCGAGCCTAAGCATACTTATAACTTAGAATCTTTGTATTTGCCAGGCCCTCCCTACATGAGTTGTCTGCATTGGCTCTTACGACTTTACATTTCTTTACATGATTTGTCTACATTTGGTACACTATTTATATAATTGATTTCATTATATTACCAACCAGAATTGATACTGAATTTGAGCAAGTTTTCTTTTGTGGGGAGGAGGGAGGTGGTTACTGATTATATTCAATGTCAAGAATAGTGGCTTACTAGCACATAATAGATATTCAACATAGTTTCCAACTTTGAGTTTTTGCTGTATAAATGAGAGATTAACAAGGTATCTATTGAAAACCAAGATATTGAATAATATCATAATATGACAGTTAAAGATGGAACTACCTATTTTGCCTTTGGTAGTACAAACCACTTTTGTATGGACTTAGGTACCAGGCATATCACTATTAATATACTTTATCCATCTATTGCCTCCTTGTGCACCCACACCTCTACTGCACATTGCACAGTAATTTCAATATACATAAATGCACACTAAATTCAATATGCATATATGTTATCACATTTCTTTAAAACTACTTGTTCTGCTGTGCTAACTACATCAATGACAGCAACAATTTTTGTCCAAGCAAGTTATAGAGAAGTGATTATAGACTTTTCTTCCAGGAGCATATCTGAACTCCTTAGATAAGGACAATAAGCCTATCTCCACCCACTTCTTATCTTTTGAAGCAACTGTGACAAAATAGTGCTGGAAAGAGAAATGTACAGGATTATTTTTCTGCATTGTTGTCTGTTCTTTGGCAATAAGCAAGAAAACAGATACACAGAAATCCTTTTTAAACCATATGAAAGTTAGTTTTGTTTTGTTTTCGGTACTGAACATACAAGAGTGGCTTAAGTAGCAAAAGCAAAATATTAATAACAGAGACATTAGAACAGATTCATAGTATTTCATTGAAGACTATGACCTATACATAATAAATTTCAGACGCTTTAGGAAACTTCTCATTTTAATCACGTCATGTCTAGAGTCCAGACTCAAGGAAGGACTATTTGCACCCTTGACAGTGACCAGTGCTACTATGAAGGAATGGAGGAGGGCCAGTTACCAAACAGTTCCCTTATCATTGTATAAGGTATTTTTGCTACCTTGAATGGTAGCAAAAACATGAAGCTTGGTATCCCAATACAATTAAGAGTTAAGGTTTTTCCACGGTAGCAACTGTTGTCCATAGAGTCCTTGAGTTCTATGGGAAATAAATATCCATTGAATTTAGGTATTTGTGGTCTAGGATTCATGTTGTCAATTTTTTCTCTCTCTCCGTGTGTTCCTCCTCATTAGTTTGGTTTCTTTTGCCGTTTTCTGTTTCCTCTTTCACTATTAAGATGACTAATATTTTAGGTTGACAGTTTTATTTAGGAACAATCGATAGAATTAGAAAGAAAAAGAAAGCAAAAAGAAAGCTTGTTGCTCTGGGGCTATAACTTCATCATACTTTTAAAGTGGAGGAGACTGCAGTTTTATTTCTCTTTTATTAACTAATTTCCCAGTTTTAGAATTGTCCATTGGCACATAACAGAGCTATACTTTCAATGGGATCTTTTTTTTTTTTAAGATTAGAAACAATCTACCCCAAGCCTATAATCTTGGAGAGGTAATCAAGTAAAGAAATTACAAACTAACAGAAGTTATAGAGAAAATGATAAGAAACAGCTTGGATACCTAGGTTGTGACTTGTATTTAATGTAGCCAACTCAATAAGGAACACTTGTGGTGCACGCTGAACCAGAATGTTATAGTCATAATTTCTTTTTCAAAACTGTAAAACACACTCTAGTCTTCTCAGAACCATGTCTCTAAATTGCCACACCCTCTGATAAATTGGAAGACACCAAGTTGGTGTCTAACAGATACACAATCTTTAACTAAGACTTGATTTTTTTTTAAGAAGAGACAGATTTGGTTGATTTATTGACAGCTATATCATACTTACAGATCTCTAAAGAATTTTCAGTAATTTAAAACAAAATCTGTATTATATGTGGGATCTTTTCTTTATATTGAATAATCTGCTTTTCAAATTATCCAATATTTCAAGACTGAATAAGTTTACAATTTAATGGATGCACAAAATTACATTCTATTCTTACTATTTTATTCTTTTTTATTTGAAATCCTGATAATCATAAATTTCTGTCTTTTGCAGGCTTCATAATTATGATGACTTTGCAAGACGAGGAACAAATACAGGACATTGAATGGAGGGTTGCTGTAAAAAGTGCTATTTGTGTCTTTTGAAGTGTGCTGGTCAGCTCTTTTTTAGGGTATTCTTCAATTTGAGTTTGGCTGATGTGTTCTCATGATTAGTTTTAGAGTATTCAGTTTCTGGCAAGAACATTAGAGAAATTACATGCTTTTTCTCAGTGCTCTTTTCTTCTGAGATCCAAACTGTATAGAACATTCTGAGAAAATGTCCTGCTAGTTCAGTGAATAGAAAATCTTGTCTGGTTTTATGGCTTGACTAGACTACTCCTCACTTTCTTCCAGTATGGAATTTGGATTACAATGGTACTTTAATTAATTAAATATAGATACTTGTAGATAAATAATAATAGATAATAAATGGATAATAATAAAAATATAATCATTGGTAATTTTATTCATAATCTAACATTTATGCTTCTTATCAATCAGTCATGGTATATATTGTAATATATACATGCACACACACACACAAACATGTACACACACACACACCATTGATAACTGTGACTAAAATGCTTCTATGTAATGAAATAAACAACAAAGCATATTTAATAAAGATAAAGTATTTGTTAATTATATATCTGCTGAAAGACTGCTACTAACAGTATATAAGGAAATTAAACATTCCAATAATAAACATCCAATATGGATTAAAAAAACACAAGTGAAGATAAAGAATTCAGGTATATAATCAAAACTAATAAACAAGAGCTCTGATTTTTTTAAGCCAATTTTCTTATACTAATGACTAAAATACAAAAGTAGCACTGAAGTACATGGAAAATATTTTTTAATGATGCTTACATTTTTAGCTAGTGAGAATAATTACAATGAAACACAAATAACAGGAAATATGTAGATCTTAAAAATTCCAAAATAAACAGATAGGAAAATGAGATCTGATAACTAAAGTACATGATGGCAAATTGAGTAGAATCAAAATTGGATTCAAAGCAGCTTCAGCAGAGACCTTAATGATGTATGTGAAGGCCTGATAGAAAGTAATTGATACAAGAAAATCTCTGAGATAAAAAGAATATAAACAGCAAACAAGTTAGTGAGTACACGGAATAGTAATGCGGGCAAGCATTCTTAACCCCTCTCTTATTTCACTTTCACAGTGTTTACTCAGAAAAACACTCCATGGGAAGCGATATTCAAGTCCCAGGTTGTTTATCTCAGTGGTTAATCAGTATCAAGTTTCCACAAACACAAATGCTTTCTAAACTAGAGGCCACTCTACAAGCTTCCCCACTGTAAGAAAATGGAATGGATATCAAATACAACCAAACTATCAAATATATGATTAAAATATTGCTTTTCCCCCAAGAACCAGGGCTTCAATTTTGAAACTGAAAGGCAGCTGGTTTTGGGAGGATGGATGGTGGTGGGATGTGTCACTGAAGATTCTTGTGTATTCTCACCTCTAGAACACTCTGCTAAATTCTGAGTGCAGTTACAATTAGGGAAAAAGGAGGTGTTTCTGGGTTCGTTGCATGCCTCTCAGAGCTATCACCCAAAGCAAAACTATATAGGAACCTGTGACTCTTGTTCTTTCTGTTTCTGCTTTCTCTAATGAAGCTCTTAATTTCACAACACAAAACAAGAAATCAAAGTGAGAAAATAAAGCTCATCATGGTATAGCATAAGGAAACCAATTCCTATTATTACAAACATTCAGTAATTCGGCGGTTTTACTTTTGATGAGGAATTGCGACCTGGCCTGAATGAAGGGTGAGTGAGAATTACTGTATTGCTACATATTCTGTCTCACTCAGTTTTACCCAGAACAAAATTTTGGCTCTGAATTACCTGCCTGGAAAATTACTAAATATCCTGCTCAGTTTATAAAGCATAGTTTCATACTAATGCTTTGAAGATGAAGGTAATTTATCAAAAAAATTGAGAGCCAGCTTCTTTTGGAAATTATAGTCAAGATGCCAAAAATAATTTTCTAGCAGATTTTAGAAAGTGTCTAGTCTGAGAAGGATAACCTTTCAGAGATTGAAATTTTCTGTAAGTTCCTAAACCAGAGAATTTCTTTAGAAATTAAACATTGAAGAAAAGATGATGAGACGTTACATTACAGGATATGACCTAGATGTGAAAGGATGAGTTTTAGATGGGGGTGTAAGTTAAAATCAAAATATAATTCCAGTATAGAATTGTAAAGTCTGTAAATTAGGATAGATGATAGAGTAATTTTTCTAAATTGACAAAATTGATGTACTGGATGTTATTACTGTATATCGTGCCTTAGAGTTTATATAACTGTTATAGTTATGTTCAATGTATATCTGAGACGAAAGGCCTTTTTAATGGACAAAAAATGGGAAAATGTTGTGGGTTTATCTAATACTGGTTACATTATGTTAATTTGGGTCTCCAAAACAGCAAGACAATCTGCACGTCCCTGAGAGAACCTACCTGCAGTTGGGTTTGATTGACAAATAGTTGCCAGTGGCTGGGCAAGATACATATGTAACAGAGGATGGCCTTGCCTGACAGCAATGAGAGGGGAAGCCCTTGGTCCTGGGGGGGTTTGATGCCCCATAGAAGCAAAGGGGAGGGGGAGGAGATAGGGGAGTTGGTGGAGGGGTAACTATGAAGGAGGATATCATCTAAAGTGTAAACAATAATAAGAATAAAAATATATATAAAGTTAAAAAAACAAAAAAGGTAATATTTTCATTACAGTATTTCTCCCTTCATTTTTCTCCCCTCAACTCCTCCCCATACAACACTACCTACTTTCCCCCAAATTCATGACCTATATTGTCATCAAATGTTATTGAATGCATATATGTATTATTCCCAAATATAACTTGTTGAGTCTGTATGATGTTACTTGTATGTATGTTTTCAGTCTGACCATTTGGGATTGGCAACCAATTGTTTACTATTCCCTGGGGTATACTACCTCCCCTTTTTTTTGAGCTCTATACAACATTAAAATTATCATACAATATGTTTCACATAGACGATCACGGATTTCTATGAATTTACAGACTGAATTTATCATTTCTATTGGAAACAGCACAAAAATGACTCTCCAGTCTCTATGTTGGAATACACTGTTAAAAGTAAGACACACATCTGGATGATGGTAAAGAATGAAATAATCACGTTTCTGCAGGTAGTATATTTTTATTTATACTTATAATGTGTAAATATATACATGTATGTATAAAATAAATATATATGTATATATATTTACATTCTGTATTACATCTTGACCACAGTTTTCTCTTTTTCTTCTGCTCCTCCTCATTCTCCCACTTCCTCCCCCAATCTCTCCATTCCCCACCCCCATTCACTCCTCTTCCTCCTCTGTTTTTCCTCAGGAAAAAGAAAAACAGATATCAAACAGCCATGGCAATAGAGTCAGAGACAGCCCCTGATCCCGTTTGTTAGGAGTCACACACAAAGAAAAGCTTCCAAACTGTAGCATATATGCAGAGGATCTAGGTCAGTCTCGTGCTGGCTCCCTGGTTGTCGGTTCACTCTCTATAAGCCCTTTGAACCAAGGTTAGTAGATTCTGTAGGTTTTATTGTGGTGTCCTTGACCCCTCTGGCTCTTACAATCCTTCCTCCCTGTCTCTTTCATAAGATTCCACAGAGGGCCCAGATGTTTGACTATGAGATTCTGCATCTGTTCCCATCAATTGCTGGGTGAAGCCTCTCTAGTAAGAGTTGGGCTATGAAGTCAAAGTTTCTAGTTGGGTCTTGTAATGCAGACTCACCTAGTGAGGTGAACTCACATGGTGTTTTGCTGTGGGAGGATACATAGTGATGTCTGGAGGAAGTATAAAGAAGACTCAACCACCTGTGATGGTTCATTTGCATAGAAAGTTTTGCAACACTTTGCTGGTCTGAGTCTTCATCTCCGCTGATCTTCTCTTCATTGAAAGAGGCACAGAGAGAACTGGCATTCATGCTGGTCCTAGTTGCTCCCACTAACTCATGTCAATTTAGTTGGAGCCCTGGCAGTTTCTGTTGGATTGTGCCATCACTGCTGATTCATGTTTGTTATCCTGACGCTACTGAAGTAGACTGCTGGTATCACGACAAACAGAAATTGGAATTGCCCCAAGGAACTACTACTTCTAAACAGGTCCACATCTCCTTGTCCTATTTGCTATCTTTTCTCACCTATCTTTGTATGGTGGGCTAGAACGGGGATCAAAGCAGTTGAGAACCCTTATTAAAAGTAGTTTTTTAAAAACCTAAGCCTACAGGGCTAGGCACCAATCTATAAGAGTAACAGAATATCATTACAAATCATTTTCTAGTCTAGGTCTCTGGGCTATACAGCCTCTGGGTTCTGTTCCTCCAGGTAATGTCAGGGATGGACTCCTTCTTGTGGCATGGATCTCAAGCTGAACCAGTCATTGGTTAGCCAGTCACACAAGCTCTGTGCCACCTTTACTCCAGCACATCTTGTAGGCAGGACAAATTCTAAGGTGAAGATTTTGTGTGTTGGGGTTGTTGTCCCAGCCTAGCCAGTGGAGGTCTTCTTGCGTGGTTACAGAAGATGGTCAATTCAAGTAATATTAATAACTTCAATATTGTTTAAAATCATCTAATTATGAGGCTGGATAAGTGGCGTAGCTAAGAGAGGTTTCTCATTTCCAAGTACTCACACATGAGGTCGCTGAGAGCTACCTACATTCAGGATGTCCAACATGCTCTTCTTCTCTTCATACACATGTATATGGACAATTAAAGATAAAAATAAATCTTGAAACTCATCTAGTTATATAACTTAGCTTTCAATTTAAAAACTTCTCTTGAAATGCTAATTAGTTAAATTAATGTTTCATATTTTTATAGTTTGGGTGATTATTTTCTACCTTTTTTTTTTAACTTTTATAACAAGAAATCTCTCTGATCGTTTTCAGCAATTAGTGAAATTTTCACATTGGGAATACATTGACTTGGTTACTCCATGCCATAAGTTTTACTAGACATTTTAAGAAATTCTTTTCAGTAATATTTCCTACTTGTTCTTCCTATAGTTAAGTATGAAAAATCATTGATATAGATAAAAGAGCCTCTTATAGTGTTAATAAGGCTCCCTTTTCCTCTCTCCTGCTTCCTCCCTCTTTCCTTTTTATCCACCCTCTCTGCTAAGGAGATGGAACCTAGAGTCTCATGTATGTTAAATATGTTTCTCTACTGAACTACACCCCACGGCTAACAACACTTTTGTTTTACATTTAAGAGCTACTTACTAAGTCTTTTTATATAAGATGTTTGAATTAGTAAACTTACACTTTAAAAGCATTTCAATCCAGAGTAAAAGATGTGTTTAATTCCCAATTCTTGTGTCTCACACAATTATTATAGTCATATTTTACTAACTGAATCAGTTTCTTTAGGAGATTTTGAACATGTTTTTCTTTGTGTACATTCAATATAAGCATCTTATAATGCCAGACTGCTCTGTGGCCTGTGTGATTTGCAGACATTAATCTCTTTAATAATCTTATTTAACTAAATAAATATATTGCTCTTAAAATAAATATGAATTATTAAGTATATTATGCTCTCATAGAAAATGACTTTAAGTAAAATTTCTTTGTAATTGAATAATAAAATCCAAACATATTATTATAGATATGTTAAACCTAATAAGATTTTACAAAATTATAGCTTCTAGCATGGCTATATGAGAAATATTGGTTATTACTTTAATTAAATACTAAGAATATAGATAAGGTAGTGAGCAAAAGTTTTAGGTATGTTTATTGAAGTATGTAAATAGATATAAGGAAGATGTCTTTAAACCATAATTTGAAGAAAATTTTATTTTTAAAGTTTGATTTAGTATTTGTCTGGAGTTCCTTTTCAGACTGTTTTGAGTATAACTGTGGATTAAGAGACCATGTTTTATGTAGTGGACTTTGGTATTTGTTATTTCATTTGTACTTTATAATCTTAGCTCAGAACTCTTAAGAAAACTTTTTTATTTTCTAAGTTCTTTTTTAAAAATCTTGTTTTATTTTTTCAAATTAAAATATAATTACATATTTTTTCTATCTTCCCTCCAACACGTGAAATGAATATGAATCTCTCCTTGCTATCCTGTCTGTCTTTCAAATGCATGTTGCTTAACTCTTTCTCTTTTAATTTATTAAAGTTATACCTTCTCTCTTTTTCTCCCTATCTCTCTCTCTCTCTCTCTCTCTCTCTCTCTCTATATATATATATATATATATATATATATATATATATGTGTGTGTGTGTGTGTGTGTGTGTGTATATGTGTATATGTGTGTATATATGTATATACATATATGTGTGTGAGCTTTTTGTATTTTCATTTTTATTTAATGTGTTTGTTTATACATAGGAGTAAAAATTAAAATTGAAATTGAATTTCTACTACGTAAGTATGAGTTTAGGAAAGGGAAAAAGTTTTGTGATCATAGACCGGGTACCCTTTTTTATTGAAAAAATGAGACTGATGTCACATTTAGCAGTCAATTCTTTAAATACAAGACACATCTTCCTTGTGGGTAGTGTGGCTTACAAAAGAGTAAGAAGGAGAAAGGCAACAAGAGAGAAAAGAAGTTATAATCTAGCACTTCGGACTGAAGTATCTAGCCCGTGATGCTCTGTAGTGTGTGAAGTCTGCTGACTTGTCATAATGGCTAACCCACTTATTGTATTTAGCATGGCTGAGGCACTGCTCTGCCCACCGTCATTGTCACTAAGCTTCAAAGCAGATTTGAACATCAGGGAATTAAGTTACTTCACCACTTCATGTCCATTTGGTAGTGGAGTTAAGATTTCATTTTAGATATTGTATCTGGAGTACTTGATGCCTTTAATGATTATATTTCTTTAAGCTTCTGTTTATGTGCAGAAGGAAGGCAAGGCTGAGTATAGCTGTGACACTCTGCCTACTGTCATAATAAACTGAAGTGTGGGGAAATGGGTGCTGAAGCTGCTTCTTATAATACGTTTCAGATGAGTGTGAACAATGGCTGAGCTGCCAACACAGTGGCCACCGTATCTGGAATGATAAAACGGAGTTTTACAGAGTGTCTTGTTTTCACTAAATTTAGATTGCTGAGTCAGATATACCAGACCTAATATTAACAGAAAACATATTTTCCACAACCATTAACTTTGTTAACCAAATGAACTAATTTTGTAGCATCAGCTCTGATTTTGCTATGTACAACACAGGATAGTTTTCACAAAGCTTTAAGAAATAATTGAAATACTTCAAAGATTTGAAAAATAGTTTCAAAAATTGTTGAATCCAGGAATCAATATCAATTTTTCGTTGACACTGACATCATAAATAGTGCTGTACTCTGAGTCTAAGGAGGTCCTCTTTGACTGTAACCTTGAAAGATATATATGATTTCCCTGTAACCTGTCTTCCTTGCTTCTTTATTTCCTGGCTGCCATGAACTGAGCAGATCTACTGTTCAATTATATGAGGTATAAGATTCAGATACTATATTTGAACTTGATTAAAATTGATATATATGTAAATAGAATTTCAGTAGTCCCTTCTGCCTTGTCCTGCCTGCTTCTAAAACCAATGGATTTAGCTGATGGCAAACTAAAACTTTTGAAACCGTAAATTAAAAAATCTACACGTATTTAAACTGATATTTCACAGATACTTTGTTACAACAATAATGTTTAGCACAGAATTCAGCATAGAATCTGCTAACACCTGAATGAGTATTTTAGATACAATTTCTCAATTCACTTATAAAACTGCTCTTGTATAAAAATTTAATATCATAGTCTTGTATATTATTTGTGGAAGTCTTCAGAGAAGAGTAGTCAAGAGGACCATAGACGTATTCTCTAGAATCTAGACAGTGTGCATAACTTATAAAGGTCATGAAGACTTCTGAGTCTGTAACTAGAAATATTTTAAACACCTTCATATAACATAAATAGAAACATACAATCTTACAGGCTGAAAAAATTATGCTTTATTTTTGCAGATATGCACAATTGTGATAAGGAAGTGGAATCACTAGTCAGATGTCCGTTTTAAACACAATAATTGTCATATGTTTTGCTTTCAAGTTTTAACTGATGGCTGTCTGAAATACAGCATATCTCAACTAAATACTGTGTTATATGTCTTGTTAAAGCATGCGTCAGTGTTTTAGTGTTGTTAGCTTTGAGAACTCACCTGCTTTGTCAGGCAATGAGGCATAATATTCTTCTTTGTTTTCAAGAACGATGCTACATATTTACAGTTTTACTTTGTGCATGTGTGTAGTCTCCACACTGGGCAGTCATTTCTAGAAACTATTTGCAAAAAAAAAAAGTAAGTAGAATGTGGAAAATAACAACTTTCAAATTTTCATTTATATGTTCACCCTTCAGGATATCCTTTGCAAAATTACATGTGATATAAGAGTCAGATATGATAACAGTCCCTTGCACTTGATTAAAATTGATATATAAGTAAATAGTATTTCATTTATTATTTTCTACCACTTTTTTAATGTGAGAGTTCTGGAGGTAATTTCTAGAAAACAAAACTAAGAGGCAAAACTCTGTAAAGATTATCCATTTAAAATAATTTTATAATTAAAATAAATGTAGAATAGAAAAAAATATTTTCCTAATAAAAAGTAACACATTGACTGGAGATATATTTTCAGTTGCTACAGTACTGGCCTAGATAGCATTTTAAGAATCATGATTGAGCTGGATTTTCAGCAACACAAAAACTGGTGGCAGTGTTACACATACCTGGAATACCAGTACTCTGGAGGTGGATGTAGAAATTTCAAAAGTACTGAATTATATTTGGTTAGATAGTGAGTTTGAGATCACCTTGGAATGCAAGTGAACATGCCTCAAATAAAAGCACATATACACTTCAAAATTAGGTCATTAAGAAAAAGAAACAGGATAGGAGAGACTTGAGTGGGGAGGGTTAAAAGGAGGACTGAATCAGGTATGGGGGAGACAGGAGAGAAGTCCAGAAGGCAGTAAAATTAATGGAAATATGCAGCCGTGGAGTGGGGAGGGAAGGTAGGGGACCTCCAGAATGTCCCAGAGACCTGGGATATGAGAGGCTCGAGAACTCAATGGGATGACCTGAGTCAAAATGCCCAACACTAGGAAAATGGAACTTGAAGAGACCATCTCAAGTAGATAGACATGGCCACCAGTGGAGAGATGGGACCACCTACCCATTTTCAAAATTTTTGACCCAGAATTATTTCTGTCTAAAGGAAATGCAAGGAAAAAATGGAGCAAAGACTGAAGGAAAGGTGACTGGCCCAACTTGGGATCCATCCCATTTGCAGGCACCAAACCCTGGGCTTTATTGCTGATTATTGCAGACAAGAGTCTAGCATGGCTGTCCTCTGAAAGGCTTTACCAGCAGCTGACTTAGACAGATGGAGATACAGCCAACCATTGGACTGAGATTTGGGACCACAATGGAAGAGTTAGGGGAAGGATTGAAGGAACTGAAGGAGATGGCAAATCCATGGGAAGAGCAACAGTGTCAACTAACGCAGACCCTCAGAGCTCCCAGAGACTAAGCCACCAACCAAAGAGCATACATAGGCTGGTCTGTGGACTTTGGCACATATGTAGCAGAGGACAGCCTTGTCTGGCCTTAGTGGGAGAGGATGGGACCAACCCTATAAACACTCCATGCCCCAAGGAAAGAGGATGCTTGGAAGGTGAAATGGGTGTGGGGGTGGTGTTGGTATGGGTGGGCAAGAGCACCCAATCAGAGGTAAAGGAGAATGGGATGGGCGGAAAACTCTGGGAGGGGCTACTGGGAAGGGGGGCAACATTTGGATTTTAAGTAAATAAAATACATACATACATGCATACATACATACACATACATACATGCATACATACATACAAGAAACTGTGAATCTATTGGAAATAATTTTCTTTTGACTGGGATGGATTGCTATTGTTTAACACCTTTGCACCTTAGCTTCCTTCTATCTCTGCTATTCCTCTATGGAGAGAAGGCAGACATTACTTGTTTTATAATATTATGATAGTACTTCATGAAGTTTTTTATCCTGAATTAATGTAGTGTCAGTAATCTATGGATATTTAATATTTTCACATCAAAAAAATGGAATTGGTTAAAAAAAAAAGAATAGGCTAAAAAATTTAGCCAAATGGTACCTAACATACTGTATTACTAAGGTCTCAAGTGTGTTTATCCCCTAATAATATAATATTGATATGCCTTGAAAAATCTACTATTAAATCATTCAGCTATTCAACCAACCATAAAATTGTCCCTTTACTGACTAATGAATGACTGCATTGATTAATAGTGATAGATGTGTTCAACTAGAGAAATGAGTATTCCTAGTCATGAGTTTAGATCTGCCTGCACAACATGATACTTCAAATTAAAAGTTGCCTGTACTTCCTTCTCTAGAGGAAGGACTCATGAAATCACCCCACTTATGTTAGCATGCCCATTAATATTGCAAGTTTTCCTATCTTGTTTATAGTCATGATAAGGAAGATTTACCAAATATAATTAAAAAGAAATAGGCTACCGAAGTTGTGTGTCTCTTTGCTCCCCCCACATTAGCTCCTCCCCAATTACCGAACTTTATTGCAAATAATGTAGCAGTAGCAGGAAATTATCCTGCTATAGGACCCAAAGGGAGGGACCTTAGATGAAATGCCCAGCAGTAGGGTGAGGGAACTTATAGAGCCCATCTCCAGCAGGAAGACAGGGCATCAAATGATGGAGGGGGTTGCCATCCCACAGTCAAAACACTGACCCAAAATTGTTCCTGTCTGAAAAAGCTCCAGGAATAGAAATGGAAAGAAGCCTGAGGAAAAGCAGGTCCAGTGACAGACCCAAAGTAGGATCCAGCTCAAGGAAGGGGAGGCCCCAAGGCCGGACACTATTATTGAGGCTGTGAAGTGCTCACAAAAAGGTGTGTGGCTGGTGCTCATGAAGGTCAGAAAAGGCCATCAGATATCTCAGGCCTGGAGTTGCAGATGATGTTGAGCAGCCATGTGGATGCTGGAAATATCAAGTCGTCTGGAAAAGCAAGCTCTTAATGACAGAATCATCTCTTCAATCCTAAGAAGTAATTTTTAAGCTATGTATACCTTTCTATGTATACTCTTGTTTAACCTGCATTTATTCCACAAATGACTGTGTTTCACTTTTGTTGAAAAATATAATTTTGTTTGATAAAGGATAGTTAAAACACTTTCCACAAATAACTGTGTTTCACTTTTGTTGAAAAATTTAATTTTGTTTGATAAAGGATAGTTAAAATATTTATTCATTTATATAAATTACAAGTGTTTTAATTTCCTACTTTTAGAAAGTATTTTACTTAACTTACTTAATTTACTTTTAGGTTTTCAGGTAGGTCAGACTTCATGGTTATTGCCTTTCTAGTTCTGTGATTATAGTCATGGCATTACACTTAAATTTTAACAAATCCTTAAAAGACCTATGAATTTTTGGCAGAAATAGCATACTCAAGGTTGATATCAAAGACTTTACCTTTTTAGAAGAACTCTGTTCTCAGTATAATCCACTTATATTGTTACTCTCAGGAAATTACTGATTCATAAACAGGACTCTGAATGGTGTTTGGTTGAATATTGTAATAAGCCAAATCATGAAGCTAATTTCTGGTCTTGATGGAATTTAGACTCTAAATGAGACTTTTTCCTGGAGATGATGATGGTGATGGTGATGATGGTGATGGTGATGGTGATGGTGATGGTGATGGTGATGGTGATGGTGATGGTGATGGTGATGGTGATGATGATGATGTAAGAAAAGGAAAAAGTATGCTTGTGCAGATTTAGAGACATTAGCTTGTTCTCTCAAAATGGTCAGTACAAATACAGTAAGAAGGACAAGTTAATGAATAATGCTATATTACATAATATGATAGCACAGAATAAATCATAAATTCTTGAAAACATAGCTAGTGGTCATGTCAACTCCTCATATCAGCATGTATATTTTGTAATACTACTAACATTTTGAGAAGCTTGTTTATGAAATAGGTAAGTGACTATTTTAGTATTACCATCCTCTTTAGCATCCTTTTTTAAATATGCTTTCCCAAAAAACCACAGCACAATTGAAAGTTACCATTTACCACACTCTTCAAATTCAATTGAATAAGAGCTGTCATTATAGTAATGTGTTGCCCCACAATCAACTTTGTTTAGCGACTACTGTTCAGATGATTTTTAAAGGTTGAGCATTACTAGAAGAAATTTATATAATTTTTAAAGTATCCAAAATTTTCTAAGCAGTACCTAGAAATCTGCATTTAAATTAGGATTTTCATGTTTTATATCCTGAAAATCTCTCCAGTTACAGATAGTATATCACTAGTATCAAGTATCACACACTCAAAAACATGTTGCAAGTTTTCAGATATTATTTAAAAATATGTAAAATTAAAAAGAATCCCATACTCTTCTATTTCCACTTTTTATATTAAATTTTATACTTCAGTAAATTGCTAGTCCCTAAAGACTTTGTAAACTTGCGCGCACACACACACACACACACACACACGCGCGCGCGCATACACACGCATACACACACATATACACACCCAAGATGAACATAATTTTCATAAAAATGAATAAAAATTAAAGTAGTTGTACACTTCCTCACATAACTAAGCCTGATTTATTTACAAACCTTAAAGGCATTCAAATGTAAACATTCTTTTTTTTATTCTTCCAATTCTTTTTTTTATTGGATATTTTGTTTATATTTCAGATGCCAATCCCTTCCCCCATTTCCCCTCCCTAGAAAACCCCTATCCCGTGCCCCTCCTTTTCCATTTGGCTTTTATTCAATTTTTTTTAAAATGTTAATCAAGGGCTTTATAAGTATGGTAATGCTCAATCAGAAGTGTAACCTAATACCTAACCTAGCTATGTAAACTATATTTGACTAGTGGAGACACATGAACTTCTGCCTCCATGCCCCCTCTCTCTTTCTCTCTCTTTTTCTCTCTCATTACCTAGCTTCTCATCTACTTCATCTTCTCCTCTCCTTACTCCATCTTTTCCTCTCGGTGCTCCTTCCCCCTTAGCTCCTCCTACATATTACCCTTCCTGTTAAAATAAAGCTTTTCTCTCAGAATACAATTAAAGCATAATTATTCCTATTTGTACCAGTGAGGTACAAGATAGTCTTAATACCCAGTCCATCCTTTTGTTGACTAGCCAGAACCTCTGTTGTCTCTCTTGACTAGAACACTTAGTTTTGAACCTGGCTTTTTCTTGGCTTTAGAATGAATGTCAGCTGAAAACCTTCCACTCAGATCTTTTCTCTCAAGGTAAATAGCCTGGATTGGCTATGAGTCTATAGGTCTTCAATGCCATCAGAAATCCAGAATGACTAAATTAACTGAAGTTATGGGAAGCACTATGCATAGCTTCTAAAACTTAGCCAATTTATAGAGACCACTGAACACCTGGACAACCCCTATACTACCGAACGTTGGAGCATCACATATTCAGCCTTCTGGCCCAAACTCATCTGACAGACTTCAGTGCTGCAGAATTATTAAGGGCTGGTTACTCTGTCTAGGCAGATATAATCAGTCGACTATTCTGCAAGTGTGTCCTTTTCTGGACAGTAATTTGTCTGTAGAAGGAGACAGGCAATTCTTGCCTGGAGGCTGTCTCACCACAACTGGAGTAACTCCAAGGATGCTCAATTTCTTTTTAGAATCCAAGACATGAAGCTGTCAGGAGCAGAGAGGTCTCTAATTAAAATGAACATTAATATAGAAATATTTGTGATGTCAATTCTATGGATTTCTGACGTTTTGAAATCCAACTATCCATGTAAGGTAACCTGGACTGTTGTATGTTAACTCCTCTCAGCTATTTCTAAATAAAATATAGAAAACACCCTGACAGTAAATTCAAAGTCATGAAATTTGCTATAGTCCCTTAACTCACAGGCTAATCATCCCGAGTCAGTTAAAATAGTTAAAGAAGGACTGGGTCTAAGCCTTGTATTTCTAAATGTGTTTGTTATACAGGCACAATGCCCATGAGAGTATCAACATTCATTTCACTTTCATATCAATAAGAAGCTTATACCAATGAAAACTTTAAATTTGAAATCCAAGTGAATTTTGTACCATTTAAGAAATTATAACTTCATCTTGATACTAAATTATACAGATTTCTACCAATAGGTTATGGCTATGCCATAAATCCTAGCTAATCCTCCTTGTTCCAACAAAATCACTACTTTTCCCCAGAGAGACAGCCCCATATTAACCACCTTAGTCCCCAAGCCCAGGGAATAGGGGCGCTGACTCTTCTTTAACTTCTTGAAGCTGATTACGGGCGTTGAGATATTAGAAGAGGGGTGGGGGGAAAAGTAAATTGATAAGCTTCTGACGCTGTGTCCTCACTGCATCCAGATGGAATTCCCAGACACCGGAGGTTTGAATAGGTCTGCTCGTTTTGGTTAATGAGTAGATACACCAAGGCTGTGTATTCTGCAATATACAATTCTCTGGACAAGTTTTAGTATCAAAAAAAGAAAAAAAAATTTTTTTCCTAGAGGGCTGACTTTTTTTTAAAAGATGTTGGTTCTAACAACTTTTTTCCCCTTTTATGTAGTTGGTTATAATATTTACATTTCAAGTTTTATCCTCTTATCCCATTTCCCCCACCACCCAGCAATGTAGACATTCTTAAGTGAATAGTTCTTCCTCTCCAAATATTCTATGCTGAAGTATTAGCAGTCAGTACTGAGAATGTGACTATATTTGGATTCAGGTCTATATAAAATAAAATGAGGCCATGTTGGTTTGCCTTTTTCCAGGATGACTGGTGTGTCTTTAGGACAATATCCAAACATTGTCACACACAAGAAAGGTCATCTGAAGATAACTTGGAGAAGGTGGCCATGGATAACCCAAATAGAGGAAGCCATAGAAAATCTAACCCTGGCACGATGTTGACTTTGTCACTCCATTTTCTAGAACTTTGTGATCATCAGTTTTCATTATTAAAGTTGCCTCATCATTGGTGCGTAGGGCTACTCTGTGAGAATAACGTAAGCTTAAAATTTGCAGTAGAAAAGTACAATGCTTTGAATGTAGATTTCCATGCCAGTTGCATACAGCAGCACAGAGTCTCAACACAAGCTAGAATAAAAGCCAAGTGACTATAATTAAATCAAGTGACTACAATTACCTTCCCACTGTGGCAAACCTTCAGCACAGTCAACAAGCCAGCACATCACCTCAATTATGTAATTGCTGTGACAAATGCTCTGTCAGTGAGCCATTGTTGATGCCGGCCACTGAGGTCCTAATCACAAAACTTAAAGGTGACACTTTACATTTAAAGTTTTCAGATTGATGGAATAAAAAATGGGCAGCAAATGTTGACTATTAAACTCAATTCACAAAGCTGTTGGTACCCGAAGACTCCGCTGAATAAAATGGACTCTTTAAACTTGGAAGAGAAACTGAAAAGGCATGAATATCAGTGAACACAAGCTTTAAACTGATGGGCGTGCAGAAATAAAACAAGGATGTCTGTGCAAGCCGTATCAGATATTCTGTAACATAGTTGTGTTCCAAAGTCTAGTTTCCCTCAGAGATACATATGTTAGACGTACTGATTGGGTCAAATTGGAAGGGGGTAGAACCTGAAGGAAGCAGAGCCTAATTGAAGGATTCTAGGTCATAAGTGGTAAATGGTTAAAGGATATATTGGGACCCCAGTCCTCTCAGCCTATCTTGTTGTTTTGCCCTTTGTAGTGCTTCCTAACATGATGTTCTTCTTCATTCTAGGCTGCACAACATAAAAAAAATAATAATGAAACAAAAAATGCAGAAGACAAAGGTATAATGGGCAGAAACCTTAGAAACTGAACTGAATCATTTTTTTCTTTTGTTTATCTTACACATTTCACAATGTCTACGGTGAAGTGAAAAAGGTGACTGACATGATGAATATACTTCACAATGGATACTATAGATAATAAAATATAACATATAAAAGGGGAATTGAATCTCATTAAAAGTTTGAAGGCAATTTACAAGAAGACAGAAACATGTCACAGAGAGGAACATGGGGAAAAAGAGGTTCATAGTGGAATTGAGATTTCTTATTTCAATTCACTCCTAAATTTTGACTATATCCTGTCTCCAGGTTCACAAGTCACCCCTGAATTCTTTTTTTTTTTCCTTTAAACTTTCCTTTTATTTGTTTGGCTTGTTTTAGATAAGCAGGTGCCAATTATTTCCTTATATATGTCAGACTGGCCTCAAACTTGACATTTTCCTTCTTTATTTTCATGATGCTGATACTATTGGGCATATATCATTATGTACTTTCATTAAGCAAGCTTACATAGAGTCCATACAAATTATTTTATCAGCTCTTGCAAGGGAAATTTAGTTTCTCATAGGAAAAAATAAAACAGCAAAAAGTAAGTCAGAGAGAGCTACATCTAGATGAATGAAACTTCAGATATAAATGCATTAAGATCTAAATCAATTCAGTTATTTTTATCAATTTTATTGTGCTTAATTCCTTTCTCTTAGAGTAGATCCTAGTATTCATTTGAAATGAGAATATTTTACATCAGGAGACACATTGAAATGTTCAAATGCCTTCTAATGTGGTTCTTTATATTTTGGAAAGTTTAATGTCATCTGTTTATGGAAATAACCTTTCCTTTCACACCATTTTCTAAGAAGGAGCTGGTAGATTCCTCCTTGCTTGTGCTTTTACATAGGTACAGTATAATTCTTCAGAATCTGTCCAGCAATGATTGTCTCTACTGTCATCTACTATGAGGCCTAATAATCATATCATCCTGAGTATGTTCAAGTTTTATTGTTTCAAACTTTATGCATTTTTTTTCTAAAATTTCAAAGCTAACCTCCAAAATGTCCAAGAAATAATTCTTTATTTCTTTCCTTGATTAAAATCAATTCATCTTGATTTATTTAAATGGCTGTTCTAACCTTCATAGACTTCTCTGCTAAAGGCAGTCAAGAATTTTCACTGCCCTTCATCAATGACTCTGATTTAATAGCCCTTTTATGAACAATTCTTCCTTTTACACAAAACTAAAACTTCCATAACAACCTGCAACTATTCTACCCAACAAGCCTTCTTTATAGCCTCTATAAACTTTGCTCTGTTCGTTGTATAGCTTTTAAAACCTTGTTACTCAAAGCAGATCAAGTGAAACCTAAGTTAGGGAGTTTGGACATGATAGTAAAATAATTATCTCAGTTTCATGGAGGGTTGGGTTAATCAGTACCTTTGAAATGACATGGGCTAAGGGAATTTGACTATATTCTATCTTGACTTGCTCCAATTACTATATTATAACAAATGTGTACCTTCCAATTCCTCACCATAATAAGAAGCAAGATTTAGAAAAATGTAATATTTTCCTAACAGCGTTAAAAAATGGTGACCATATTGCTAGAGTTAAATGAACCTGAAGTTCTTAGCATTGCTTCTATTAAGTATCCCATTTGAAACAAGTGCGTTATATTTTTAAAATAAATCAGCTCTGTACCAAAAGGAGGGAGCATATTGAAAATATTTAAGTAAAAGTGAAAATAAATCTTATTTACTATTGTGTCAAAAAATAGAAAGACAGTAAAAAACAAAACAGAACAAGTGAGTTAAAACAAGAAGGCATGTGTCCTGCTAAGCACTCCCTGAAAAAGAAGCTTCTACAAGGAGCAGTACTTTTCAACAGCTCCCCTTAGTTGGATTCCAAGGGCTATGATTTCCCACAGAATACTTCCATCACTGACTTCACAGGAATGCCTGGAGGAGCTGATGCATTGCTCAGACTCTTCAAGAACAGTCTTTGTGCAAGAATTGATGCACATGTTTTCAGTCTGATGCTGCTGCTACACACAAGCACCCTCTTCTTTCTCACTTCCACAGGGTGTTCAATGCCAGGCTTCCTCTTAGCACATCTAGCCAAACGCTAGTTGCATCTTCTTCTGTATTCTTTATTCTTCTAGGCATTACCTACACACATAGATACATATACACACATATGCCCACACGGGAACACACACACACACACACACACACACACACACACACACACACACACTCATTCGTAGGTTTAATTCTATCAAAGGACTCAAGTTTGTACTGAAAGTAGACACTCAGAAGAAAAACAGAAGTTACTTTTCATCTTTTTTTTCTCCTTGAGAACTATGCATAATTTAAAAATATTTGACTTAGGTAGTTGAATAAATTTTAAAACTAGCATTTGTTTTATACCAATGCTGATTGTGGCATTAAATCCTGTGGCAAATGTGAAATGCCAAATAAAAGTTAAAGTTTTTAAGACTATATTTTTCATTTCTCATTTCACATCTCACATATCTTTGAATGACTAATTATAGAAAATATATACTATTAATCACTAAGGTTATAATATAAACTATAGCAGTATACACATTGCAAGGTGAATGCAAAGAAAACTTCCTACCTACTATCAGTGATTCATGAATTGTAGCCAAAGACAACATAAATTGTTTGTAAGTACAAAAGTTGGATACAGAAGCAAACCACTTGCTAATGTAACTAATTCTCTTCTGACAAAAACAGATTGAATTTAAGTTATAAATATATAAATAAATAAATAAATAAATAAATAAATAAATAAATAAACAGACAAATAAATAGTACTAGGTAAACTTTGGGGTTGTATTAAATTTTGCTTTTGACTTTCTTCAAGTTTTATGAGGGTATTGGACAGTTTCCACATCACTCAGGGTTGGGGATGTGCTGAAGCCAGAGGAATGCTGTACTTTCAGGTTGACCTGGCTACACAGTAAGACCTTCTCACAAAAGAAAACAGCAAACTCAAAGGTCTGAGATATTAATATGCAGCACTCTGTTTTTGCCCTAATTGCCATGCTGATTACCGTGACTACATCTTTAAACGTCTCAGGATGTTCCAGCAGAGATCCAGTATGACTGGTGTATTTGTCCTTCCCTGACATCACATTAGTTTCTCTCACTGTGCTTTGTTGAGCATCTTTTCCCCAGAGCCCTGGTGAAATCCACCTTCCTTTCACATCAAGAGCCAATGATCTGCCCTTTGATCACCAGAGGAAAAGATGCTTCCCTTTCACATAACAGGCTCTATTTTGTTTTGAAAGTTTGTGCCCTCCTAAACTCGAAACTATAATTTCTTTTAATAACTGTAATTTTCTTTAACAACTACTATCTCTTTCCTAATGACTGCTTCTTAACAATTGAGTCTTCCCAGTTTTTGACATATTAGTACCAACTTGAGCAAATCTTTAAACGATGCCTGGTCATAGTCCAATGTTAGCGTACTTGAGTATCAAAAAGTATGTTTATTTTCTCTGACATTTAAATAAAAATTTGCTGAGATAATTAACTCTGAATTCTCCCCACCTACTTTCACTTAGAATAATAAAAAGAAAAACAACAACAACAACTAAACCACTTCATCTACTCATTGTGACTAATATGAAAACTGAGGCATCTGAAGTCTACCTATTGTTTTAACTTTTAATATATGAATTATAGGTTTTTTTCTTCTTCTTTTAGAATGTCAAATGTTGGGGGTCTGTATTCTTTCTCAACTATCTTTGTCAAACCCATGGCTTTCAGCCAGTCTAAATAAATGCCATTTTCCTTTTTTCTTTGAGCTACCCATCTCCTGTCACCTAAAACTCTCTTGAGGAAAAGATAGAAAGGTTTCTTCTTTTGTAATATTTCTGGGCCATTTTATTGGCTTACATTGAAATTATTTACTTGGTCTATTGTCATTTACATTTTAATATCCAGCTCCCTCATGAACATTAAAATACCATTTTATTTGATGCAGTCCAAACTTTTTTTTGCTCTGTGGCTCCACCCTCCTTATGAAAGCCTGATTTGTTTTCAGATTCAGTATCCTCCAGTCTCCTTCTGAGGACACTCATTAGAATTTTTAGTCATTGTTCCCTAAATTATCTGTTCTCTTTCATGTCATTTGCTCTGCTTGTTTGCATGAAGCTTTCTATTCAGTGTTGTTAATTTTCCTAAATTGGGCAGATCCTGCATTTTTTGGACATGCTGTGAGGTAACCAACAAAGGTTGCTCTTCATTATCTTGTCTAATTCTCAGGTAAGGTACCATTTAGTGAGAAGAATGATAAATGACTAGATGGTTTATTCCAGACATTCATCATTTTCTGAGTGAAAATTCTCCCCATGTACATATTGGAGCAATACTTGTGTGCAATGCACATATGTGAATGTGAAGGTGCATATGTGACCATGTGCATATGAGGGGTCTGGAGAACTTTGATTGTCTCCTTGTTACTGCTCTCTTTACTGTTGTAAGATGAGGTCTCTTACTGAAACAGAATCTCATCTCTTTAACTAAACTGTCTAACTAGCAAGATCTCTGTATTTGCCTGTCTCTGGCCTTCAATATCACTTTACAGGAATGGGAATCTATGCCCAGCTTTTTGTGTTGGTTCTAGAGATTTCAATTCAGATGTCTATTCTCATGCTTGCACAGGAAGTTCTCCTAGCAACCAAGCCATCACTACTTTTCTTGTAGGAATTAAGTCTGATGTTACTTGATTGGGTCTTGATCTATCAGTAATGATGCCAGGGGCTAATGGCTGGACAGAAGTAAAGAGACAAGACGTCCTTCTGGGTTGCCACAGGGGAGGTAAGTGGCCTCAGAGGAGGAAGGGAGTTTTTCTACCATGCCTTGTAGGGGAAAAAAGTAACCAGCCATGTGAGATCTCAGGTAGAGTGACCATAGGCCACTTCTCCAGGAGGGAGGTTATTGAATTGAGCTGGGACTAAAGATAACTATGCAGCTAAAGTTGGGGGCAAGTTGAGATGTATTGAGCTAAGAGTAGTGGGAAGGGCATGCTAGCTATGAGCGATTAGTAGTGTCCAGCAAGAAGGCAGGTTGAAATTGAGCAATGCATGTGTATCTGTGTTTTTCATCTGTGTATCCAATATTCTCTAGGTGCGGGCTGGTCGCACTGTCCATCTGGAGCTTAAAGAAGTGTAGCAAAAGCTACATTCAACACTTTTAGCCATTAAGTTTTTCTTGAGATATTCCAGGGTGAGATAACTAATCCAATCTCTGCATGACCTTATCTCTAAGTACATGCTTTTCTCTTTAGTACCACATATTCTTAATTACTTGGTTGAACTTTCACTGTGTTCTTTCATAATTTTCTTTCTATAGTTCTCACTTTCCTTATTTTGTTTATTTCTTCTTAAGTCCTTGATGTCAGGACCCACTTTTTAGAATCTGTTTTCTTCTTCTATTGAGGTTTTACTAAATAACTTGTTTCTTTGTCTTTTGCACCTAGCACTTTGAATCAATTGGAATCACATTACAATTTTTATAACTTACTTTTTTGCCTTATGTTTGCTGTAAGCATGCCTCAAATATCTACCAATAGCAAAGAGTGAAGAACAAATCTTTTCTGTTAAGCATAGTGGAATGATTTCCCCTCACCTCACTAGCTGGGGTGCCTTATGTTGGTGCCTCACTAAATAGTGACTTGAAGTGATATTACTGTGGCCAAAAGAGGACAAACATTATCATTGGCTTGTCCATACACAACCTGTCCTCAGACATCAAAGTTATGGGTCTTGGGATCAGTATTTCTTGCATTATTTAAATCTTTTGCCATGAGTGCCCACCACTATTATCTACTGCTATATAGAAGTAGTCAGTAGAGATATACTGAAAGGTAGAAAGCAAATGAAGGTATCAAAGGTAGTCTTTTTTTTCTTTTCCTGTTTCTAATAGAGAAAATGAAAACATTAAGCCACTGATTTTGTATTGCCCTTGATATATCTTCTCTGGTAGCATCACAAATTCAAGTCACAAACACAAAGTTCATTTTCATGTAAGATCTAGATAGGCACATCAGAGGGAAAGGAGGAAAATGATCAGGTTGGAATTTTTTGGATGTATTTCTTCATGTCTTTTGTTTACATGACAATGGTTATCAATACCAAAATTACATATTTTTAAAACTAATGTAAATTAGCTTTTAAAAACATTAGTTTATGTTAATCATACCAATCTATTACCATAGGAGATCTTTCCATCTTCTAATGTCTTCTTTGATTTCTTTCTTCAGAGACTTGAAGTTTTTGTCATAAAATTCTTTCACTTCTTTGGTTAGAGTTACACCAAAATATTTTATATTATTTGTGACTATAGTGAGGGTGTTGTTTCACTATTTTCTTTCTCATTCTGTTTATCATTAGTATAAAAGTAAGAAACTGATTTATTTGAGTTAATTGTATATCTAGCCACCTTGCTGAAATTGTTTATCAGCTGTAGAAGTTTTCTGGTAGAATTTATGAAGTTGCTTAGGTATACTATCATATTCCCCACATAGACTGATACTTTGAACTCTATTTTTCTAATTTGTATTCACTTGATCTTCTTTTGTTGTCTTATTGCTCTAGCTAGAACTTCAAGTACTATGTTGAATGGATAGGGAGAGAATGGACAACAATGTCTTGTCCCTGATTTTAGTGGAATTGCTTCAAACAATTCTCCATTTAATTTGATATTGGTTGATGGTTTGCTGTATATTGCTCCTACCAATATCAATATATAGAATAAATGCAATCCCCACCAAAATTCCAACTCAATTCGTCATAGAGTTAGAACAATTCTCAAATTTATTTGGAATAACAAAAAAAAAAAAAACCAGAATAGTGAAAACTATTCTCAATAATAAAAGAACTTCTGGGTGAATCACCATCCCTGACCACAAGCTGCACTACAGAGCAATATTTGACCAAAAAAGAAAAAACCCTCATAGTATTGGTACAGAGGCAGACAGGTCAATCAATGAACTAGAATTGAAGATGCAGAAATAAACCCACATACTTATGGACACTTGATCTTTGACAAAGAAGTTAAAAACATACAATGGGAAAAAGAAAGAAACCATCTTCAATAAATAGTGCTCATCTAACTGGCAGTCCTTATGTATAAAATGACAATAGAACCTTATTTATCACCTTCCACTAAGCTCAAGTACAAGTGGATGTAATGGCTATTCCTGGTTGTTAATTTGACTATATCTGGAATGAACTACAATCCATAGTTGGAAGGCTCACCTGTGTGTGATCCAGATCTTGAGGCTGGAAGACACAAGTTTCAGATCTGGATTTTGGCATGGAGATCTTGAGACAGTGGCCATGAAAAGCTTGGGCCCAGGTAAGGTAGTACACACCTTTAATCCCAAAAGACTGGGGCAAAGAGATCTTGATGTTCGATGTCAGCCTGGGACAAAGCAAGTCCCAGATCCAGGCATGGTGGTACATACCTTTAACCTGGGCCACACCTTCTATGTAAGAGGCCTACGTAAGAACGTTGGAAGAAGGAATATTCACTCTTTTTCACTTGCTTGTACTTACTTTCCAGCACATCTGTCGGAACCTACTTTTACAGAAGATTAGCTGAAACAACTAGTCTCGTGGAACTGAGCAAATATTAGATTCTTGGACTTTGCATTCACAGCTGGCCATTGTTGGTTTAGTTGGATTACAAGCTATAAGTCATCACAATAAATTTCTTCATTATAGAGTGACATTCCGTAAAATCTGTGACTCTAGAGAATTCTGATCAATACAGGCCTCAATATAAAACCAGATACACTGAATCTAATAGAAGAGAAACTAAGAAAAATAAAACCTCAAATTCATTGGCACAAGGGGAAATTTCCTGAATAGAACTTCAATGTATCAGACTGTAAGATCAACAATTAATAAATAGGACCTTATGAAACTGAAAAGCTTCATAAGATTTTTATAAGGCAATAGACACAGTCAAGAGGACAAATCAGCAACCAATGGATTGGAAAAAAACTTCACTAACACCACATCCAATAGAGGGCTAATATCCAAAATATATAAAGAACTCAAGAAGTTATCTCCCACAAACCAAATAACCCAATGAAAAATGAGGTACAGAGCTAAAAGGAGAATTAACAACAGAAAAATCTTGAATGGCTGAGAAGCACTTTTAAAAAATGTTCAAAGTTCTTAGTCATCAGAGAAATTCAAATCAAAATGACTCTGAAATTCCACCTGACACCAATCAGAATGACTAAGATTAAAAACTCAAGAAATAACAGATGCTGGCGAAGATATTGAGAAAGAGGAACATTCCTTCATTGTTGATGGGATTGCAAACTGGTACAACCACTCAGGAAATCAATCTGATGGTTCCTCAAAAAATTGGAAATAGATCTACATGAATACCCAGCTATACTACTCTTGGGTATATACCCAAGAGACATTCCAGTACAGTACAAGGACATGTGTTCTCTACATGTGTTTCTAGAGCCTTATTTATAATTAGCCAGAGGCTGGAAAAAAGCCTGATGTCTCTCAACCAAAGCTGGATACAGAAAATGTGGTTCATTGACACAATGGGATACTATTCAGCTATTAAGAATGAGGATATCATGAATTTTGCAGGCAAATGGATGGAATCAGAAAATATTATACTGAGTGAGGTAACTCAGACTCAAAAGGACATGCAACATATGTCATACTAATATTATCTAAAGAGTTGATATTAGCCAAAAAGTACAGAATATCCAGGATACAACCCAAAGACACTATAAGTTTAACAAAAAGAAAGGCCCAAGTGAGGATGTTACAAACCCTCTTAGCAGAGGGAATCATGGGAGGCAAGGAGGGAGGGACTTGGGTGGGAGTGGGAAGGTGGAAAGGGAAAAGAGAACAGAATCAGTCATGGGGTGGGGAGACAAGAAGGAAACCCAGAGGGCCAGAAGAATAAATAGAAATATGCAGCCTCGAGTATTGGGAGGTGGGGGAAACCTCTAGAATGTACTAGAGACCTGGGAGGAAAGACTTTCATGACTCAATGGGGATGACCTTCACCAAATGCCCAGTGGGGAGAGGGAACTCAAATAGTCCACCTTCAGTAGATAGGGTCTCACATAGAGGGACAGGGTTATCAACCCATGGTCAAAATTTCTGACCCAGAATTGTTCCTGTCTAAAAGAACTGAAGGGACAAAAATGGGGAAGAGATTGAGAAAAAAAGTGGTCCAGTGACCAGCCCAAATTGGAATCCATCTCATGAGGGGACACCAAGGCCTGATACTATTACTGATGCTATAGTGTACCTACAGACATGAGCCAGCATGGCTATACTCTGAAAGGCCCAAGCAGTAGCTAATTGAGACAGACACAGATACTTACATCTAACCATTGGACTAAAGTCAGGGACCCTTGTGTTTGAATTATGGGAAGGACTGAAGGAGCTGAAGGGGAGGGAAACCTCATAGGAAGACCAGTATTCTCAACTGCCAAGGACCCTTGGAATCTTCCAGACACTGTGCTACCAAAAAGACAGAGCTGGTCCAAGGCCCCCAGCACATAAATAGCAGAGGTCAGCCTGGTTTGTAATCAGTGGGAGAAATACCTGATCCTCAAGAGACTTGAGGACCCAGGGAATGGGGAGACTCGCTGGGGGTATCCTCTTGGAGCCAGGGTAATATAGTAATGGAATGAGGAACTGTGGGAGGGGGAACCATGAGGGTGGGCAGTGACTGGATTGTAAATAAATAAAATAATAAAAAGAAAAGAAAATATTAGTTTAAAGTCCTGAAAATGTAGACTATATATTTATTCCAAATCACTAAAAATAGAGCCCTGTTTTTATCTTCTTTCATTCAGAGGCTGGTTAAATTCCAGGGAACAGCAAGATATTACACATAGAGAAAAACAAAACATGATTCACATGTTTTCCTCATCAGTGACTATCAAAATAAAGACAGTCGTGTAAGAAAAACCTGGAATTATAGAATTATACACTGGGATTTCCAAGACGTAGTCAAAATTTTACCAAGAGAAAACTTAGATACATTTAATTAATAGTTCATTTCTTTTGCTTGAAAGTGCAAGGAGATTTGAAAATTGACTTTAAAATATTCCCAGCTTTAGGGCCCTATATAACTGTGTCTTGAAGAAGTGGCCAAGCAACACATGTACTTAAGATGGAGACAGCAATCTCTGTCTTTCATGTTGTGCTCCAGGAACATAGACATTCCAATATGCCCATGTGAGATGAGAAGTTCTTTCAGGTCAAGAGATAAGTAATAGCCTACTTATATTTCTAAAAAGGGCAATTCATTTGAGGACATGGAGGAAGGAACTTGTAGGTACAACTGTACTTTCTGCCAGTACACTGATATTTGAGATCTCTTAAGCACAGATTTCTTTATGAGGCTCAGAAGTTTCTGTTAGTTCTAAGACATCTCTCATGATCCCCTTGCTACTTGGTTGCATAGCTCCTACTGCTCAAACATTGACTCTTTCTCGATACAAACATAAAAGAGTACAAACACTGAGTATGTATCTGAAATAGTCAAAAAAGAGTCATGATGATAGGGCACTGTTTAAAATATTATTTATGTGTTTATTAATTTATAACATATTCAATGTATTTGTTGGGAATAAAGTATAAGCAACAATGTATTTGAGATACTGAATGAACATGGTGCCTTGCTTTACTAAAGTTAGATTTTTGTTAATGTTTGCTTCTTAACACATTTTTGTTTCCTTGTGAATCAAAGACAATTTTGACTATTTTACATCTGAGCCAAAATGGAGGTTCAACTAGTAGAATTCGAATTACACTCATGATTCTCATACCTTTCCCAATCGCAAACCTAATCAACAATCTCAAGCATATAAGTTATTGGAGCTAGATAACAAAGGAAGAGAGCTAGATACACCAGATTCCTGCTTCCAGATACTTTGTTTTACACAACTGTGTGCCAGAGTAATGCATGAGGTTCGTAGTAAGGAATGAAAGTCTGCTTCACAAAACAGAAAGCATAAAAAGACTATTAAAAATCTTCATTTTACATTCATAGATATATGAATGCTATGTCATTGGCCAGAAGGATAATTTCATGTCTCAATGCATAGCAAATATGTTGGCTGACACTTTTTTAAATATTCTTCCTTAAAGGTTTTATTCTATTGCAATAACAAAATTCAACAGCACTTGACCTGAGGTCTAGAACAGGTAGGGAATGAACAGAAGTGAGAACCCTGGTCCTTGGTATTGTGTTCTCCATCATACATTTTTGTTATTCCAAATCCATAACAACATATAAGTTTAATTTTTCTCCCCTCTTCTTTAACTATATTTTTAAAAGTATTTTAATGCTTTTAATATATTGAAACATCTCTACTCCAAAATGACTTAATTTTATAAGAAATAAAGTTTTCACATTGTCTAAAAGAAATTATGAGGCCCGATTCTTTGGCTAAATCTTAATGCAATGATTCTGTATTTTGGGCAAAACCAGTTATTTTTCTTTTTTATTGGATATTTTATTTACAGTTCAGATTTTATCCCTTTACCCCATTATCCCCCCCACACACACACACCCAGAAACCCCCTATCCTATTCTCCTTTCAACTTCTACAAGGATGTGCTCCCAACTACCCCCTTACTCCCACTTTCTCGCCCTCAAATTCCCCCACACACGGTGTCCAGCCTTCATAGGACCAAGGATCTCCTCTCCCAACTATGCCAAACAAGGCCATCCTCCCTTACATATACAGCTGGAGTTCCTCCCTAAGTGCTACCAGGCTGGTGGTCTAGACCCTAGGAGCTCTGGTTGATTGGTATTGTTGCTCTCTTCATGGGGCGGGAAACCCTTTCAGTTCCTTCAGTGTTCACTCTAACTCCTCCATTGGGAACCCTTGATCAGTTCAATGGTTAGCTGTGAGCATCTGCCTCTGAATATGTCAAGCTCAGGCAGACTTCTATAAGAACACAGCTATATCAGGCTCCTGTCAGCATGCACTTTCTGACATCCACATCAGCGTCTACCTTTGGTGACTGTACATGGGATGGATACCCAGGTGACATGCTCTCCAGATGGCTCCTCCTTCAGTTTCTGTCCCATACTTTGTCTCCATATTTACTCCCTATAGTATTTTGTTTCTCCTTCTAAGAAGGACCTAAGCAACCCCACTTGATCTTTCTTCTTCATGAGCTTCATGTGTTCTGTGAGTTGTATCTTGGATATTTCAAGCTTCCGGGCTAATATCCAATAATCAGTGAGTGAATACCATGTGTATTCATTTGTCATTGAGTTACCTCACTCAGGATGATATTTTCTAGTTCCATCAATTTACCTAAAAATTTCTCAAATTCATTGTTTTTAATAGCTGAGTAATACTCCATTGTGTAAATGTGCCACATTTTTTGTATCCATTCCTCTGTTGAAAGACATGTGGGTTCTTTCCAGCTTCTGGATATTACAACTAAAGCTGCTATTAACATAGTGGAGCATATGTCCTTGTTATATGTTGGAGCATCTTCTGGGTATATGCTCTGGTAATGAATACTATGTCCAATTTTCTGAGGAACCACCAGACTAATTTCCAGAGTGGTTGTACCAGCTTGCAATCCCACCAACAATGGAGGAGTATTCCTCTTTCTCCACATCCTTGCCAGCATCTACTATTACCTGAGTTTTTGATCTTAGCCATTCTGACTGGTGTGAGGTGGATTTGCATTTCCTTGATGATTAAAGATGCTGAACATTTCTTTAGGTGCTTCTCAACCATTCGAGTTTCCTCAGTTGAGAATTCTTTGTTTAGCTTTGTACTCCATTTATTTATTTATTTATTTATTTATTTATTTATTTATTTATTTATTTATTTTTATTTAAAATACATTTCAGATTTTATGAAGTATCATGAAGTGCTGAGAAAAAGGTATATTCTTTTTTTTTTTAAAGATGAAATGTTCTATAGATATCTGTTAAATCCATTTGGTTCAAATATTCTGTTAATTTCAATGTATCTCTGTTTAGTTTCTGTTTCCATGATCTGTCCATTGCTGAGAGTGGGGTGTTGAAATCCCTCACTATTATTGTGTGAGGTACAATGTGTGTTTTGAGCTTTAGTAAAGTTTCTTTTATGCATGTGGTGCCCTTGTATTTGGAACATAGTTGTTCAGAATTGAGAGTTCATCTTGGAACATTTTTCCTTTGATGAGTATAAAGTATCCTTCCTTATCTTTTTTGATTATTTTGGGTTGAAAGTTGATTTTATTTGATACTAGAATGACTACTCCAGCTTGTTTCTTGGGATCCTTTGTTTGGAAAATTGTTTTCCATCCTTTTACTCTGAGGTAGTGTCTTCTTTGTCACTGAGGTGCATTTTCTGTATGCAGCAAAATTCTGCATCCTGTTTGTGTATCCAGTCTAATAGTGTATGTCTTTTTATTGGAGAATTGAGTCCATTGATGTTAAAATATATTGAAGAAAAATGATTGTGGCTTCCTGTTATTTTTGTTATTAGAGGTGGAATTATGTTTGTGTAACTATCTTCTTTTGGGGTTGTTGAAAAATTACTTCCTTGCTTTTTCTAGGTTATAGTTTCCTTCCTTGTGTTGGCATTTTCCATCAGTTATCCTTTGAAGTGCTGTATTTGTGAGAAGATATTATGCAAATTTGGTTTTGTCATAGAATATCTTGGTTTCTCCATCTATAGTGATTGAGAGTTTTGCTGGGTATAGTAGTCTGGGTTGGCATTTGTGTTCTCTTAGGGTCTGTATGATATCAGTCCAGCATCTTCTAGCTTTCATAATCTCTGGTAGAAGTCTGGTGTAATTCTTATAGGTCTGCCTTTATATGTTACTTTACCTTTTTCCCTTTTTTCTTTTTTTTGTACATTTGATGTTTTGATTATTATATGACAGGAGGTATTTCTTTTCTGGTCTAGTCTACTTGGCGTTTTGTAGGCTTCTTGTATGTTTATGGGCATCTTGTTCTTTAGATTAGGGAAGTTTTCGTCTATAATTTTGTTGAAGATAATTATTGGCACTTTAAGTTGGGAATTTTCACTCTCATCTATACCTATTTATCCTTAGGTTCGGTCTTCTCATTGTGTCCTGGATTTCCTGGATGTTTTGGGTTAGGAGTTTTTTGCATTTTGCCTTTTATTTGACTGTTGTGTCAATGTTTTTCATGGTATCTTCTGCACATGAGATTCTCTCTTCTATGTCTTGTATTCTGCTGGTGGTGCTTGCATCTATGACTCCTGATCTCTTTCCTAGGTTTTCTATCTCCAGGGTAGTCTCCCTTTGAGATTTCTTTATTGTTTCTATTTTCATTTTTATGTCCAGGATGGTTTTGTTTAATTTCTTCACCTGTTTGGTTGTATTTCTTGCAATTCTTTAAGGGTAGAAAAATTGGAAAAATTGGTCAGAATTAAGAAAGCTGGCCTTAGCATTTGTTATCCAGTCTCTGCTTAGAATATTCAGGGCTTGAATGAAATTCTGATTGAATCTGTTTGAAAAGCTGGATGAACCAAGGTCATTGGGAATCTCCAGCTATTCCTGAACCTGTTTTGGGAGCAAGAAAACAACTTTAGGAGGCAGGGAGCTAGAACAGCATGTCATTTCAGTGTCCCTGATAATGAATCTTATCAGACCTAGACATTCTGCAATATATGAATCTTATAAACAAGTTTTTAGTACTATATCGATATTTGTATGGATTGTGCAAGGTACACAGATCAATAAGGATCAATTTTTTGCTTTTTGTTTGAGCAGATGAAAGACAACTGTCTTTTTTATGAGTCAATTTGATTAATAACCAATTGTGATAAATCTTCACTCATATGTGAAGGATGGCACTGTGGATCTTAAAAAAATTTGTAACCAATAAGATTTATTTGCTAATTTTAGCTAAAGTTTTGACTGGATACATTTTTATATTGAAGCCAGATTCAGGACTGTTCTCATGTAGTGGAATCAGCAAATCATGTTACCTGTCCTGTTTGATCTCCTTGAATATTTCTTTTGTCTGTAGCCAACATTCAGGGGGTCTTTCACTATCATATATAATACATATCACTTTGGAAGGGGTTCAACGCCTTTTATTTTTTTCCTGTTAACACAAATACAGAACCTCTCTCCCCAAAAAGCATGTCCCTGGACCAGCAACCCCAAATCATTCAAATTAGAAGCGTTTTTCTCTTTAAGTCTGCTCTATTTGGACCTCTCTCACAGAAGACTTTTAATACTATAACCACCAGCCTTATAACCACCTGAATTTTGATAATTAAAACAATTTACAAGCATTAAAGCAATCTAAATAATTATTATCCATTGAGAGAGTGCTCAGTCACTATCTCCTGCCTTTGTTCTTACACAAGATCAAAGGTCTAAGTTTCTACTGTCTGTTGAGATATAGACTTTGCCCTATCTCCTGCCCTTGTTCCTATTGAACTTCAAGTAAATTTCCTTCTATTTAATGTGTAGGCTGAGGGAATTTCTCATGAATTATTTCTAATGGTTGCTGTACAAAATACTGACATAAAGTTGGACTATTTAACATTTCCCATGGAAGTACGTCCTGGTGGTATCTCTCTAGTGGATGACTATTATTCAAAGTAGATACTGAGAAAGCAAACTTTTCCTTATCCTGCTCATGCAAGAGTATTATGAAAAAGCATCTTTCAAGTCAATTATAGGTCATGATATCAATAACAAAGATGGTAAAGGAAGTCCAGGCAATAAAAGACTCATTGGTTAAATTACTTTGTTAACTACTCTTAAATCCATTATCATACTTGAAATTCTATGGGCTGGTAGACTCTTCTATATGTTGACCCTCGAACTGCCCCTTTACCAGCTGTTCAAGTGTCTCTAATTTTTCCTTTGTTCTGGGCCTCTCTCTTGTCACACAGGACAAAGTTTGATAACAATTTTAGGGGCAAGCCTGTTGATACATCAACACTGTCCCCGTTTATAAATTTGGAAATTCAATCCCTGTTGATTTTCTGGTTTTGGATTATGGGCACAACTTGTGATTTTTCTCCATCACCCAGGAACATGTAGCATATCACACTTAATTTCCTCATCTGCTGTCCCTCAAATTGCAGGGTTATAAATTTGGGTACCCTATTATTGTTAAAGATCTCTTCCACATAAATTTATGGGTATGTTAGCTACATAAGCTTTCAACTTCCCTGCTTGCCCTTCTGTTCCCACGCAGTTAATTCATCGGATACATTGACCTGATAAATTATCAATTTTTATAAACTGTGTGTAAACCTTCTGTAGCAGTCAATCTGGATTCCAATACTTGGGGAGAAAGTATAGTAACATCAGTTCCTCTATCTACCAAACTTTCTATGTCAACACCCTTCATTTGTACCATTAATTTGGGTCCCTGATCATTAACTATTGTTGGCCAGAACATATGTTTTTCCAGTACTCCAAAAAGCTCATATTCTTTCTAGTACAGCATCCTTAACCTTAATGTAAGGAAACAACAACAATTTCTTCCTTGCTATCCCCGTCTACTATACTGGGATGCACAGTAAATCCTTGAGACATTAATCCACTTCTTCTCAAGATTATTGCCACTGTTCTTGAGGGTAAAGGACCATACACAGTAGTGGATAACTTGTAAAAATCAATTTTGGGAAATGGGGTGAGAGAGATATCTGTGGTCAGATCCAAAGCTACATTCTATTCCATAGCATCTACAGACCAGAAATACTTAGTTTTGATTTTATTTCCACTTGGCACTTTCTGTATGACCAAAAAAGGATGGTCAACATTGCTTGGGGGGGGGATATCAAACTGACAGACACATTTGTTTGTTTCTGACGGCAAGAGGATACCTCATATGTCTCTTTTGGACCAACAATCCTTTGACTGGTGTTTACCCTTTCCACAGCAGCTACAATACCCTGGAAACATTTATGGTTTATAGTAACCAGAACTTGGTTGTTTCCTTCTATGAACACCATATTTCCTAGAGTCAACGCACCTGCTATTTTGAGTTCTGAAACCTTACAGTTCTACCCTTACAGTTTCTTTGGAAATGGCCAAATTCACCATAATTAAAATATCAAGCATTTTGATTTGTAAGACTTCTAGCTATGACTTGTCCTATGATATTATCATGATACTCCTGATAATAAACACCAGATGTGTCTCTTTTTCATTCATCTTTTGGGACTCCTCATGCTTTCAATTGTCTGATTGCTCTTTTACATTTAACATTTGTGTTTCAAAGGTCCAATATTTCTATCAATGACTTTCTGGTTTCAGGCTCCATTCACATCTCAACCCGATCTCTGTAAGAAATTGTGAATGTTTCTGTGGGTCCCTGTATTACCTTCATAACTGAGGTAGATTCCCCCCGCCACCCCAGGTTCCTCAATCATATCATAGGCTCTTAAATGCACATCATGACATTGTTCAATTACGGCATCATCCGATTGGATTTGTTCTTGTGTATCACCATAATACCCTTCACCAAGCAGTTGGACTTAGTAACATTTATTCCCTTTGCTATATTCTGTAGTTGTGTTTTTGTGACTTCATGCCTCCATCACAATAACCACTGTAATTGTTGTCAAGCTTCTAGAACAACTGAAACCAATCTCTCCCAATCTCAGGGAACAATCCTATTATGCATAGCTCAAATATTTAACACTTCTTTAACAAATAGACAGTGTAGTTTACACAAAACCATGCTTCTTTAAAATGCTTTTTAGATCTATCATTTCTATCAAATGCCAGGTCAACTCTGATAGGCAAAACTACCATCAGTAGCAAGCATGTGCTGCACAAAAACTGGGAAGG
>JANHMN010000016.1:5442333-5519800 GCA_030674055.1 Rhabdomys pumilio
GACATGAGACCAATAAAGCATGAAAATCTAGTTATACAAGCACCCCAGACATTTTGTTGTTTTACCTCTACCTTAAAAATACTATTACTTGTACCTAAAACCTCTTTGAACCAAGCATTTTTTTTTTGTAGAATTTAATGCTTGCACTGAAGACCCAAGCAATTGGCTTAAGTAACACGACCAATCATAGCTGGTCAGAGGATGTAGAAAATATAAGACAGAGGAGGGAATGGAGAGTACCAGTGCATGACATATACACGTATGAAAATGCCACAGTAAAATCCATTAATTTGTCCATTTAATATTCATTAATAATTATGGGGAAAACTGTTTTTAATCAATAACCTTATTTTTTACTATTCATAGCAACAGTGATTTTTGAAATATGTGGAACATAGAAAAAAATCTATGAGTTAATAGGTGGATGAATAAGCAGAATAATAATAAATATATAATAAGGCACTGCTTAACTACTTAAAGGAATTAATATTTGACATGTGCTATGATATGAAGGAAACCTGAAACTATACTAATAAAAATAAACCAAAGATAATGTACACAAAATAAATGATTTTACTTTCATGGAAACCCTAGAATAGGCAAATTCATAGGTGCAAATGTACTCTAGAGTTGATCAAGAGTGACAGCTGGACAAATGGGAGCATTCTATTCAATGGATTGGGAGTTCTCATTTGGAATGAGGAAGAAATTCTGAAAGGCATAGATATGGAAACATACTTATATCTGTATATTTTGTAAAAAATAGCTGATGCATTAAATTCTGTTATATAAATATGTGTTGTAATGGAAATAGATTACATTTGGCAAAAAATGTGGTTTTTCAATTTTACATAATTTTTCTTTACTCTTAGAAATATGACTATACTAATGTATACATGTAAATTTAATGATATTATAATAATGACTACATGAAAAAAGTGAAATTGGAAAAGTTAAAGTTAAGAAAAAATTAAAATTATTTACCTACTAATTTTATTTACTTAATTTTAAGTACTACTTTTGTTCATTTTCATAGGTGAATTGATATCTTCTTAACCACATGACTTCACTGTATATTTCAAAATTCATTTATACAGATGTGGATAGAGTTTTCTTACTTTTTTCTTTTTGTAGCTTAGCTTTATAAATGTATTAAAATAATTATAAAGCCCTTAACATAGAGAATGTTAAGTCCTACATTTTAAGAGTTTGATTTATTTAATGTTTTCACATGTAACATTGACATTGGTGTGTTTTTTATAACTAAAAGCAAGTGTGAAGCCATCTATCAACTTCCAGAACCTTTTATATTGGAACCTTTTAAATTGACTAAATTACTCAGGTACAGCAATGTTAAAAATCAGGGTTTAGCAGCTTTGAGAATCTGAATGTGGTGTTATAATCTGAAAATTCATAACAGTCACTGCTTATTCACATGCACTTATTGTGATTTATTTTTAAACATGTTTATTATATGAACCCTTTTAAAGCCCCTAGAACAAATCATTTAGTGTATGGTTTCATAGAAAACCATAAAAAAATTGTTTTCCTAGTGGCATTTATTAGTTGCAAATATGAATGCTTAATCTAGCCCAGTCTTTCTTTTTCAGCATAACCCACAAGATGACTTTCATAAGCATTCATAATAACATTTGCTAATTTCTGTAATATATATTATTGAAAATTATAGCAAGAATCAGATTTCTCTTTATATTTAAATGGCAAAGGAGAGGGTGTTGAATGTAGGCTCATCTCTGGGCAGTGTTCTGAAGGACAAACAGCAAGTCACACTGAGCCCTGTTTCTGTACAGTGTTACCTGGGTGAGTAAGCAGGGAAAAAACTGAGTTATTTTCAGTAAGAAGCTTTATAACAGTTGCATATTTATAAAAAAAATATGAATCATGGCTCCAGTCTTATACTATGCCAGAAATATGGATCATGAAATTTACATTTGAAGAATATTCAAGATATAAAAATAGTGATTCTCTGTGCATTACTTAAGATTAAAAAAAAATGTCTTAAGATGCAGAAAGCAACTAGCATAAAACAGAAGCTTTCAAGGTTGACCAGTTGATATTGGATAACTGATCTGTGTTCTGCTGGAGAAGACTGTTCCTCCTACACTCAGCTTTTCTCGGGAGTGACTATAATACTTCATGTAGAGTTGAAAGCTCCTCCCTGGGAGTGTGTGTATGTGTGTATGTATATGTACATACAACAAGAATTAATAAAAAAGGATGCTATAAATTCAGAAAGAATGAGGAGGATTATATGAGAGAGTTTGGAGGCAGAAAGGGGAAGGGTGAAATGATATAATTATTAAACAGTCTCAAAATAAAAGAGATTAAAAAGAAAAGTTTGATATAATAATCACTAAGAACTTTTGTTTTTTATAAATATCATTAAAACAATCAAAATATTGTAAAATGTTGTATCTGTCGAGGTAACTCGCATCCTAAATATTTAAAGAACCACAAATAAATAAAATAAGAGAAATAATTTAATTTTTAAAAAGAAATCCAAATGTGTGGGTAATAGTTGCACAGATGATACTAAATACTAAATATGTACATAAAGTAATTAGAAAAATGAAAATTAAAACTACATTTGGATGCCACTAAGCATTGAGCAAAATTTCAAAATAATTGTATGGCTGTCCAAGGGTGAATTGTTTATACGTTTTAAAATATCTTTTAAATTAAATGGAAGATTGCCTCAGTCAGAAAATCTACTAGTGCAAAGCAATTTGAATGACTGACTTATTCTGTACATACCACCATGAATATGTAGTGGCCATGGGTGAATAAATGACTAACAGCACAATTATACATGTCAGTTGGTATTAGACATGTACTGTATGGTTATATGGAGTTAGTGTACTGCAAAACAAGCATTGAAATAAGTAGTTGAGAGCCGAAGAGAGGAAAATAGATGGAAGGACATATGTTACTTTTGTGGTGTCTTATAAATGCCAGAAGGAAAAAAATAAGCCAATTGAAACAAAATACTTTTAATGATTCTCAGTTTTTAATGATTCATTGGTTTTTAGTAATATATGCCTTCTTGCTTTAGACTTTTTCATATGTTGTAAAAGCTAAATAAAGAGATCATGTTGACAAGAAGCAGCAGAACAGGAATGTATCCTAAGAAATCTCTAAAACTGCCTTTTGTTTAACTGTGAGAAAAAGACTTTACTGAAATTGTGGTAGTAACTTATACTGAAAAGTATGACTAATTGAGGTACTCAAAATAAATAGACATTTTAGGGAGCCAGGATTCCTGTGAGAATTAAAGACTGTCTGGAAGGGAACTAAATGTTCATGTCCAGAAGTAGCTAACACAAAAAGGTGAAACTCCAAATGTCATGTCAGCAGCTATCATATGGACACGGAGACAATGACCAGATTCTTGATGCTATTCCTGGCATGTCTGGTTTTATCAGTTTGATATTTTGCTATTGTAAAGTTTAAAGATATAGAGAATACTTTTAAAATAAAGTTCCAAATTTTAAGTAATACCACTTTATGTTTGCAAAGAGCCTCTTTTTTACTGCATTGTAGAAAATATACACATACGTGTTTATGTACACATAGAGTCTGGAATTCTGCTGTTAGATGTGGTCAGGTTTTGAGATTTCCTCCCACGTCATTCATCTTGGCAGATAGTTAACATCTTTGGTTTGGAACTTTGGCTGCATATCTGAATTTCCAGTGTGATATTTTTAAACTCCCGTTGTACAAGCCCTGATCATCTAAATTAAAGACTGTAGTTGCAAACCAGGCTTGATTGTTGTTTAGATTTTGTTAACTCTATATGGCAATTGTACAGTTTAAAAGACTGGCCTGAGTGAGCTTGCTGAGTGCCCTGATAGTGGTAACTGGGAAGCTGTATTGGACATATGTTCCCAACCCACTATTGCTTACCCTATACTCTTGATGGGACAAACTGCCGTCCCTCAAGTTTTTAGACCTTGTGGGACAAATAATCAAAAAGAGAAGTTATAATGACTCTTGTATTGTTATTAAATTTGACCAGTTATTTGGACTCAATCATGGACTGGTCTAGAAATCAATCTATATTGGAAAGAACAGTCTTCATTTGGAAGTCTGGTTCTGGACATTTTGAGAGACATATATGGAAGTTAGTTTCAGTTCCCTATGATGATATGTTAACAAGGGATAAAGTTGGTGTAGGATCTGGATTCCAAACAGGTGTTAGGACATGTGTTAAGCCTCTTTTAATTGTCAAGCTAAAATTACTTTTGTCTATTCTACTGTATTTAATGTAAATTGCCTTGATTATATACCTTCTAATTGTATTTGTGTTTTGAAATCCAGCATGTCAGTTACAGAAGTCTATCTACCAGTTTTGTTTTAGTGCCCTGAGTATAACAGCTTTGATTACATTAATTGCTAGCACCAATGCTTCTGCAATTGCTTTGGTACAAGAAGTTAAGAGAGTTACTTTTGTCAATCATTTAGCAAAAATTGTTATTAATGTGTTGAATATACAAAAGAATTTAGGCATTTGAAAGAATGGATTGATGCTCTTTATTCTATTCAAATTATTGGAGGCAGGTTCAAAATTTAAGAGTAAGGAGACATCTTGAGTGTCATGCCAAATACCATTGGATTCATGCGAGTTCTAAAATTTACTGTGATAGTCATTTTAATTAGGAAAAAGTTTAAATACACTTGCAGTGTATTTGACATAATTCTAATACCTCTTGGAATGTTTTAATAATACGTAGGGAGCTTATAAATTTCAAAAATACTGCTCTGCTGAATGTTGGTATGGTAGATACTGCTGATAAAATTACCCATGGCTTGATGTCAGTAATCCATTTTGGTCAAACTTCAAGAAGTTTGTATATAGCTTGATCATGCTAGCACTTCTTGTCCTGGGAATACTTTTATTCCTGCCCATTGTATTAAAGCTTGTCTCTAACAACATCAACAGGTTGGCAGCCAAAGTACATGACTTGAAACTGAAAATTGACTCTCAGACAGAGTTATTAATTTAACAGGCTGGCAAGCCAAGGATAGGTAAGATTCTGCACACAGCCTTACCAAGCTAAGACAGAAGTGCATTGCTTTTGTTAATGCATATTCCATGATGGGTAAGAAATGAATTCTTGTCAGAACCACCTAAGACAGGCTCATTCTGGTTTATGCAATAAAAAGGGGGGAGATGTGGAGAGCTTTTGGGGTTGCCTGGCAGGAATCTGACATTGGCCAAGGATAAGCAAATGGGCTGCTTAGCAGGAATAGGACATTGACCAAGGTCAATGATGTAGGCTTCAGGCAGAAATCTGACATTAGGCTAGAACAAAGAAGTAATATCAGGCAGGAATCTATATATTAAGCTGGAACAAAGAAGTAATTTCAGGTAGGAATCTAAATTTCAGGCTAAAACAAGAAAGAAGGCATCAGACATGAAAATTGGGTTAGGACAGAGAAGTTGGCTCAGATATTTTAGTCATCCTGATAAGCCCTTAGAAACAATGATCACAGGAGTGTTAACAGAATTTTGTTTATTGCCTTGCTTGTTCTTTGACTATTTGTGTTTATTGTCTTGCTTGTTCCTTGACAATTTGCATCTGTTGTATTGCTAGTTCTTCAACCTAGAACTGACCTTAATACTTGCAATAAAAAGGGGGGAGATGTGGAGAGCTTAATACATTTTAATATAATTAAAATGGTATAAAAGCAAAAAGGAGGAGGGGATATGGAATAAGGAGTTTATGGGGGGTATTGGGAAAGGGGAAGGCATCTGAAATGTAAATAAATAAAATATCCAATAAAAAAGATTGGCAGTCAAAAAAACAACAAAAAATAATTAAAAAAACAATCAAACAAACCAAGAGATGTGGCTCACATCTTGAGCCAAGAAGCTATTGACAATTGATATCTATTGGGAGAGGGAAAATTGGTTTTCTCCAATAGAATGGTACTGATTATATCAACCACACTCCAGGGAAGGCTCCATGTTTGGGAGTAGGTGGCTAATATAAATTGGACTCAATGTTTGTATGTGAGTATGTTATATTTTGTTTGCTTGTTTTGGTTTTAGTTTTCTTTTTGTTGGGTGAGAGAAAGAATGTGAAGTTAGGTAGGAAAGTTCAGGGAGAACTTTTTGGAGGAAAAGGAATACTATCTAAATACAATTGTATGAAAAAACACATAAGAAATCATATTAAATTAACAAGTTTTCCTTCCTCTCTATTTTAATGTGACTATATTTTGTAGTCTCATTGCAAACATTTTACCAGTCTTAATAGATTTTTTAATATAAGCCATTCTCAAAAGAAAAGCAACCAATAGAACTCATATATTCAGGATCTCAAAAAGTTTATATTAGAGAAGTTCTGTCTTTTGTTATTTTCATCTTTTAACAAATGTATGGGTTTGTGAACTTCAAACATAAGCACTGAATCCACATCATACCCATTATCCCTACCTCCTCCAACTCCTCCCTTATCTTTTTTTCTCCCTTCCACACTAATGATATCTTTTAAAACTTTTTATGGTTACACGCATATGCACACATGTATATACAACCAAGTGATTTCATTCAGTCTTGCTCGTATGTAGATGTGTCCATGGCTGTCTGTATGTTCCCAGGGCAATGATGCTGTCCATATTGCTTGCCTTGATAACATTGAATATGTGAACATTGGGCAGGCATAGAGAACCGTCCAAAGTCAAACAAACAAACAATAAAAAGCAGATAACATTCAAAATGACTTCAAGGTTGCATTTTATAAATCCACTTTCTACTTTAACATTAATGGACACGTGAAATTATATAGAATTTGTGAACAAATGTCCTTAAAGAATCTGGACCTTCTACTGATCCTTCTGCAAGGCTGAGAATTACAACCTCAATGACTGTAGGGTGTTTGGAATGTGGCAATACAGGGCCAAATTACCTTGTGCTATTTTCAGCCCCCTGAGTAGCCACTTATTGCCTTGGTCTGTGTGTGAGATAATTTTGTGAATATTGTGTAAATCCATTAGAATATACAGAAGACACCTAGCTCCCACCAAGCAGAAGCTAAGAATGATATCAAATAATATATGAGGCCTGAGGCAGAGATTTTCCCATTTCACATACCTAGTGTCTCCACCAAAGCATTTGAGAAGTGCCTGACATGACTTCCTTTGCTGTGTTATCGTAAAACCTCATAAAACTCTTGCTATGATGGAACATAGAATTTGGTGTAAGGTAAATCTGTGTTCACAGGCTATAGTCACTCATATTTGATGCCAAAATAAACTGTATCTTATATTCTTTGAGAAAAAAAAAAAGACTGGCGTGAGAATTGAGTTCATGTACAAGTTGTACTAACTTAATTCATTGTTTTAAGGAATATGGCTAACCCAACTTGTCCAGGCTTTTTTTTTTTCTTCTTTCTCATAGTAATAATTCTAAATTTTAAAAACATGTCAAATGCAAACAAGTACGTGCATCTAGTATTTAGAAATTTTACTCTGGTGTTTTATGTAATTTAATATTTCTTAGTCTTCAAGAGTTGGTTAAATGTCTGGAATTTTGAACCCACACTTGTGACTGGCGTGAATGTTCCTCATGTATGGTTATATTTCTAGTCCTCCTCCCTGTGCAAAATCCTAATTTATTAGTGTCCTGTCCAGCAGGACATTAAACAGGGGTCCAGGGAGATCATCTGAAAGAGAGCAAGGGGGATGGGGGGAGAGTAGCAGGCAAAGATGCAAAGAATGGCAACCTGTCTATAGGCTGACCAGATCACAATTATTACTTTTTCACACAGGGGTTATATACAAAAAAAGACAGGATGTGGGGAAGGGGATGATGCAGGAGCATAGATGTTCAGGGGGAGTACAGATATCTTCCAGAACAGTGTGTCAGCTGGGTGAAGGTTCAGGGGACAGGCCACTATGACTCCACCTATGATTCACTTGTCCTAATCTAGTTGGCACTATCTACCCAAGGTCACCTATCTACAAGGTTTATGACTAGAGCCTGACAAACATCTACCAAAGCTGTTTGTTTACAATAGCTTCTAGCCATCTGTTCTAGTGTTTTACCACAGAGACCAAGATTTTGTGCTAGCAGGCATGTATGTTAGGCCTACCACTGTCTTCAGGTCTATGGCTGATTCCAGGCCTTCAGTGTAGAGACAGAGATGCCCCTGACATATTAGATTATAGATCATAGCAACTTAAGAAAGTAAAATTGTCCTCATTATACTCTATCAGGCAGACAACACTGGGAGAATAAATGACTCAATTTAGGAGATTTTCTTTTACTATTTCCTATTTATAAAAATCAGTGTATCTTCACTGGCAGACCATATCTATTAGGAAAAGGATACTTAATTTCATATATTTTTATCTTTTTTAAAAATTTTTTATTGGATATTTTCTTTGTTTATATATCAAATGTTATCCTCTTTCTCAGTATCTCCGAGACCATCTATTCCACTTCTCTCTCCTGCTTCTATGAGGGTTCTCCCACCCACACACTTCTGCCTCCCCACCCTCAAATTCCTCTACACTGGAGCATTGAACCTTCATAGGATCAAGGGCCTCTCCTCTATTGATACCCAACAAGGCCATGCTCTGCTACATATGTGGCTGGAGCTATGGGTCCCTCCATGTGTAGTAGACCTTGGTTGGTGGTTTAGTCTCTGGGAACCCCGGGGGGTCTGGTTGGTTGGTATTGTTCTTCCTATGGGGTTAGAAACCACTTCAGCTTCTTCAGTCCTTTCTATAACTCCTCCATTGGGGACTCTGATCAGTCCTATGGTTGGCTGCTCTGGGAGAGCATCTCAGGAGTCAGCTATATCAGGCTCCTGTCAGCATTCACTTTTGGCATCAACAATAGTGTCTGGTTTTGGTGACTGTATATGGGAAGAATTCCCAGGTGATGCAGTTTCTGGATGGCCCTACCTTCAGTCTCTGTCCCACACTTTGTCTCCATATTTGCTCTCCTGAGTATTTTATTCCCCTTTCTAAGAAGGACCAAAGCACCTATGACATCCCTGACCTCAAACTATATTACAGAGCAATAGTGATTAAAAAAGAACTGTATGTATTGGTACAAAGACAGGCAGGAAGATCAATGGAATAGAATTGAAGGCCTGGAAATGAACCCACACACCTATGGTCACTTGATATTTGACAAGAGAGCTAAAACCATTCAGTGGAAAAAAGGCAGCATTTTCAACAAGTGGTGCTGATTCAACTGGAGGTCAGCCTGTAGAAGAATGCAAATTGATCAGTTCTTATTTCCTAGTACAAAGCTCAAGTCCAAGGATCAAGGGCACCATATAAAACCAGATACACTGAAACTAATAGAGGAGAAAATGGGGAAGAGGCTCAGACACATGGGTACAGGGGAAAATTTTCTTTATCAGAACACCAACAACTTATGCTCTAAGATCAAGAATTGACATTTTTTTATCTTGAGACACCAAATATGTGGTCAAGAAATTTGAAATTGTGTTTCTTCTTTTTTAAACACATCCATGCAGAGATTTAAGAGGTTTGTATTCTACAACAGTTCTTACTGTAAAGAAGTTTTGGCCCAGCATTATTTTGTCTTCCCACTGGCAACTTGCAATTCTTCATTTACCATTTTCATCTTTTCATCATTGCTCAACAGACACAAAGATTTATTTTCTTTCTATAACACCAAGTATTGTATGCTGAGTTTCTATACTGAAAGACAAAAGTTACGTAAAATTTTCTAACTTCTGCTACATCATCTCCTCACTACATATACTCACTATATATAAAAGATACTCAATATGTATGCCCATCATAAAAATGCAGACACAACATACAATTTCCTAATATTTATAGCATATATAATTTATAATAATAATAATTAGATTTTATATTGTTATGAAAAAATATTTCTTTATAATAATTGTTAGTTTTTCAAATTGCTTCAGTTAATGATTTCAGATCATATCTTATGTTAACTTTCTAAAATATTTAGTGAGCTTTGGTTTCCTACCTATACTTCAGAGTTGAGCTTTAAAAACCTGATCATGAGCTTTGCATGGCAGGACAGCATTCATAGACATGCATTCATCATAGAATGAAATGTCAAGATACTTTGGGATATCATTGATATCAATATATTTAAATATCTTCTGAAAATTTTTCATAAAGAATAATTTTTATTTCTCTTATATAGAGGCAGCAAACCTAGTTCTCAAAGCAAAAGAATGCAAGAGATTAGTAGAGCTGGAAAATTAATTACCCATAAAATGGCCTCTAAACTCAGTAAACATCAGGGCAAAACAAGATAATGTGACTTGACCATATGATTCAGACAATAAATAGCATATAGTGGTGAAGATGAGGTAAAATTATAATGTTCAGGGGAGTCTAATGGGTGTAGGAATTAGAATTCCCATCTTAGCATCTTAGAAATTGATTTTCATATACATATGTGTATATATATGTATACATATGTATATCATATATATGTATACATATATATATGTATATCATATATATATGTATATATATGATAGTTTTAAGAAAAAATCTAGAATAAGAATAAATGTGTAGCCTCCACTAACAATTAATATAATGTATATATGGAGAGAGAGAAGAGAGAAGAAAGAAAGAGAAGAAAGAGGAGAGAGAGGAGAGAGAAGAGAGAGAAGAAAGAGGAGAGAGAGAGAAAGAGAGAGAGAGAGAGAGAGAGAGAGAGAGAGAGATCCACAGTTACGATAGTGAACATTCTTAAAAGGAGATAAGACAAAAATCAGTTTTGACCTGGACAAGTTCTATCTCCTATTCCTGTGACGATAAGAATCCCCCACAACAAGTTTGTAAGCTTCTATAACTCCCTAAAACTCTTATCAGTGAATTGCCCTGCAGTAGTGGCAGCTCCCCACCACCACTCCCACTACTTTCTGACAATTTATCTGAAATAGGTTCTTCATGAAATATAGATTTCAGAGGAAGGCCTCATTAACCACTCTTTCCTGGATAAAAGTCATAGATGATGCTGAGTTGGCCTTCACTGATAGGACTAAGCAGAGAGTCCCAACAAAATCATATCATACAGCAGGTCTCACATGGGAGGTTTATTGGGAGAAGAGATAGAGGCAGCCTTTGGTAGAGAAAAGAAAAAAGAAAGAGGGAACAGGGATAACATGTTTTTTATTGGGCCCATGGCCCTTGTGCAAAGGGACATGCAACAGGACCCGTGGCAAAGTGACAAACACAGACATAATGCTGGATCTTCTTGGGCCACTAGAGAAGGTTTGTCTCATTACTGAGTCCCTTGAGAGCTGGCTGTAAAGATGCCTGATTGTCTTGAAGTTACTTCTAGCAGTCATTGGTTGTGCCGGATTGCCAACAAGCTTTGCTTTTAAAAATACTTCAGGACCAGAATTCCATACTTTGGCCAGAATTTTTACAATATCAACACTCTGCCTTATAAAAGACACTGACTTAAAAAATAAAGAATAAATTCAATTTTATTTGAGATATTGAATAGTGCGTTTTAATTATGTATTAAGAGAATGTATCTGTTCCATTCTTACAACAAGTATAGCTCTCTTCCTGGACATAGATTGCAATTGTTATTTTAAAACTCAAAGAAACTATCAGTGCAAGAGAGCCTCTTGTCTAATGTGTGGTGGAAGAGACAAGAGAGAGATTCCCTCCTCCTCTTCCTCCTCCCTAGCTGCCAATGTCAGGCAGAAGAGCTGCCCCCCCCCCCCCGGGGTCATGAGAGCAGGAGAGCTGGCCCTGTTCCTTACCAGATGCAACACTCGGGAGAGTGGATCCTGCACTCCACCTGGGCAGTGGCATATATCTGGCCCTGGTTGTGGAAGTTGTGGATGATTTAGCACTGAAAGCAGGAGAGTAAGAGAGCTGGCAGGCTGACCATCTCAGATGCCTTTCATGTTAAGATCCAGGACTGTAAATTGGCCCATACCCAAATCTAACCCATTGATGGACTTCTAGAATGCATGAAGTTGCTGGTCCTAAAGATCCCAAATTGAAAAATCTCCATAAAATGGGGCAACAACAGGATATCTGAGAGAAGACCCAGTGAGCTTCCAGTATTGATAAAGTAGCAGAAGTCAGAGGACTCATACTAGACCAAAGAGTCTTTGTGTAAGCATCCATGATTTGCCAAAGAATGATACCTCAGATTCAAATAATTTGCAAAAAGCACAGTATGTTTTATTCTACAGAAGTCCAGTATACAAGGGTCTTTACCACTTAGGGAGCCATTTAAAAAAAGAACATTAGCAACTCTTCCTTGGATTGCCTTAGTTGAATGCCTTGGGACAATGTGCAGGTCATGACAGAGGTACGAGGAACTCAGGTGGAACTCAAAGTGCTTCCTGGGTTTAAGGGACAAAATGAGTAATTATATGTTTTTTTTTTTAAATCAACACCCAGAAAATTCTGATGGTTGTAAGCCAATTGCAGTAAAAAATGGCTGGGGACTCTACATTGAATACATATACTATACTTAGGGTTTTTTCCAGACTCCTGTAGACCTGAAACATGACTGATTTGAGTTGTGTTCCACCATGGTAAGAAATTTTGTTAAAAACAAAATTTTCAGGTCATCTCGGCATATTTTGTAAAAGTGGAGAGAATAATGGCAAATACTTCATGAAGTTTCTTAAGAATAAAAGAATAAGCAAATAGAAAATTCATAGAATACAAGTTGTATATGAATAGACACCAGAGTTAGTAGGGACTCATTAGAATGTAAAGAGCAATTTATAGTCTACTATAAGAATCTAGTTATTATATAATGAGATAGTTATATAACTGGAATATTTCTAAATTATTGAAGATATTTCAGTGTTTGCTAAATTAGTTCAGTACAAAATCAAATTATGATTAATCCTCAAAACTTTTCCTAGAAGTAATATAACAACTGATAAGTTATTTCTCCACCAGTGAAGTAAGCCAATTCAAACTAGATTATATTACATTAAATACAGGATTGTTGGAAAGCTGCTCTCTGGCTGGTGAGTTCTCTGGTCCCATGGAAGAAGGCCAGAGAAGTAGGCAAGGAAAGAGAGGAGAGGGAGAGAGAGAGAGAGAGAGAGAGAGAGAGAGAGAGAGAGAGAGAGAGAGAGAGGTTGTTGCAGGGGAGACCAAAATGTCTAGATTATATAAGAAAGAGGCTCTGGGGAGAAAGACAGCTCATTCCCGGGCAAGAAAATTCAGGGTTCAGGACAGGGTGTGCCAGGGAGGACTGAGGGATGCTGGGACAACCTGGAGGCCAGGTCTGCTTTGATATGTAAAATATGCATCTCAGTCACTTGTCCTAGCATCTGAAACCAAGTAACTATATTCTAGGTACTCACTATACACATGTGTTTTAGACTGACATTCAAAATAATAATTGTTGAGTTATTTTCTGTTACATTATAATATATTGTAAATGCTTTTAAAAGAGGACAATTGTTATTATATAAAGGAGTAAACACACATTTTAAAGTAAATGGCAATTAATAGCAATTTCTTTTCTGTTCTTTTCTGTTGACAAAATAACATGTGAAATTTTGTGAGAATAACTTACACTTCCTATTGCTTAAATATTAATGTTATATTGTACTATCATATTGAGGTATACATATGTCTAAAAACCCTGAAAAAAATCTTTCTTCTCTCTCTCTTTGTGTGTGTCCATTGTGTGTGTGTGTGTGTGTGTGTGTGTGTGTGTGTGTATGTGTGTAGAGTATAGGAATATTCTTCCATGATGTAGATAGGGAGGTAAAAGGGCAATCTCAATGCATGTCCTTGCCTAGCACCTTTGTGGAACTGGTTTTCTTGCAGTTAACAACACCTACATATGCTAGGCTAGCTGATCCATATGATCTGGAGATTCTCCTGTCTCTACCTCCCATCTCCCAATAAAGTCACACTGGAATTACAGAAGGTTTTTATTTGGATTCTGGGAATCCAAAGGCAAGTGATCAGGCTTGTATGCCACATGCTAAGCCCAGGATGTGGCTCAAAATTTTGGAACACTTTTTAGATTTTAATTTATTTATTTGGTGTGTATGTCTATGGATACACACATGGAATTACACACAAGTAGAATTCAGAAATAATTTGCCAGAGTTGGTTCTCTTCTTCAGTTCTATCAATTCAGACCCTGTAACTCATTAAATCATCTCACCAACTCCAGTGGAACCATTTGAATTATATTCTTAAAACTCAGCTGGCCAGATGAATTAGTTGGAAAAGAAAGCTGCATACTTGTCTGAGAATCTAAGTGAATTACAAAATTATGGATTTCTTAAGACTTTAATATAAACTCCATCAGTACTTTACATGTAAAATATTTACTGGTAAATTCATTGGAAATTGTAACAGTGTATGTGTGAATTTAAAAATTGAAATAGAGCGTAATATACAGCCTTTCATCTATTCAGGAAAGAGCCAGATGGTCATGTAATGCTTTAACTTGTTAATGCTCCCACTGGTCAGTTGTTTAGATTTTTCAATTTGGAGCTAAGCACTAATCCCTCATGTCAACAAAAGGAATTCTCTTATGTAATTACACTTATATATAATCTTCAGATCTATTTATATCTAAAGGTTAAGATCCTCCTAAAATTATTTTTAAATACAGTAACTTTTTACACATACAATACAATAGTCACAGAAGTTAGAAACGTATTTAAAATAATCACAGACATTAACAATATATATATATGAATAATTATAGAAGTTAGAAACTATATATACTATATTAAATATGATAAAATGTGTTTCAACCTAATACTATTAAGTCTATTTTTGTTTTATGCATCTATTTTAATTTGCTGATGTGACCACTCCATAATTGTTTTTTCCTGATTTAATGAATTCTATTAGTGAAAAAAGTCCTCAAGAGCAGAAACAATCCCATAAGTACTCATCTATAAGCACAGTGATTCTATTTAAAGAAAAAATATGCTAAAACATGGGCTGAGTACAGATGTACAACATTCTAAACTGATGTGTACTTTCAGGAGCCTCGGGGAGGGGGGTACAGGCATTGTTAGGGAAGATGCTGAAGAAGCAGAGTCAAAGCTGTCTCGACAACAGAACCTTCTTCACACTACTCTCTCTCACCCTGTAACAAAATACTAGATGTTCACTTTTAGTTCTTCTCCACTCACCTGCTCCTCTACAGAGAGCCTGCTTTCTGCCTCACCTCTATAAAGAAATCATTGCTCTATTTCAGAGCCAGCCTTCTACAACTCTCAGATTTCAACCACTATGAATTAGGATCCAATGTTTCCTTAAAAGTAAACTACTTGACTGTTTCTACATCATTGAAGGACATATTAAGTTTAACCCATCTTTCTCATTTGCTGCAGAATTTAATCAGTCAAAGTACTCTCAGGATGTCTCTACGTACCTAACTTGTGATCTGTTTTCATTGGCTCTCTGGATACTGGATTACAGGAATGGACCACCACTCCTAGCTTTCCTCTTGTGTTTTTATTCACACTGAAATAAGTTGAACCCTGATGTTTTTCTAGTATCAACAATGTCAAGCATATTCTTACTTAGATTCACAATTTTAGACTCCTTTAAAACCAGTTGATATTTGGAATAAAACACTTTATGAATATTTTCAAATTTCTTCATAGTCTGCATTTTGTGAATAGAGTATAGTTAACCTAGGTTAAATAATAAGTGAATGGTAAAAATATCTAGGAAATTAACAATAATGAATTAACACCTGTAAGATTTAATGGTATATGCCCTGCTATGCTATGAAGGGTGTTTCTCTCTAATTTTATGCTGAAAAATAATCCTCAGATGAAATTAAAAAGTAGAGTGGTTAGGCAGGTGGCAATTTGCGAGTGTAGAGTGCTCATGAATGGCATTAGAGCCTTTTCAAAACAGAAACCATCCTGGAGGGGGGCAAATTTCTGTGGTTTCCACCAAGCAAGGGTAGGTAGAAGGAGTGCACAAAGAAAGAACCAGCTGACACCACACATAACATATAAAAGAGCATTTATTTTTACCCTTGAAAACTAAGAAATTATTTTCTGTCACTTATAAATTACCCGATTTGATGCTTTTGTTATAGCAGTCCATAGAACTTATACTTCTTTGCTTGTTTTCTAAAGATTCTCAAATCCATGTGTTACTTTCCAATAGAGATATTCCATGTATTAATGTTCCTTCATTAAATGTAAACAGCATTGTTCACATAAACAACATGGAGATAGCAGTGTAGGATGCCCAAGGTGATCTCTAAACATCTGCTTCTGATACATATTCATCTTCTCTTTTAAAATAAATGTATCAATTAAACAAACAACATGGTAAAGAATCTTTAAAAAATAATGCTTTTAAACATCCAATATTAGTCATTCGCGTCTTTTTATAGAATGCTTACATGTAAATATATATAATATTACATCAATATTTGGTATACATATGCATATTATTTTTGCCACTTGTCTTTCAAAGTCCTCACTGTCCCTCAATGAGATTATATACTGTAATTTGAAATTGTTGTTCCACAACTAAATTATATTTCCTGCTTTCCTGAGAAAGTAGGTGTACCTGCTTATCAAGAGATTTTGCAATAATAAAATATCTTTAAAGAAAAAGACAGATTTTGAGGTGCAACTCATATTGAGATGAGGTAAATATATCAGAGTATTAAATATAAATAATAAAACCTGGATAAAAAATCTATACTATAAAAAATATTTTCCTAAATAATTGTACAACAAAATTTTAAATATTTTCTGCTTTGTCAGGTCTCGTTGGCATCTCCCATTTGTCTTTTGTTGACTGAGCCTTACTTTCATTACATGTATTTATGCTTAACTGAAAATGTCTGATGCATTTTAAGATGCCTGAATGGGTTTAACGAAACTCCAGTTGGATCAAGGACCTTGAAACAAGACTGGATAGAAAGAGCCTGATAGAAAAGAAAACAGAAAATAGTTTTAAACTCACTGGCATAGGAAAAGACTTTCTGAGTGGATATGTATATTATAAACATTCAGTACAATAATTAATAAATGAGGCCTCATAAAGATACAAGCTTCTATCAGCAAAGGACACCATCATTGGAGCAATGCAGCAGTCCATAGAATGGAGAAAAATCTTTACAAATTATACATCTGAAAGAAGCTTAAGATCTATAATATACAAAACAAACAAACAAACAACCCTAACATCAAGAAAAAAAGTAACACAAGTTAAAAAATGGAATATAGAATTAAACAATGGGTTCTCAAAATATGAAACACAAATAATTGAGAGTCACTTTTAAATGTTAGACATTCTTAACCACCAGGGAAATGCAAATTAAATCTACTTTGATATTTCCTTTTACCAAACTCAGTTCAGATGTACTACAGAGCAATAGTGATAAAAATCACATGGTAATGGTATAGAAACAGACAGGTCTCTCAATGGAATAGAATTGAAGACCCAAAAATAAACCCACACACTTATGAACACTTGATCTTTGACAAAGAAGCCAAAAGCATCTTCAACAAATGATGCTGGTCTAACTGATGATCTGCATGTAGACGAATGCAAATTCGCCAGACCCAAAGGGACAAACATGGTATGCAATCACTGATAAGTGGGTATTGGTCAAAAGTTCAGACTATCCATGATACAACTCACAGACCATAAGAAGCTTAACAAGAAAGGTCCAAGTGTGAATACTTCAATCCCACTTTGAAGGGGGAACAAAATAATCATGGGAGGTAGAGCAAGGAAGGGATCTGGGTGGAAGAGGAGAAAGGGAGGAGAAAAGCGGGCAGAATCAGATATGAGGAGAGACAGGAGAGAAGCCCATAAGGTCAAGAGAATGAATGGAAATATGCAGCAGTGTGGGGTGGGTTGTGGAGGGAAGACCTCTAGAAAGTCCCAGAGACTAGGATATGAGAGGCTCCCAGAACTCAATGGAGATGACCTTAGCCAATGTGCCCAACAGTGGCGAGTTGGAACTGGAAGAGACCACATCCAGGAGATAGACATGGCCCTAAGTTGAGGCATGGGACACCCATACATCTTCAAAATTTTTGACCCAGAATTATTCCTGTCTAAAGGAAATGTAAGTACAAAAATGAATCAAAGACTGAAGGAAAGGCCATTCAGAGACTGACACGACTTGGGATCTAACACGTGAACAGGCACCAAAGCCTGACAGTATTATTAAAGCCATGTTGTGCTTGTAGACAGGAACCTATCATGGCTGTCCTCTGAGAGGCCCTGTCAGCAGCTGACTGAGACAGATATGCAGATACTTACAGCCATCCATTTGATTGAGGTCGGGAATCCTATTGAAGAGTTAGGGGAAGAACTGAAGGAGCAGAGGGCATTGCAACCCGATAGGAATAACAACAGTATCAACTAACTGAACCCCTTAGAACCCCTGGAGACTAAGCCACCAACCAAAGAGTACACATGTCCTGGTAAGTGAACTCTGGTACATATGTAACAAAGGACTACCTTGTCTGGCCTCAGTGGGAGAGAATGAGCTAAATTCTGTAGAAACTTGATGCTACAGGGAAGGGGGATTCTGGTGCAGGTGAGATCCATTGGTGGGGTGGGAGCACCCTCTCAGAAGCAAAGAGGAGAATATCAAGAGGGGACCAGGAAGAGGGGTAACCTTTGGAATGTAAATAATTTAGTTTAAAAAAGAAAAGAAAACCAATCATTATAAAAAATGACAGCACATGCTGATGAGGATATGGAGAAAGGAAACCACTTGTTCACTACTAATAGGAGTGGGATCCAGTAAGACCAGTTTGGAAAATCAGTGAAGAGTTCCCTCTAAAATCTAAAAATTATTCTTTCACAAGACCTGACCCTACCACTCTAGGTACACACCTAAAAGAATACATCTTACTATAGATACATTGTTCAGGCATGCATCTGTTCATAACAATCGGAAATTGAAAACATTCTAGATGTTCATCAACACGGTGCAAAATGGTTTAGCAGTTAAAAGCAACCGAATTTGAAGGTAAATAGATAAATACAGAAATAATTATCCTAAGTAAGGTGACCCAGATCCAAAAGGACAAATACTGAGTGAGTTTTGTCTATACATGGTGGCTTCTAACTTTTTGAGATGTGTATATGAGTAGCTACAGAGGTTATAGTAATGGGACAGGGCAGAGGAGAATACCATCCAAGGAAGGGAAAATGGAACAGTTTACACAGAGATGATAGAAGACAATAATGAAACTTTGCTATACTCATAGATCATTGCATCACTTAACCCTCGTCAAAAGCTTCTCCCTGCAGCAGATGTTAATTTAAAGACATAGTAGTAAGTTTCCCCTATGGTCAATGTCCTACCTTATTTCAGGTTCTTGGGCACTTTAACACTGTCATGTTGCAGAATAAGAATGGTCATCTGAAGGCTAAGGATAGAGTTCTCTCAGCACAAAACAATCTTGGGATCTTAGCATTCAAAACAGTGAGGTAAAAAGCTTCTTTAGCTCAGACGACCTGATCTGTGGTATCTCGTTATGGAATCACTACGAGTGTTGTATCCAATGTCTGTGTTACTTGGAAATCTCAAGATCTTGACGACATAACCACATTTTTTTTAAGTCACATGGCTGAACAAATATTGATTCCCAGGGAGAACACACCTACATCAAGGCTGATTGCCTGCTATGGGAAGGGAAATAACTCATTTAATAAATGTGTGATAACTATAAAGTGAACTATATGGAAATATAGGTCAAATCTTAGTCATGACCTATAAGTTATTAAGAATAACCTAAGTTATTCAGGAGGTTACCCAGAAGGTTGGATTTTCCAGTTAAAACTTATCCTATGGTAATTCATTCATCTATAAATACACACCCTGACAGTCTCTGTTGAGCGCTCTTGGGGTTCTTCGTGGTACCCTCAAGGCACCACTTGAATTCTTACATCTAACAGCCCTGTTTCTGTTTGATCATTAGGGCAAAACATGCTTAGTGTTTGCTTTAATTGAAAGTTCATTTTGTCAACATGAAACAGTTCTAGTTGGCTTTTTATCTAAAAACATCCTCCTAGATCAAGGTTATGTTAAGGTACCTTATTTGATCCAGGAAGCACATTTTCTTTCTTTAGTATAATTAAAGTCAAACACAATATGAGGCAGCTCTTTGTATCCTATTAAAGTTCTTTCTTTTAAAATAGCTGGTATTGTTTGATCCATCCAGTGTAGTTTTATATTAGGCATTAATCTCTGTACAATAATCAGAAAATAAATTTACACAAAAATATTGCAGACAAGGTCAAATGTGTTATTGATGCTACCTGGATTTCTCATAATTATTTATGAAAAATCTTGGTTTCTTATTTCAGAAATATAACTACATTTGTGGTTTATTATTTTCTTTTTTGAATGCCATAAGATCCATTCCTCCACTTATGCATTTTAATCTACAATACTAGCACAGTTTATTATTTTCTTAATAAGATAATAAGGAAGTCTTCTATTTCCATTAACTTTCATGATTCGCATTCATAGTGGCATAAAGCTCATTATCATTAATATTAATCAGTGTCATCCAAATTAACCTGGATCTGTGTTCTAACTGGCTGGCTCATGGTGATCTTTCAGGGTGATTATGATTTGATAAATTAGAGGCATAGTTACATTATAATACTTCCTTACTCATAAGCATGCGCTCTATGTTCATCCATTAAAAGAATATATGTAGCACATACCATCTCACAACTCTTTAATAGGTTCATAATTTCACATAATTTCACATAATTTCTTGTGGTTTTAAATGAAGGGGTTTTGACAAGCAAAATCCATCACCCAAGGTATTTGAAGGTAAGCATATAAACTTCTTGTTTTCTTGTCTTAAGCCCCTACTGAGCTTATGTTAGAGTCTCTTGTACAATAGTTTGAGTGTTGGTTGTTTCTCCTTCTGAAACTGTCATAACATTCTTCAATTTAACATTTTTTTAAAAAAAAAATTTACTCAAAGTAGATGTCCTTTGGGTTAGCCATCTGTTTGGCTATATTGCCAATATGAAGCTACACTGTACTACTGCTGCCATTATGATCTAGTTCGAATTGCAGGGAGTCAGAAGAGATAGGTACATGACAAATGGATTTTTTGCTCTCTACTTGGCAGTGTATGGATAAGGTAGAGTGATTTCACAAATTTGGTTAAAGTTCTGACTGTTATGTCCAACTTGATAGACATGCAAGCTTGTTGTGTGTTTACTGTGACCTTCATTCCAAGGATTATTGGGTATGTCAATGCTAACAAAGTCAACTGGTGAAATGCGATGTTAACTATATAAGTTCTATACATCATTTCCAAATCCAACTTCATGATTTTACTACAAAGTATAATTTATCTAATAGAACTACATATTATTTTAATATTGTTTTACATGTGTGCATGTCGGTGTACCACAGGCATACCTGATATCCATAGAGGTCAGAAGAAAGTGTTGGATCCCTAGAACAAGAGACATAGTTATGATCCACCATGTGAATGCTGTGATTTGAAGTTGGGTCATCAGGCTGGAGAGATGGCTCAGCCGTTAAAGGCTAGGCTCACAACCAAAAATATAAGTTGGGTCATCTACATAAGCAGCTAGTGCACTAAACTACTGAGCTATCTCTTCAGCTCCTAGACGTGTATTTTGTGTATTTAATTGAAGTTGTAAACAGAATATGTATAGCTCTTCCATTATTTACCATCCCTTGTCTAATTTCCTATTAATCTATCATTTTGAGAATCACTAAGGGATATGATAATTCTATTGAAAATATTCTTTCTTCATGTCTTGCTGCATCATATGGAAAACAAGAGCTGTGAATTGATGAACTATGATAAGAAGATGAAATAATAGCAGAACTCACTTCAGTCAATAGTGAATTGCAGCATCAACTCTGGAATGCATCATCAAATCTTGTCAGTATCCACATATATCCACCAGAGACACAAATAGATAATGCAGTCTGTTGTCCAGCTATGTACTAAACCACTGTAGGTACCATGCCTCATTGTGAAGTCCACACATTGACTTTTGTCTTGTCAATCAGGCCAATTTTCAGTAGTAGTGTGTAAGACAACAATCAATGCTATGGATCCCTTATTTTGTTTATCTCTGTGGATTTCCCATCATGTTCATTAATTTTGTAAATTTAACTTACCACTTCAAAAGACAGGCTTGAGTCTATTATGTTGATTCAAACATCAGATGTTATCTAATTGATTAAAACACTTAAACATTCCCAATTCCATTCAACTTTAAGTTTTCAGAAAGTGGTGTTATATATAGGAATCACCTTGTTATTGTTTTTATTACCATGCATTTATTTATGTGATGTGTTCTAGTCCAGATTGCAGGAAATTTTGAGATCATGAAAACAACCTCAGAATGATGGTACCTAAATGGAACTTCAGTGAAGGTTGCATATACACTTTTGTACACTAAGGGGAGGGGTTGTTGTTGTATTGCTTTGTTTATTTTTTTTTTTCTTTTTTAAGTGTAAGATTTCTCAGTAGAGTCTGTAAGGTAGCTCAGCATTGTAATAGATATACTAGTCTTGCACAGGACCCATGTTTGGTTGCCAGAACCCACATTGGGAAACTCACAATTTCCAGCAACTTCAACTCCAAGGTGATTCATCTGGCATCTAAATGTACTGCATTAACATGTATATTTCCCATACAATAAAACACATGTAATTTAAAATAGTGAAAGTAAATCTTTGAAAAGAGAAACATAATTTCAGAATCCCTAAGATATTTTACTCAGATTAATTGAAATTTATCAGTTCTGTTCTCAATACGCAATATTGAAAAACTAAGATGAAGAACCTCATTAGAGCTATAGTTGTAAAAAAAAATTAGTATGACCTCTTTTGACTGAAGACCAGTACCTGGTAATTCCTATTTTAAGTAAAATATTTTCACGGAAGTGTCAGCCTTGTTAGAATTATTGTTACAACCCAGCTGTCACACTGTCTTCTTCTACTGTCTCAGCGCAGTGACCATGAACTCTAATAAAAAATGTACCCAAACAACTTTCCTGTCATAATAACTGTAATAAGAAATTTGATTGACAAAAAATAAATTTAATGACAATCATTTGAGCATTGATAATGAAGATACAATTTTTATATCTCTCTTCACCCTAGACTGCCCATTTTCTTTGTGTGAGCGTTCCTCATTTCATTATGGATGCTGGTAGAAAACGGTCCTCATCAACTGAGCACAACACATTGAGTTTTAAAATGGTTGGGTGCACTACTGCTGAGAGCTGCATTTTCAGGGATGTATAACTATTTAGCATTTGGTTTATATTCTCAACTACTTTGTCCACAATAATTGCTTTACAATTCTTAATAGTGCATACAAAAATGTTTAAAAACTGTTATGGAAATATCTAGACCTCTGAACATTTTTCAATTCTTATACAAAATAATAAAGTAAAATTAATAAGAATGCCAGATCCCAACTCTAGATAGGCTAAAAGCAGTTCCTCACCTCTGCCTCAGTTCCTCCAATTTCGATCCCTTAGTCTCGGCCCAAAATCTGTAGCAGACCACCTGATGTTGGGCTTACGTCACTTCCTGCCCCTATCTGCAGTGGGTCACACATATTTTCCTCTACATCACAGTCCTTTATCCTAGTTCTCAACTCCACCAGGCATTCTCTGTTAAACTACAGGTTTCTCAGGCCAGGAAAGCAGGAAGACTAAAGGAATCACATGCAGATCTTTACCTCTCTCTCCTTCCTTCTAAATCCAATGGGAATGTAACCCTCATCTCTGTAGCAGACTACCTGCTGTGGCTTCCCCCTCCTCTCTGCACCATTAAGAGCTTCTCCCCTCCCTCTTACACACACACACACACACACACACACACACACACACATACACAAACACACACACACACACACACACACACACACACACCTTCTCAAACTTTCTTCAATCATCCTATTATCCCAGACCTGAACTCCAGCAGGCTTTCTCTGGGAATCTGCCAGTCAAGGCTGTCAGAAGAGCAAGTAGGCCAACCATGTAGGTAGGAATGCTTCAGATAATTCCAATTCTTCTCTTTCAGATCCAATTACTGAGTCTCATTGCCAGCTCTGTAGCAGCCTACCTATTGTGGCCTTTCTTATGCTCTGTTCAATTTCCCAGGAGACTGAGCAGATCCTGGTTGAATACATACTCTGGTTTCTTGCTTCCTGTGTACTCCGTCAATACCACCTAAGCCCATTCCCATTATTAAAGCTTAGCTCCCAATACCTAGAAACACATTTTACCTGAAACTCCCAGTAGTCACACTTATAAGGATTCCAGAAAAATTCCCTGCCATGTAAAAGACAACCAAGAAATCCATCTAAGAAATAAGAAGGGCAACAGAAACCATAGAACAAAACTCCCACTCAACAAAGACTAAATATCAACACCTAGAATTTTAATCTTCCGACAGATTGATCATACTTGTATGTATACAATGGAAGTCTAAGCAGACACAAGTAAAATTGAAATAGGTCCATATATGTTATGAATTATTACATATTAACCACTACGAATTAATTCATATTAACCACTATGAATTAAAACTGGATACTAATAACAACAGAAACAACAGAAAGTTTACAAACTTTAAAAATTAAACAACTTCCTACTGAATGAAAAAATAGACCTTCCGGTCTGGGCCAGTGCCTTGAGCAGACCTAGGTTGCCAGCTCTGCACCCAATCCCAAAATCCTCAGAGGAGGCTGAACTCCCAGGAACTCTAACAAGACAAGGATCTTAGAAGGCATGTTTGTGGTTTTTCTACAGGATGCTGAAGGAACATGGTTGTTGTCAGAGTGACGGTTAAGACATACTGATGCCAGGACAAAGTTTGATGCTGACTGTGTGAACTTGCTGAGTGCTCCTTGACAGTGGTGACTGAGAAGTGGTATTGGACAGATGTTCCCAACCCACCTTTGCTTGCCTATATCCCAGATGGGACAAGCTGCCTTGCTTCAAGTTTTTCAACCCTGTGGAACAGAGTATCAAAAAGATGAAGTTATAATGACTCTTGTATTTTTCTTAAATGTGACAAGTTATTCAGACTCAATCATGAACTGGTCTAGAAATCAATCCAATATTGGAAATAACAGTCTTCACTTGGAAGGCTGGTTCTGGACATTTTCAGAGACATATTTGGAAGTTAGCTGCAGTTCTCTATGATGTTAGCAAAACATAAAGTTGGGACAGGATCTGGATTTCAAACAAATGTTAGTATACGTGTTAAGGAACTTTTAATTGTCAAGTTAAAATTACTTTTGTTTATTCTACAGTATTTAATGTAAGTTGCATTGATTGTACACTTTAAAATTGTGTCAGTGTGTTGAAACCTGGCATGTCTGTTGCAGAGGTCTATCAATCAGTTTTTGTTTTATTGCCATGAATATTACAGAACCTTGGCATTCTGAAAAAATCTTGCAAGTACTGGAAGAAATGAGTCAGGCTTTAAGCAGAAGCAAGAGGGTAGTGGGCTTGATTATTGCTGGTATAACAGCTTTAATTACATTAATTGCTAGCACCACTGCTTCTGCAATAGCTTTGACTCTAGAAGTTATGACAACTACTTTTGTTAATCACTTAGCAAAAAATATTACTAATATGTTGAGCATACAAAAGAATTTAGATAGGATTTAGAACAATTAATTGATGCTCTTTATCCTATTCTAATTATTGGAAGGAAGTTCAGAGTTTAAGAGTAAGGAGCCATCTCCAGTGTCATGCCAAACATCATTAAATTTCTGTTACTTCTAAAATTTACAATGATAATCATTATAATTAGGAAAGAGTTTAAAGACACTTGCAGTGTATTTGGCATAATTCTAACACCTCTCTACATGTTTTAACTTTGCATAGTGAGATTATGAATTTAAAGAATGCTGTTCTGCTGTGTGTTGATGTGGCAGATATTGCTGATAAAATTACAGATGGCCTAAGGTCAGTATTTCCACTTTGGTCAAGCTTCAAGAGTGGCATATATAGCTTGATCATGCTAGCACTTTCTGTTCTAGGAATACTTTTATTCCTTACCATTGTGTTAAAGCCTGTCTCTAACAATATTAACATGTTGGCAGCCAAAGTACACTGCTTGAAAGTGAAAATGAACTCCCAGACAAAGTTATTAATTTAATAGGCTGGCAAGCCAAGGACAGGTAAGTTTCTGCACAGAGCCTTACCAAGCTAAGACAGAAGTGCACTGCTTTTGGTAATGCATATTCCATGATAGGTAAGAAAGTCATTCTTGTCAGAATGACCTAAAACAGGCTCAGCCTTATTTATGAAATAAAAAAGGAGAAGAAGCAGAGAGCTTTTGTGGCTGCCTAACAAGAAGCTGACATTGGCCAAGGACAAGGAAATGGACTGCTTGACAAGAATATGACTTTGGCCAAGGACAAGGACTTAGGCTTCAGGCAGGAATCTGACATTAATCTAGAACCAAGCAATAATTTCAGGCAGGAATCTAAATCTTAGTCTAGAACAAAGAAGTAATTTCAGGTAGGAATCTAAATATTAGGCTAGAACAAAGAAGTAGGCTTTAGAGATGAAAATGACTTTGGGCTAGGACAGGGAAGTAGGCTCAGATATTTTGGTCATACTGATAAGCCCTTAGAAATAGTGATCATGGGAGTGATCACAGAACTTTGTTTATTGCCTTGTTTGTTCCTTGACTATTTGTATTTATTGTCTTGGTCATTCCTTGACTATTTGCACCTATTGTATTGGTAGTTCCTTAACCTAGAACTGACCTTTATACTTGCATGTAATTAAAATGGTATAAAAGCAAAAAGAAGGAGGGGGGATGGCATAGGGGGTTCCAGGGGGTGGGAATGAGGAAAGGAAATGACATTTGAAATGTAAATAAATAAAACATCTAATAAAAAAGAAAAATGGGTGAAGACAAAAATTAAGAAAGAAACTAAAGCCTTTCTCAAGTTGAATAAAAATTAATACACAGGATATCCAAAATTAACAGTACACCTGCAAATTCTAGAACAAAAGGTGAAAAAAATGTTATTTGATAAAATCACAAATATTGAAAGCCCCCTTTCTAAATTAACTAAAAGGTGTAGACAGAAGAACCAAATTAATAGAATTAGAGATAATCAGGGGACCTTAAATATGGACACTAGAAAAATTCCAGAGGATCATACCTTAAAGCCCAGCATCCAAATATATCCAAAGTACACTTCATCCTTCCACAGAGACACTTGCTTAACTGTGTTCATTTATGTTCTAGTAATAATAGCCAGAAATTGGAAACATCTTAGCTTTCCCTCCACAGAAGAATGGATTAAGAAAATGTGGTACATTTACTCAATGGAATATTACTCAGTTCTAAGAATCTCAGCCCATTAACTTTGCAGGTAAGTAGATGGAACTAGAAAAAAGTCACCCTCTTTTAGGTAACTCTGACCCAGAAAGACAAATATACTATTTATTCATTTATGTGAGGATTTTAGGTGTGAGTTAAATATTACCAAGCTATAATCTGTACAACCACAGATGTTAGTTTAGAGTAAGCCACTGGGAGGTTGGGGAACAGATAGATCTTCCTAGGAAATGATAATAGAATTGGTAGATATGGATGGATTAGTGGGGTATTAGAATGGAAAGATCAAGTGACTATCAGGAGAGAAGAGGAGAAGAGTGAGGGAATATTTGTAGAGACATCTAAGAGCTATTTGTGGGACAGAATTGGAATGCAGCATAGTAGAAGCTTCCTAAAATGTTGTACAATCAAATTATTATAATAAAATTAGGCAATCAAAATAAAACAACCAAATAATGTGGGAAGCAGGGCCCCAAGTGGACAGCTCTTGTCACCAAATGAAGCTTCTTGTACAAGTATTGTGTTACACCTAATTGAATGGTTGGCCAAAATGGTACTGTAATGATAAAAGCCAAACAAGCCAGGCTGTAACCAAGACTACAGGTTGCTCACAAAAATAATTGATAACAAGGCTTCATTACTAAAGGCAGCACCTATACACATCATTGAATATGGAAAAGTCAAAACAGTACCTACCTAGATCTTTCATCCTTAGAATTTTAGTATAGTAAAGTACTCTGCTTGCTACAAGGAGAAACAAAACACTAACTCAACCACAACCCTTTTGCTCTACAATGGCATCATTCCTGAAAGATAAGATAATGGCACAATGGCTATGGTGATAATCAGCCAATATCTGATTTGACTTAAAAACCACTCTATATTTTATAAGATTGAATCCATACCCAACACTGCTTTGGCTATTAACCTGAAACTGAATTACTCATAACCCTAAGTGAAAATCAAATACTACTGTTCTAAAAACAAATAAACAAAATAGTGGAAATAAAGAAAATTGTAATGATATTCTGCCACACTCATAGATCTATGCCTTGCTCAGCCATCATCGAAGAGGTTTTCATCTACAGCAGGTGGGAACAAATACGGAGGTCCCCAACCTGACAATATGAAGAGAATGAAAAACCTTGGAATACTCAGTCTTAAGAGGGATGTCTCCATCAAATATCTTCCCTCAGGGCTTGGAGAATCTTGTAAAAGAGGAAGCAGAAAGAGTGTCTGAAGAAAAGAAGGCCCTCTAAATCAACAGGATTGATGTGCATATAAACTCACAGTGACTGAGGAAGTTTGCACAAAGCCTGCATGGCTGCGACAGATGGGGATGCAGACAGAAAAGTGACGACACTTCTAAGGCCTGCCATGCTATGTGTACATTCTTAAATTCTGAACAGACAAAGCAGTCATCCTAGTCTTGCCTTCAACATTTTAATAGTTGATTCCCGTCTCCTCTGTGAGTTCTTTCTGTCTCAGTTTCTATCAGCACATAACAAGTAACGGTAGCCAAGGCCAACCTGATTAGCCAGCTTTCAATTGTGAGTATCCCATTTTCTAAGATACATTTTGTTATCATGAAGAGAAAAGAAGATTCTGGGAAGAAAAATCTACAGTTTGCACAGCTCTCTGACAATAGCGAGATTCTAATGGAGGGAATGTGAGAGTGGGGATTGAGACATTTGCAGCAGGAAGCTGTACAAATAAGTATTGAGATTTTTTTTCTTAATCTTCTAAGTACTAGGCTGAAACACTAATTTTCATTCAATTTTCTAGGTTTTACTTAATCTTGTCTTGGATTCATTTCTAATAAAACTATGTCCTTTATTACCCAGGCTGAAATGAAAACCCTGGTATAAAAATTAATATTTCTGTTAAACTGGTATAAAATGAAAAAGGCTGAAATGAAAACCCTGGTATAAAAATTAATATTTCTGTTAAACTGAAAACATGCTGCATGTCATATCATAAATGACAGATGTGCCTCTGATCAGCTGTCACTAAGTGCTGATCAAATAAAGGGCTGAGCACAAACTTAATATAAGAACACTGTGGAGAGGGCTGGGTTGGTGGTTGTGGGTGATACAGAGAAAAAAGAGGATGTCTTACTTAATTCCTCAAATGCACTTTTATCTGTTTTTCCTAACCTCTCTTGATATTCATTAAAAGATCTGGCAGGAATTCCATCATGAGCTTAACTTTATCATGATGCCGTATTTAAACATTCTTATTATTTAAGAACATAAATACTAGTGTATTCAAAAGGATTTATGTCAATAAAAAGAAGAAGATGCCTTTAAAGTGAATTTATAATGTATTCATTCTACAACTGCAAATAGTCTGCTGTGCTTGAAGACCAAAGCACTGAAGCCTATTGAGTATGGTTTAAAAAGCATGAGGTAAACTGACCCTTTCTTTCTCTAAGTAGTTTACAGCAAATAGTGTCTAAGTGACACAAACCTGTCTAACTCATATAGCAGAATACCTGAGGTATGTTAAATTCAAGGAGAAAAGAAGTCAATTTCCCTCACAGTGCAGGAGGCGTAGGGTATATCTGTGATGCCCTTCCTGCTGTAAGAGTACTAGGTAACACAAGACATAACATGATGACAAGTAGAGCACATTCATGTATGTTTACATCCTTCTTATGTAGCCAATAATAATTAGTCACAGGTATTCATCCTGATGACTGTATTCACCTAGTCACTTTCTAAAAGCTCCATCTTTCAATACCGTGGTGGGAATACGTTTCTAGTCTCTTGGTATAGCAGGGTGTAGGAGCTACAGCAATTGGTCACAAATATACCAGGAAGAGATAAAGGAATAGAAACATGGACAAAATATAATAAAAAATAGTTCTGTTTCTAAAACTCCAAATAAGCTTTGCATATTTATACCTTCACCACAGGTTAATCTTATCAACATGAATTTTAGACTATCCTAAGACAATTTTATTACATTTTTAAAAATAATTTAAAATTTTAATGATATTTAAAATCCTTCTAGTTCACTCATGTTCACAACCATTATCAATAAAAAAAAAGTGTATAAAAAAGTGTATATTGGTAAAAGTGTATATTGGTAGTTACAACACAATATAAATATATATCTTAAAATATGGAAAAGTATGAAATATCTTCATCTGATTATTTGGTTTTCCTGTGCTGTTACCCAGTTGTTCCCTTTGTCTTAAATGCCCTAATATTTTTATTATAAAGTAAAATATGTCCTTCCTCAAATGTGTATGTTGAACTTTCAAAATAGTACCTCCAAGTAACCATGTAGATAGACAAAACTTTTGTATTGACTAAGTAGAATGTGATCATTTGTGTGTGCTCAAATCTAATGTGGCTCATCTCGTGGAAGCAAGAGAATATAGACACATGACCATGTACAGACAAGGAAAAGTGGAGCCAAGAAAGTCTGGAAAATTGGCTTCAGGAGAAATCTACACCATTGATATTTCAAACTTTTCTATTCTAGTTTTCGGAACCATATAAAATAAATCTCCCAAGTGTAAGCCTTTCAATCTGTAATCTTGTGTTGTGCAGCTATGCCGTACTTAAATGTCCTCATTCTTTAGTTTCAAATGTTTATGTCTTTTTTGCCCAGCAAAGCTTGTAGAAAAGCTGTTTATTCCATGGTGATATTTGAATATCATTTTCCTATGCACCTGCAAGTAATCACTTTATCATTTTAATTCACAATATTCCCTGACACTTTAATTTTGCTTGGAAGTGCAATCTCTTTAGAAGTATACCTAAGCACACAGGAAGATGCTTAATACATTTTTGTGTTGTTTGTTCATTATCGAATCCCTTTACGTAGCAGCCTGGCCTCAAATTCACAATCTTCCTGCCCTACCCACCCAAGTGACGAGATTACAGGAGCATGCCACAACATACAGCTTAAAATATGTTCCTGATCTAGGAGGGTGTGTCTTTGGGTGTCTTGTAGTTGGCTCTGAAAACACCCAGATACTGAATTCTCAACACAGAAGGAGATTTATTAATGCAGAGAAACAATGTCATATCCCCACCCTCATCTCACCTCACCCCTGCTACTGGGGCAGGGTAGTGGTGCCGTCGTTACACTTGGGAAATTTGTATCTATATGGTTCTGAAAACTAGAATAGCAATCAAAGATTGAAATATCAAGAAGAGACAGCAACAGGTTATCGCTTTTTGTTTAATTTGGGATTTTTGGGTTTTGGCTTCTTTTAGGGATTTTTAAAAATTTTTGTTTTGATGTTGCTTTGTTTTTAAAGGGGTAGTATGTGCTGAGGTGAGTTGGTATAAGTTGGTATATCTTGATTAGACAGGTTAGCTATAGGGACAGCCGATGCAGACTCATGTGTTTGAATGTTTAGCCTATCTGGAGTGGCACTTTTAGGGGGTGTGGCCTTGTTTAAAGAATTATGACACTTTGGGGGTGGGCTTTGAGGTCTCTTATGCTCAATCTATGCCTACTGTGGCATGTATTTCTGCTGCCTTTGGATCAATATATAGTACTATCAGTTTCTTCTGCAGCACCAGGTCTGCTTGCATGTAGCTATGTTTTCTTCCATGATGAACATGGACTCTGAAACTGTAAACAAGTCCCAGTTAATTGTTTTCTTTAAAAGAGTTGCCATGGTTATAGTGTCTCTTCCCAGTAATAAAACCATAAATGAGGCACCAGGGTAGCTAAATAACTGTTTGATATCTGGACCTTAGTATTTTGATTTCTGATTTTCAGTCTCAGGAATGAGTCAGTGACCAAATAGGGGAATAGACCTTGGGGAATTAAAATCTTTTCCTGATCTATGTGTGTGTGTGTGTCTTTGGAGGTCTTTTAGTTGGCTCTGAATATACCCAGACACAGTAGCAAAGTTTATCAAGGGAGAAGGAAAAGGAAAGGCAAAAGCTATCTGTGCTATGTTTTCTATGCTTGGGCCTCATAGTCCTTTGTCTGCACTTTTTTTTTTTTTTTTTTTTTTTTGCCATTGGGTCACTGAGTGTTGAGTATGTGGGTTTCATTATTCTCTCTGGTAGCTTCCTGTTGATATTGGGGCATCATTGTCAGGGATCCAAGGAAACTGGAGTGCTAGTCTTGGCTGGGGAGAGGAAGCTGTGTCAGTCATTGTCCAGACTCTGCTGAACCATACTGGGACTACAGAAGAGCAGACACATTGGAGCAGTCTGTGAGGCTGAGCCATCTGAGACTAGCTACTTTGGAGCTGTGTAATACACATATTCAGAGAGAACATCCAAGGCTAGTGAATTGCTAGAGCAGGTTGCAGTTATTTGAAATCTGCTGGGACAAATAGACTAGGGACAGAAGGTAACGTTAAGGAGGGTAGAGGGTTTTCTTTTGTAATTTTGGATATATATTTAAAACTTTTAGGCTCACGGTCCTGGTAGTTGGGGGAGAGAAGTCCCAAGACCAGAGAAAAGTGCACAGATCTTACCCTCAGGAATGGACAGATGCTGAAAATTTGGCTGTTGATTGACAGGAGTGCTTATCTGGAGTCCGTTTGACCTGGGAGATGTGGATTCAAGCAGACTTCCTGAAGCTTACAGTAATTTTTAAGTTTATTAAAAGTAAAAGTTTTATTATTTTTTGTAATCTATACTAAAATTCACTTTATAGAAAGGACAGTATACTCATGTCTTTGAGCCATAATAGAAGTCTGGGAATTCGAGCAATATCATAGAAGAAAAGAGATCTGAAACAATTTTTCATATACCTTAAACTACTTTTTAAGACTCATACCTTAAATCACTTTCTCAAACCCTTACAATTTACTTAAGCTTTCATATCTATAGACCTTAGGCCTTCATAACTGGTTATTACAGGCTTTCTCTAAGATTTTATATCCCTAGACCTTCATAACTTGCATTTACCTACCTTAAAACATTTTCTTAGGCTTTTATAATTTCATACCTGTATAACTTGGTGAAAGTGAAAGGTAGGGGTCATATAGTGGATGTGGTGTTAATTTTTATACAGTGACATTTATTATAAGTTTGGATTAGGTTCTGTTTTAAAAAAAAGTTTTATCTAATAATCTAGTGGGATAAGAGACAGATGAGTTTGGATAAAAGATAGAAGGTGTATTAGGGTTTCTATTGCTATAAAGAAACTACATGACCATGGCAACTCTTACATAGAAAAATATTTCATTGGAGCTGGCTTATAGTTCAGAGACTTAGTCCATTGTCATCATGGTAAAAAGCATGATGGTGTATAGGTAGACATGTTGCTAGAGAGATAGCTGAGGGTTCTGGATCTGGATGTGCAGGAATAAACAGATTGAGACACTTTTCTTCTAAAAAGGCCACATCTACTTCAACAAGGCCACACCTTCTAATAGTGCCATTTCCTGTGAGTCTATGGGGGACAATTTTCTTTCAACCACCAAACGAGGGATTTAGCATTAGAGTGGCATATTTGATGTAAGTAGTGAATCATGTTCAGTGGTGAAGGAGGGTTAGGTATGTTGCTATCTGAATTGTCTAGTAGGATAGCCTGGAAGGAAGTGGAGTGGGATGTGAGGGATGACAGGGCAGCTTGACACAGTCCTATGTCTGTGCCTTTATTGACATTGAAGGGTTCAGTCTGATGTGCCTTCCAGTGAACTAAGCCAATTTGGGAAGGTAAAAGAGAGGCCTTGAAGAGGTTATGAATATATGCAGATTTAGTAATTGAGTTAACTTTCGTGTTTAGAAATCTTCATTCCTCCCTGATGGTCAAGTATGTTAACAAGATATGGAAAGTGTACTTGGAGTCTGTGTTCATGGCATATTTTTGGAGACTTGGAAGGCTCTGGTGATGGCTATTTATGCTGCCTGTTGATTGGTAGTTGTGTGCAGGTAAGGCCATAAGGGTACTAGGAGGAAGGAGTTGGAAAAGGAAAAGCCTTTGAGAGATCAAGTTTAGGGTGTAGTTTGGAGTGATCTGGAGAAAATTCGTGTACTCCAACTATGGCTGGAGGAGACAGGTGAATAGGGCTGTGATGAGGGACCTTGACATAAGAAGTGAGATGAGATCATAGGCTCCTGGAGAGTGTGCGCTGTGGATTTAGCCATGTCAGTCAATATCATCATAGATCATGGAAGGATAAATTATAGTAGGAGGTATAATCCAAATGGCCTATGTATCATTTTTTTTAACCTATACAATTACCCTAGGCTTCTATGTTCTTCTGTGTTCACGGCTGGGCAGTAGTGGTAAGTCTTCAGCTGTTATACTTGGAATTGTGACTTTGGCTGTCATACCAGTTCTGAGAGAATGTTTCCTATAGAGGAACCTGGGATAAGTGTGGTGGGTAAGTGGGAGGTGGAGGATGGGGTTGCCTTGGGATTGGACAAAGACAAGGATCAAGCACTAGAATATTTTGTTCTCGGGGAGTAGGGTTTTGTTTGTTTGTTTGCTTGCTTGCTTGCTTGCTTGCTTGCTTGTTTCAGGAGTGGGTTTTTAAGAAACTTGGGAAAACTGACCTGACTTCGACCAGGCAGAACAGGGAAATCAATCCCAAAGGGTTTACACTGTGATCAGAACCCTGGTAGTATATGAGGCATATGGCAGTTTTCAATGGTTACTTACCACAATCCAGATAGAATTATTATGTCTTATCTCTTCTTTGGAGACTATGGGGGTTTTGGTAAGCATGTTTCTATAAATCCCCTTTGTACTGAAAATTTGGTGTCTGGTTGTGTTCTGATCCAACTCTGAGGCCCATCCTCCTACCTTGTTTCCATGACTGGCTGAGGGAAGGGGAAAAGGCAAAACCTGTCTTTGCAATGTTTGCAATGTTCAGGCCCAACATAACTCTTCAGTGTGCCCTTTTTAGATTCAAACAGATAAGGTAAGATCCTGTAAAACATGTATCAGGAGTTATAAATGATGGACTAGTATAAACTACTACTGAACACTGATAGAGAGATGTGAGGGCAACTCTGCAAAAACAACAGAAGCATTTCTTTTTGTAGATATGGTGAGAGGTTTCAGGTACAGAAAGAATAAGTCATATTTATAATCCTGGGTGAAATAATGTCTTAGGGTTTTACTGCTGTGAACAAACAACATGACCAAGGCAACTCTTATAAGGACATTTAATTGGGGCTGGCTTATGGGTTCAGAGGTTCAATTCATTATCATCAAGGCAGGAACATGACAGCTTCCAGGCAAATGTGAGGCTGGAGAAGCTGAGAGTTCTCATCTTCATTCAAAGTCAGACAAGAGAAGACTGACTTCCAGGCAGCTAGAATGAGGGTCTTAAAGCCAATGCCCACAGTGACAAACCTACTCCAACAAGACCACACCTACTCTAACAAGGCTAGACCTCCCTGGGCCAAGTATATAGGAACTATAACAATATCTTTATCTTTTATAGACATAAATAGATTGTTTTTGTTATTGTTGGAGGAGGTGGGAGTGAACTTAAAAGGCTGAAAAGGGATGTGAAGAAATACTGAATCAAATCTTAAAAAAATGAGCTGTAGATAGTTGCCATGTTGAGTCTTGATGACACATAAATGCAAGTCAAGTGTTAAGAAGAGCACGGTACTGAAGAGAGTGGCCCAGCAATGTTCTTTAATGATGTTCTGCTCATGAGTTTGCGAACTCAGTAGTTTGTTATGTAGAAGAAATGTTCAGCATTCCTTACCTTAATAGTAAAGCCAGAGCTGCACAGTCCTTTGTTGTGCAAACTAAGGGAGGTTTTCCGCACATAGATGATCAGTTTCAAAAAAACTCCATACCCATGCATTTATTGCAGCCATAAGTTTAGGTAGTTTAAAAAGTAAATACATGCTGAATATAGACATACTGAGTAGAGAAATACTCACTGGAGATAGAAAAAGGGCACTTAGTTCTGACATATTGAAAAGAATTAATTTCTGAAGAATAGCTGCCATTGATGGTTATATAAAAAATACAATCTCAGCTTGAGATATTATATTACCCTTGCACCGTCTGCATTTGAGGGGTAGATAACGTAAATAACCAGAAAGAGATTCGAATCAAGAAAGGGAAATGATTAATGACCATCACTCTGAGTTAAATTTTATAATTATATTGTCCTTTTTGGAACACCAGTAGTGGTTGGTTTCAGAAACATGAAGCTAGTAATAAAAGGCAAATTGAACCTAATAAATTTCCCCACACACAAAGATTTAAAAGTGACCCTGTGCAAAGGCAAGGTTAGCGGGTCAGTGTCCACGTGTTCAGACAGACGAGGTATGATCCTGTATGACATGTGTCTGAAATTACAAAACATGTTCCTTAAAAACTTGAAATTTTGATTTAAAATCCACTGCCCTCATGGATTGACAATTCTATGAGCGATTAAAAAAAAATAAGATAATATTTCCTAAGGCATCAAAACCCTCTAGTATTTTAAATGCTCTTAGGACTGTGTCATGTTGTCTCCTAAATATACAACCTTTGAAGACTCTCTTTTATTGCTTATGTAAAGATATATGTCTGCCACACATGTTAAATGTTGAACTAGAAGGTACTTATATGTGTCCTGTGATTTTTCACATGTTTTGGGGAACATTATTTTCATCACAATATGTCATTTAGATTAACATTAAATGGATCTTACTTTTTTGCATATGTTAATACCGTGGTATGTGGTGTGAAGGAAGGCAGCACATGTTCTGAAGCACTCGTTAAGTTCAGGGTACAACATCAGGGCTGCACTCTCTCCCTCCACCATGTGGCTTCTGGAACTCACAGCATCCGGCTTGGTGGCAAGGGCCTTCACCCATCGCTTTGGCAACATGTTTTATTATTGTTATATTAAATTAAATTAGTATTTTGTGGTGTTTGAGTCTCTTTGTCTCTGTTTCTGTGTGTGAGTGTGTGTGTGTGTGTGTGTGTGTGTGTGTGTGTGTGTGAGTGTGTGTGTGTGTTTATGTTACCATATTCATGAGCATATACTCAGGATTCCATGCATGTGCATTTTTGGAGGTCAGAGGTGGAAACCCACAGTCTTCCTCTGTTGTTTTCTACCATTTTGGTTTTTTGAGACAATATTTGTTAATGGACTTGAAATCTCTCTATATATAGTATAGGTTTCCATTCTTACTACAGCAAGTAACAATAGGTTTAACTCTCATAAATGACTTTTAGATTCTTAGTGATATTTTACTTAGATGTAATTTTAACAGCAAATAATCAATTAGATAGTACAGTAATTTAATATGTATTCATATACAGGTAGTTTTTGTAGTATACACAGCACTCATTAGAATGGTGCTTAGTTCTATTAGTAAAACTCAGTTGATACAGCATCGTGGCCAATTCTACAGCGTCCATTAGAGTCCTCTAGATGCTCTATGTCCTGTGATCATAACAAATGTGCATTGACATTTATCTAACATTACAGTATAATACAGAGAAGTATCACTGACCTAAGTATCTTATGTGCCCCTACCTACCCATCCTTCCATCCTACCAAATCATCAGGAGCTTCTGAACATTTTAATGTTTTCATTTTCTTTTCTTTTACCATATCTTATAGTTAGAATCACATAACATTAAGAATTTCCATATTTACTTCTAAGCTAACTCCAGATCTTCTTAGGGTTTGATAACCATTTCATTTCTATAGATATTTTTTTATTGTCTAAATGAGCTACTTTACTTGTTCATTTGTCTATTGCAAAGCAACCTTGTTGATTCTAAGTTTTGTCAACTGTCAATAAGCAAACTGCTATAAGTATCTATGTGAAAGATGTGTGGTTTTAACCTCAGCTGACACTGTCATGTTTTTCATCCCCCTTCCCCCAAGAAGAGTAATATTAATATAGAAGAGACAATTAAAAAGTATTTGTTAACTAAAATAAATTCAATACAATATAGGTAAAATATCTATGAAAGCTACTTGAGAATGCAAACCTGGAAGATGGAAAAAGAATGCATTGTTTATTTTATATAGTCTGCACACTGAAACCAGACACAAATATTTTTTCTTTCACTTTCAATGGCTCTATCAAGAGAGACGCTTTAATTACATAATATTAAATTCTATTCTAGGTTTCATAGCAAAATACTTTGAAGAAATTATTTTTGTTGTAATTTTATTAGAATTTACTCTTTCATTCTGAATGTTGGGCAGATTTTATTTGAAGCTAACAATAGAAGCTTTTCAACATAAAAGTTTAACTCGTTATCTCCACAAAAGTTTTTATTTCTTATAAAAATGATTCAAATACACTGAGAAGTAGAGACTGGTTGAAATGTTGTTGTCAGTGCTCAAATGTGACTGGGGATCTGTGTAGGTACATGATACTCCTGCTTATGGTTGTCTAAAAGTTCATCACAATTCCTTTTAGTCACTCCATGGGGGATAATATCATTCATTAGGTAGATAGTACACAGATGTGTGGTTGCATATTGTTGTAGTCCTAGAGCTTATGACCCTATGACACTAACTGGTGTAGAACAGAGCTTGCATAGAAGACAACCTTGGATCTTCTTTTAGAAAAATAGAAGACACTTAAAAACCACTGCATTCAAAATTCCAGAAGAAATTATTTTTATAGACCTAAAAATGCCCTAAAAAGTTAAAAAGTTTTAACATTTAACCCTAAATGACTTAAAAAGTTAGGAGAAGTAAGGAAATTTCCCATTCTGTGAAAGAATAGCTTCATCCAAATCCCTGATAAGGTCTCTGGTAAAAGACAGGATGAAAAGAGGTTTAACACTGAACCAAAAATACTTACTCTAGTCTTACTGAGACTTTCTGTTCTTATGAAATTAGACTTGAGAGGTTAGAATATATTTGTATTCAAATATAAAATATAATATAATATAATATAGTTCAAATATAAAAGATTTTCTCACTTTTTTATGGACTTGACACAGTCATGTGTTTATCATGAGACATCATTTTTTTTAATGGGAAAAACTTCTGGTTTTGTCTCATCTTGGTCAATAGTAGTTTCAGGGATCCTGGTATTCTTACTCAGATATTAGTATAAAATGGGAAGTTTTAACTAGATTAATACATAAACTAGATGGTCTTCCCCATAATAATAAATCTTGAGCAAGTGGAGCTGGAGAGATGGCTCTTTGTGGCTAAGAGCGCTCACTGCTCTTCCAGAAGACCTGGGCCTAACACTCACAGGAAAGCTCAGAAACTGTCTAGAACTCTAGTTCTATAGGACTTAACACTCTCTCCTCCATCATCAGGCAGCAAGCATGCAAGTAGCACATAAATCCATGCAGAAAACTCACCTATACACAATGAAGTTTTAAAACATAAATTCTGAACAAATGAAACAAGGATGAAAAGAGAGTTTACTGAGTTGTCACCATGGCGACTATGCTGGCAGCTGCAGCGGAGGCAGATGTCCAGGTTGCTGTGCCTCCTGCTGCTTGCCTTTCAAGACTACCTTAATTTTTAATTTCTAAGGCACAGCTGTTGAAATCCACATCCTAATATATTTCCTGCATATCCTCCTCTATGCTAGTCAGTTAGAAATATCTGTATAATATCCTAAGGTTTGATGAGGGCCATTTTTAGTAAAGCAAGTTAACTCCCTAACCACTCAGATTATATACCTCTCAAAGTCTTGAAGATGTAGACTTGGACCTAAATTTAAAAAAAAAATGGCATGTAAAATATCATTTATTAAACTAAAAAATATCATCCAAGTTTTATAATGTGAAATTTATTATCAACCATGACTCATCACTCTCAATGTATAACTGCTGTCTTACATCCTATTTTTTTAGTAACTCTCACTTGGGTATGAGACTTCTGTTATCTAGAAGTAGAGGCGTACAGCAGAGTACTGGCAACAAGATATTTTAACATGGAAAAAGGTGTTATTTTAAAGCTGGCAGCCTCTTCTCCTTCCAGATGGAAAGCAAAATATACCTGAGAAGAGGTTTTTATTTTTACTCTCCAAAAATTGAGACTCAGTTGGCTCTTTTATATTAATTTAATAGATAAGGAATGAACTTTTGAGCTTTTGTATTCACAAGTCATCCCTTTTCAATACTCTTTGAGACAGAGTGGATATTAGATAGTACTACAGGCAGCTGTGAATTTTCAAAACAGAATAGTGAGCAAGAGGACAAGAGAACCAGTGCTTTGGTATCATAATGTCAATAAAGGACCTTGATGCTATCACACACACACACACACACACACACACAAAGAGAGAGAGAGAGAGAGAGAGAGAGAGAGAGAGAGAGAGAAACACACACATCACATTTACACACATACACAGACACACACACCACATTTACACACACATACCACATTCACACACACACCACATTTATACAAATACACAGACACACATCACATTTACACACAAATACCACATTTACACACACACATACTATTTTGTGCATTTTCTATAATTCAACAGTTTACTAACCTTCAGTTTTATTTTATTTTATATATTATAGTTATTATAAATGTATGAAGGATGTTCAAACATTGTAGTTATATGAGACTTATAAACAATATAGTAAGATCATATTCAGTCTCCATAGCCCTCTCTTATCTTTCTGTCTATCCTAATTATCCCTTCTTCTTCCCAAATAGTTAGATACCTCCTTTCATGTTTATGTGCAGATCTGGTGTGCGTAGCCACGGCAACTGTACCTTCATGATGACAACTTAAATACATATCCAGATGACAACATTTTATAGTACTCTTCTTAATTTTTTGACTCTCACAGCCTTTCCACATCCTCTTCCATAAAGTTTCCTGAACTTAGAGGAGATGATACTGTTCTCCAATTTGGGGATGAGTCTGAATAAGGCAACAACAACCTATGTTCAGCACTTTATCAGTTACATGTTTCTATGTTAACCATTCTTCACTGGAAAAAAAAAGGCTTTTTAGAACACCACTTGTGCATAGACATAAACATAGATAATTGGAAGGCATTTTAACTATACATCCATTTAGCAAAATATCAATAATAAATTCATTGCTAAGTTCTTGTTCTCTTTAGCCACAATCTTTGACCAGGTTTACAGTGAGAGGAATCTAACCCCTCCCATAGAGCAGGTCTCAAATATAACTAGAATTGTAGAGGAATTTTAATCCAGCAACATGGTTGCTCTAGTAAGGAATCACATCCAAAGTCTTTCTAGCTCTATGTGATCAAGCTGGGATGACACATCTTTAATACCTCTGCATATGCCCTTACTTCACACCTTTAATCCCAAACAAAGACATGTAATTGAGGAACAGAGAGAGTGAGAGAAAGATTTGACAGAATGAGTCAAAGATAATATATGCCCAACTCTTAAGAAAAAAGATAGAAAAGACAGTGTACTTAAGAGCAGTGCAGAGTCAGGGGTGGACAGCAGTTCAGTGAGTACAGTTCAGTTGAGTTCAGTCAGTGCAGCGGGTTTCAGTTGAGTTCAGTTAGTTCAATGCAGTTCCATTCAGTTAGTGCAGTCAGTAGTGTGTAGTTCAGTTAGTGGAATTCAGAGGCAGTTTTTTTCAAGCAGAGCAATTCAATCAGAAACCAAGAGAAGAGAGTTTGAATCAGTCAGCTTAGAGAGGGTTTTGAGCCAGAACAGTTAAATCAGGTAGCCAGTGTTCAGAAAGACTAGAAATTGTAAGCTTATTAAGCAGCAAGCCTCTGAGACAACAATTATATCTGTCAATTAAAGTTACTTTTACACAGAAAGCAACTAGTTATCTTTTAAACCATCATGCCATTGTGATTCCAGAGTCTATATCTTTTTGGTGAGTCAGTATTGTAATACATAAAGTCCACTGCTGTGTAAGACCATTAATCATTTTCTCCTCCAGCATCCTGCATAGCACCTCTAGTGTAATTAATGATAACTAACAGGAGAAAAGCATCCAACTGAGTGCCACCTTAATTTCCTGTGAGTTGTATCCAAATTAGTTGACACCATCAACAGTACAGTCTAACTGTATTTCTGATAGGCATCCACGTCCAGTGGATGTATGATTTTGGAATCTCTGAGGATAATCTATTCTTATTGCTGAAGAGACTGCATACCTGAATCATAGAATATGCCAAAATCAAGTTGGTAGTTACATGGAAGCTTCATCCTTACTGGCTTCATTCATACTGTTGGAAGGTGCTGTGCATGCTACCAGAGAAGAAAAGTAGCCACGAATCTTACTCACCTCTGAACACTTCAAAGAATAATTAATGTCTGACATGGTAAGACATAAACACTTAAGCAATAGTAGCATGAACATTAGGGCAGTAACTTTCTGATTGGTTTTAAGTCCTGTTCCACAAATTGAAACAAACTTTTTAAAGGTTGATTCTAAAGACATTTAAACTCCAAAATTATTGGAAAGGGTTGTTTACATCAACATAAAATGTTTCACAGAATTTTTGGCCTCTGTGTACTAGACACAACAGTCCTTTCTGTCAGTTGTGACAAACAAAATGGGTTTTGGGATTTTTCCAGATGACCCCAGAGGATAAAATAGTTCCCATAAAAATTCATCTAGGTGTTTCTAATTAAATTCAGTATCCCTCTATAATTAAAGAGTATAACACAATGCAATGTCTTCACGGTTGGTTAGTTATCATCAATATTAAAAAAAAAAGAAGTTATATGTTAAGTCAGGTTAAAGTACTATTAAGTTTTAGAATGAACATAGATGAGAAATTTGAATTAAACTTAAGGATTTCTGGGGTTGGAGCCAAATTTTGTAGCTGACAGAGCATCAGTTAGCTGATAAACTACCTCCTGAATCTAAGGAATTGTCACTTTGTGTAAAACTACTTTAACCTAGAAGAATGTAACTGAGTAGAAACATTTTTAAATTTGAAAATGTTACACAGTAGGACTAGTAAGAAAAAAGTATATAAAAGTTTGGTTCTATGTTTTAAAAGAAGTTCAGTTTTAACTTAGTAATAAGTTTGTAATAGTAATATTTGATATACATTTCTTGCTGCTTAAAGCAAACAGAAATTGCCAAAGTAATTGAATCAACCAAGCAAAATTTGCTCTGCTAATTTAAATATTTAGAGGCTTTTAAGTTTTTATTACTTATAGACATTTTAATAGGTGCTTTTAAGACTTTACTTTTATGCAATAAATTTATAAGATAATTAGCATTAAACAATGTATCAATCATCTATACCTTTTTACACAAAGCCATCAGACAATCAGGATCATGTGAATATTTCAGTGTATACAAATTTTTCAAAGGAACTTAGTGTCTCCTTTTGCGAAAGAACTTGTTTAACTCTTTATATGTCTGTGTTGACATCTTTTAAGTTGTTTTTGTAGGTAAACATAACTTCAGCAGAACACCCATCTTGAAATTATGGGGTTCATTCCCATGAACCAGTGTCCTGGTGCCCTACTGTTCTGCATATACTTCCTGTAAAATAGAACTAACCCTGATACTACTGTCACTTAAGAATATTGTAGAACACAAACCAACATTTTTGATCTATTACTCAAAGCATAGATGAAGTAATTTAAAAACACAACAGTAAGGTGAGTAGCTGTTGCAGTACTAAGAGAATACCACTATGGGTTTTTAAGCCTTTTAATAATATAACTTCCACATTAAGAAAATATACATGAACAGAGATGTGGAATGTCTAAAATATTAAAACAAAAATAAAAATATAGTCTTTCTACCACAAGACTTTATTAATGTAGAAAACTTCAAGAAATATTAAATATCTAGTTAAGAATATATGTGTACATTAGCAGTCTCACATATTATCATTTTTAAGTTCATAGTAATTACTGAAGACTTTGGTGGTTTTTAAAAGTCTCAAAATTAAAGTTACCCTTGGAAACAGCTATATTAGTCCTTTGTATATTCCAAAAATAAACAAACAGCATGTTACAGACTAATTATATATACATGTTTATGTGTTCTCTATAGTTCAGTTATGGAACCAGCACATAGGTGACCATCAATTATATAATGAATAAAGAAATTTCATGTATATGTTGAAATATATATATATATATATATATATATATATAAAATTTGATTTATGCACTAAATAATTCATTAAATAATATTTATGTAATTTATGTATGAAATATAAAAAATTCTTTATATGTGTAAAGCACATTATATATAATATATATATATTATATATATATATGGAATTATATATTTTAAATAAAAATAGAGACAATATATGTAACTGTACATTATCATATTTGGTAAAATAATCCAGACTTAGAAAGATGTTTTGTTTTTCCTCCAAGATTTTATATATGTATAAATAATTTATATATACATGTACATGACTTGAAAAAAAAAGCAAGCTAATCTGAGAAAATGATGACAATTATAAAGGCATGGGAGTACATTGAGAATGTAGAGGAGCTACTGTGGTCAAAGTTCATGATATGTTTAAACAAAATGTATTTATTAACTCTATACAGTTAACAACAAATACAACAAATAAACATTATAGATTTTTTTACTCAACAAATATAAATCTATGACATTCATTTTAATAGTTACATATCATTCCAATGAAAGGAAATGTAATGCTTAACTTTTTGGTAGTATGTTTTGTGATGAGTGGTTTAATTTTTAAACAACAAATTATTATGCCAGTGCACAGTTCCAAGAAACAAGTTTTCATTCTATAAAGAATCTATATAAATACTGAAGCATGGATTTTCAAAAAGCCAGTAGAAAAATGGAAAGAGAATATAAATGTAAAGTTATGAGAAGTGAATTTTAAAGATATGAAGAACTATTCACTAACCTAAACAAAGGTAAACTGGATAGCAGATAAGCCTTTTTTGAGGAAAGAATTTCAAGAGAACACAACCAAGCAGGAGAAGGAATTGAACAAAACCATCCAGAACATAAAAATGGAAGTAGAAAGAATAAATAAGTCACAAAGGGAGACTACCCTGGAGATAGAAAACCTGGGAAAGAAATCAGGAGTCATAGACATCACTAACAGAATACAAGAGATAGAAGAGAGAATCTCAGGTGCAGAAGATACCATAGAAAACATTGACACAACTGTCAAAGAAAATGTAAAACGCAAAAAGTTCTTAACACAAAATATCCAGAAAATCCAGGACACAATGAGAAGACAAAGACCAAACCTAAAGATGATAGGTATAGATGAGAGTGAAGATTCTCCACTTAAAGGGCCAATAAATATATTCAACAAAATTATAGAAGAAAACTTCCCTAACCTAAAGAATGAGATTCTCATAAACATACAAGAAGCCTACAGAACACCAAATAGACTAGACCAGAAAGAGATACTTCCCGTCACATAATAATCAAAACACCAAATGCACAAAACAAAAAAAAATATTAAATGCAGTAAGGGGAAAAGGCCAAGTAACATATGAAGGCAGACCTATCAGAATTTCACCAGACTTCTCACCAGATACTATAAAAGCCAGAAGATCCTGGACAGATGTCATACAGACCTTAGGAGAACACAAATGCCAGCCCAGGCTACTATACCCCTCAAAATTCTCAATTACCATAGATGGTGAAACGAAGATATTCCAAGACAAAACCAAATTTACACAATATCTTTCAACAAACCCAGCATTACAAAGGATAATAGCAGGAAAGCTCCAATATAAGGAGGGAAATTATACCCTAGAAAGAGCAAGAAAGTAACCCTCTTCCAACAAATCCAAAAGAAGATAGCCACACAAAGAAAATTCTACCTCTAATAACAAAAATAACAAGAAGCAACAATCACTGTTCCTCAATATCTCTTTACACTAATGGACTCAATTCCCCAACCAAAAGACATAGGCTAATTGACTGGATACCTAAACAAATCCCAGCATTTTGCTGCATACAGGAAACCCACTTCCATGACAAAGACAGACTCTACCTTAGAATAAAAGGCTGGAAAACAATTTTTCAAGCAAATGGTCCTAAGAAACAAGCTGGAGTAGCCATTTTAAAATCTCCAGTCCAAGAACACAAAGGGAGGGATGCATGGCTCCACCTGTATAGGTAGTTGAGAGTGGCCTTGCCAGGCATCAGTGGAAGTGGATGGTCTTGGTGCCTGAAAGTTTGGATTCTCTAGTGTTGGGGAATTTCCAGAGCAGGGAGGCAGGAATGGGAGGATGGTGGGAGCACACCCTCATAGTAATTGGAGGAGGGGGGATGGGGAAAGAGGTTAGGCATCAGTGGAAGTGGAGGGCCTTGGTGTCTGAATGTTTGGATACCCAAGTGTTGGGGAATTTGACAGCAGGGAGGCAGGAATGGAAGCATACCCTCATAGAAACTCCCAGAATTATATGGATTAGACATGACAGAAGCAGGCTACCAGCAGAGTAGATTCCAGAATTCAAACAAAAAATTATCTTGATTCTAAAATTTGTTTTGAGAATTGTATATTGCAGAATACACAGCCTTGCTGTATCTACTCATCAAGCAAGCTGAACAGACCTGCTTGAACCTCTGATGTCCTGAAATTTCAGCTGGATGCAGTGAAGACACATCGTCTAATATTTAAAAGTGACTCTCAATTATTTGAGTTTCATATTTTGAGAAGCTATTGTTTAATTCTATATTCCATTTTTTAACTTGTGTTACTTGTTTTTTGATATTAGGGTTGTTTGTTAATTTGTTTTGTATATTAGAGACCTTAAGCTTCTTTTAGATGCATAATTTGTAAAGATTTTTCTCCATTCTATGGACTGCTGCATTGTTGTAATAATTATTTAAAAATGGCTGCCAGTCAAGCCGACTGTCTAGGCCGTAGCGTCTCTGCCTAGATCAGATGCCATGTTCCGAGGCCATGAGCCAGCCAGAAACACTAGCCCTGCCACCCATGAGATGCCAGAGTGGGAGATGGCTCTCAACTTGCTCTCAGGGAAAGAGGAAGATAACATAGAGGAAAGCTTCTGAGAAATATACAGAACAAAAGAAATGGACGGCATCATGGTGTGCTGGCTACAGCTAGCAGTACAGTCTAGGCTGCAGCGCTCACCCACACAGGTTTCTGCTCGGATAAAAGGAACTTTTGGACATAGGACTATATCCCTGGAAATATGGAACATGTAAGCAAGAAATTCAGCTCTTATGCTTGCTTAATTTTACATAGTTAGAGGTCACCATATTAAATAGAACATTCCCAAGACATTAATCTGATTACAGACTTACCCATATTTGCAGATAATCAGCCACTAATCCAATATAGCAGTTGAATTGATTAGAGTTAAGGAGACAAAGTCTCTACCTCTCCAGGGTAAACTATGTTCAAAATATCACAGTTTAAGAGAATAATTTGTTGATAATTATATTGTGAATTACAATATTTTATAACTAACTTTTTAAACTCTTTACAACTATTTACACAGGACTCACATCACAAGAGTTCATATCCACTAATCCATCCAGTCTATTGATTTGTTCAAATAGTATGTTCTATTGAGGTCCAGGACCATGGGATTCACTGGGCATGAGGAATCGCAGGATCCAGGTCTTGCCTATGAAGCTTGTTGACTAATCTTGGACAATTTACTCTTCCCAGGCACATTATTCCCACACAGAAAGGAATGGCGCCACAGACTAAAGCAAAGCCTTCGGCATCCACCTCCTCCCCTTCACTTCTCTACTTTTCTATCCTTTTCTGAAGAGCCACATACAAGCACCAATGCTCATGTCTTTTACATACTAAATAGATATTTAATTTATTCGGTTCCAAGGCCCATGATGAGCTTGCCATGACCCTGAAATAAAAATCCTCAGAAATGTTACAGAGTTTTTTTAGAATATATACTGTAAGACTCTAACATAGGCTAATAAGCAATATGGCCTATTTAAGTCCCCCTTATAATTTTTCTCAAATCTACTTATGACTAGAGGCCAATACATAGTTTGTGCATGTGATAACTTATGATAGCAGGCCAGAAAAATGACATATTGTTAAGAAGTGGAATAACCTGATTTGGATCCTGTGGTCCAGGAGCACCCCTGGGTCATGATGTTAAGCAGACAAATATATCTGGAAAGCTCAGAAAACACAAAGAAATAGTAAAAGCTATGTGCCAATCTTGTTTTTTTTAATTTTTATTGAAAATCGATTCTTCTCTCACACAATACACCCTCCCCACAGTTTCCCCTTTCTCTACTCCTCCCTGCTCCCTCTGCTTCCCCATCACCCAGGCCCACTCCCCCTCTGTTTCCTCTTCAGAAAAGAGTGGGCTTCCAAGGGGCATCAAACTGGACAAAAACAAAAACAAAACCAAACAACAACAACAAAAAAAAAAAAAACAGGACAAAAACAAGGCAAAAGGCATCCTATCTAGGTTGGCCAAGGCAATGCAAGAGGAGGAAAAGAGTCTCAAGAGCAGACAATAGAGTCAGAGACACAGCTGCTTCCACTGTTAGTAGTCCCTCAAGAAAACCAAACTAACAACCAGAACATACACACCAGGGACCTGTGGGCTATGTACTTACAATTTCAATCTCTGTGAGCCCAATCTCTTAATAATGAAATCAACTTTGTTCATTCATTTTATGTGTATAAATCCAAGGTAAGTAGAGTCTATGGAAGAGGGTCAAAAAATCCAAGTGGAAAGGCAGACAAATGTGTGCACTAAGACACAGCTGCTGTGTTTATAGCTAATCAAAGCACAGCCTCCTTTGTCTAGAAAGTTTTGACATGAAAGAGAAAAGGCCAACCGAGTAAAATTGTATCCTTATGACATGATTGATTTTGTCCATCTGTCATGAATATTATGTCATGGCAAATACATAGTTCATAGTGTGGTACTTTCAGTAACTCTGGACTTTAAATTTAATTCTGAAGGAATGGAAAGCCACTGAGTATATTTAAACAGAAAAGTGACATTCATTATGCAAAGTCTGTGACTGTGATAAAAGTCAGAAATAGGAGGTTCTGCACTGGCTCTTGTTACCTTTGAAAGTGAAAATGTCAAGCCATCCTGTTTTAATGTCCAGTAGGAAGGACCTGATTTTGCTCATGCCTACCAGCTTATAAATGCTATTCCCCACTTTGTTCTTCATTTGTGAGTGTTCTATCTCTGTTCTGTCCACAAGTGGATTGCAAAGACAGTTTATCTGAGCCAGCTCTGTAAGGGCTCCATCTTTGGCCTAGAGAAGACTAAAACTATTACCTGGCTTCTCTGTCCACAGTGTGAGAGGATGTTCCTACTCCAGCTGAGACGTGATGTGCCTGGACCACTTTGTACCCATGGAGGAGAGGAAGGGGGAATGGAGAAGGAGGATTGTAAGGGTGGGACTGGGAAAACAGGTAGGAATGGAGTTGCCATCAGGATGTAAAGTGAATCAATAAATTAATAATGAAAACTTTTGTTTAAAGAATTAATTTTAATTCTTGTGTTCCTTGCACCACAGCTTTGAGTTTAGAAAGTTGTTCTCCATCTGTCTCTTTTTCATATTGCTACCCACTTTCCTGGAAGCAAAATACAAGTGTGAAAGAGGTGTGGGCTCTCTGACATGCTGCAGTTTCTTTCCTATGGAGGAATGCAGCATTTAGAACTCTGTGGCGCCATCTGGTGGGACACCAAAATCAATCGCTTTTGATGAGTATAGGGCACATTGCAACCTGATGCTCTTGTAGCTGGCACCACAGATGAGAGGATTTGTAAAGGGACTGTTTCACTTCGTTTTGTTGTGAAAGATGATTGTTAAAAGTAAGACAGTAAGCTTTTAATTATTCAATGGCAATGATGTTACTCAGAAAGCTTTAACTTCTTTATAAAAAAAAGAAAGAAAAAAACAAACAAAAATCCACAAGTTAAACCAGTGCACAAGTAACATAGAGACTACATGGTATCTACTTCCCCCCTGGGCAAGGTTTTTAGATATGGGATCATAATTTCTGAAGCCTTTCCTTATGAGCAAGTTATAAAACAGCTCTCTTTATCTTAATGCACAATTAGAATTTGTACCGTTGTTTTCAGCTCAACTCATGGATTGATTTATAGCACAGATGAACTCTCCTCATTATATACATCCAAGCACAAGTGATAATTCAGTTATCTGCTTGCTCTGCTTAGATATTTGTATAGAAAATATGGGCAAGTGAGACGAAAAAGTTTTGAATTCAAGACAAGCTAAATACTTTCCCTTTTGAAATGGTAGGTAAACATTGTCTACCAACCATTATTGAATGTGTGCACCATGTGACACCTGGTGTTTTAGATTTTGCTATTTTAGCCACAGTGTTCTCAGTTTGTTATAACCTTTGATGGACTGGTTGAAGCAGCTTATTGTACAGAGTTAAATAAGTAGTGCAGTGAGTATACTCAAGGTGGAAAAGAAGCCTCAGAAGGTACCAACCGTGACCCTGGAATCAGTGATGGACCCCAGCATTTCTCCATCTCCTGCTTGCTCCTCTCAGATAATCCTACATGACCTGCTTGCTTAAGGAACTGCAAACTATGAGCATAGGAGTCTTGGCAGAGAAGAAGCTGTTGAAGATCCGTTACGTCAAGACAAAAGGAATAACGTGTATGAACACAGCTAGGCGTAGCATTAAAACACCGAATTGCAGCATTAAATAGTGTCTGCTCTTCCATAGACAACTAAATGTTGTGATTTATAGTTGGCTTTTTTAACAAATGCTTTCATTATCTAAGTATCTGGAGAAGATATTAGAGGAAACTTCAGAAATAATATGGGCTTAAAACCAAGGAAAATAATGTAAATAAATATAAAAATACTGCAAGCATTTTTTTAAATCCCCTGGACTCTGGTTAGAAGACCTGAGTTCTTTTAAACTCAATAAAGAAATGCATATATTGAAAACTCCTTAGTTTCTCCTCTTATGCCTTTTGTAGAATGGAATTTTCCTCTACAAATAAATGTAGGCTCTGGTACAGGAGTGGAACAAAAGAGCTCGCTTTTCTAAAGAATTGCTTACTTAACAGTCTTTTGATAATTTAGACATCTGGACTGCTGTGTTCAATCTGTACTTAGTTTGACTCTACTTGCATTCAAATTTTCTCCAAAAATTTCAAATGTAAACCACACACACAATTTCATATTTTAAATATTAAATTCTGTAATGAATCAGCGAATTTAAACACGCTAGCTGGAGTCTCGGCCTAACTTCTGGAAATGCATCCATGGTTCGTGCAAGAAGAATATTAACATGCTGCCTATGTGCTAACCAAGCTACTAAATGTGGCTGAGACTTGCTTCAGAGGAAAATAGAATTGATGATGTACCTCATGGAAGTTTAGGTTAGAATGATCTGTATTCACTGATATTCCAATGTAATGTAACTTTTTCAAAAACCTTTCTGTTTATTTATTATTCATGCTTATATATGATGTGTGCATGTATATGTTTGCATTTCTATATGTCGGGTATAGCTCCAAAGTTTATAAGGAAAGTTTCAAAAATTAGTTCTTTAATTCACTTCTACCTAAGTTCTGAGAATGAAATCAGGTCCTGAGGCTTATACATCAAACATTTTTATACCCTCAGAATTGGCCCATACGAAATGTAATTAAAAACACGCAAACAAACCCACAAAAACTGCAAAGTATGGGCCCAAGCAATCATAGCTGAAAATATGTTGAAGATCCATTTCGTTTTGGAGAGTCATATCTCTTATGGAGTGTCAGTCATTGGCATGAGTGCAGTGCGCTCAGTATGGCCTTCAACAGCATATCAACTTTTATAAGATGATTTGCTTTTGTACAAGTGTCTGCTCACAGGCTGCAACAAAGGCCATCTTCAGATGCGATGGTTTTTGCTTTAATGAAAATAATATTTGAGGGTCTGGAGCAATAGCTTAGTGGTTAAGACCCGGGTTCAATCCCCAGCACCAACATGGCAGCTCACAATGGTCTGTAGCCACAGTTCCAGGGCATCTGGAACACTCACACACACAAACAAGCAGGGAGAACACCAATGTACATAAAATAACAATAAATAATTTAGATAAATAATATTTGAAATAGATGCATCCATTTCATTTAGGTATGTTTAAACCTATGTGTTAATCATACATTAAATAATTAACATATAAGAAACAATAGGAAAACAACTTACTGTAGGATTGTGTTGAAAAGGAATGCTAGCATTCATCTATTCTATTTCACTGCTAAGAGGATTCAAGGGAATCCTCTACAGAAGTTCTCAGTTGTAAATAAACGTTAGCATTATATATCACAGTTCTAACTATTGTTGAGCACCTGAAGCAACTGATGACATCCTCACCACAAAGAGGTGACTAGACTTAATGGCCCTGCTTTAGGAACAAGGACTGTACAGTCTTACCAAAGTGGCATAAACTGAGTCTAATCAAGTAGCAAGACACATCTGCCAGTTTCCAGAGAATGTAGAGGAAATGTCAACCCTGGAAAATGGACAACAAGCATCTAATCGGTAAAATCTGAGTGTAAGAAAGTTGGTGCAGGATCTTTCCCAAATACATTGTGAATAAGTGAAATGAATGAAAGTACAGGAGGTGAAAATATTGAAAGTTGAGCATGCTTGTTACAGCAGTGCTGCAGTGTGCCCTAGCTGGGCAAGATAGTAAAAGAAGTAAAAAAGTGATTATTATAGTAAGATGGCATGTATCACATGGGAGGGGACATGTTCAGTTGTCTTACTAAAGTAAACTGAAGAACAAGCTTGCTAAGAATGCTGTTGTATGTATAGGTATGGTACATTACTTGTGCATATTACTGTGTGTGCACATGTGTGTGCTGACATACTTGTTTAAGTGTAGGCCAGAGATGGGCATTGAGTATGTTCCTTGATTACTTTCATCCTTGTCTCTTGAGACAAGGGATCTCATGGATCCTAGACCTCAACAATTTCCAAGGCTAGCTGGCAAATGATCTCTGCAGACCTGACTGTTTCCGGTGCGCCTGTTCTGGGTTTCCAGATACTTCATGTTACAGTGGATGACTTTCATGTGAGACTCGGGATCTGAACTCTGGTGATCCACTTGCAGAGCAGCATTTTACTGACTGAGCCATCTCCCCGTCCCTGGAAAGTTATACTTTAACCCAGTTGCTAATTACAGTGATGTTTATCTTAAAATAATCCACTCAACTACGTGTTTACTTACATCCTTGGCAGTGTTTATATATGAATCTTACTTTATGTAAGAACCCTACTAACTTAAAGACAATAGATATTTATCCTCAACCTGTGTACAAATGATGCTTTAAATAACTATGAGCATTTTTTGTTTGGATTATAAAAATGTTATATTACCTAAATTCATCCAATCTGGGCAGTACTGTTAATTATTCCAATTTTGCATTTCTCCCTGATACCTCCTGATATTTCCTGATAGATAATTCATCTATTGTTATCCACAAAAACTCATACATAAAACATATTTATGACCATGCAGTTTTAAGAAACAGGTTGACATCTTAAATTGCCTATCCTCCTGACTTTCCCTGGATTTCCATTAAAGTAACAATGAAGCAAGAAGACAGCGTAGGGCTCCTCATGCTTATTGCTTTCTCCTGCAATAGAGTCAGTTTTTTAAAAAAAAAAATTTCCAGTCTAATAACCAATTTCCCAGCATGGCCCAAGGCTGGGCTTTAACTTTAGAAGTGGTTCACTGATTGATTGTTTTGCAGCACATGTGGCCCATGCTGTGCAAGCCAGCAGTGGCTTCCCCAAGGATTCAGTTTAATGCATCCCAGCCCTTGATACTCATTCATACCAACTGGAGGACATGTTAGAAAACAGGCACTAGTTCTACTCTGGACTAATTAAATAAGGGTCTCTCTATGTGGTCATATGTATTTTTGCAACATTATGAACAACAAGAGTAATTTGTCAGAATCAGAATTATACTGAATCCTTTGTAAGATGAGTAATGCATTAATTTTTGAAGATGAAGTATTATATTAGCTATCTGTGTCAACATTTCATCATCAATTATTCTTAAAGGGAAGCATCTATGAATGTGCCTATATATGTTAAGATGAAAGGGTGAATGAGAAAACAAAAGAGTAGTGTTAATTGTCTTGTAGCTTAGAGTAAGTTTGAATTATTTCCTGCTAGGAAAAGCCCCTAGAGTAATTGTGTAAGGTTATTTATAACAATTATATTTACTTTGTATACTCCTGACTATTCTGAAGGGTTAAAACAATCTACTTTCCTAATGTTTTATGTGCTCACAGTACCTGATCAGCTCTGTAAAACAAGAGCAATGGGGTGAAGCCATAAAGAGCATTGTGAGAGAGAGTGTGTATGTATGTGTGGGTGGGTGGGTGTGGGTAGGTGTGTACGTGTATTTCTTTTTCTGTCACTTTTTAAGCAGTTGCTTTCATGAAGGGGAAAAGTCAATTCAAAGTGCTGAGCAAGCAGTTTCTCTCTTCTGATGATAATGTGGCACAGAACTGAAGATGAATTGTTTAAGATGCAATCGATAGAAAATGACACCTTTGATTAGAAGTGACTTAAGCCACTCTGGCCAGGCAAAGAGGTAGGCTAACTGCTAATCTTCACCTCTCCTCTTCTTCAAATCCAATCCCCTTTACACGCCTAGCTTCATAGAAAACCACCTGCTGAATTCTCTCGCTCCTCTCTGCCCCTATCTCTAACTGATGGCCCATCTCCAACCTTCCTCAACACTCATCTTGTTATCCAAACACCCTCCAAGTCCCACTGGCTTTTTCTGGGAACACTCACCCAAGCCTACCTGAGAAGGAAGTAGGCCAGCTGAGCGGGTAGGCAAGCTTTAGGTCTTCAGTCTCCCTCCTACCCTACTTTCCAATCCCCTAATCTTGTCCTCAGCTCTGTAAAAGACTACTCTTGTGTCCTCTCCTCACACTCAAATCCTAGTGGGCACCATGCATTCCTCCCTCTTATGGACTCCATGAGCTCCCCACCTCTAGCCCATTTCTAAGTGTCAGCTCCTAATACCTAGGAACACATTTTACCCGGAACCCAGTTTGGCTGTACTCATCAAGATCCCAGAAGAATTTCCTACAAGGCAATGCGGACACCATGCCATACTAAGAACCAGAGATGGCATCAGAAACCAAGGTACAAAACAGTCACCCAACAAAACAGCAAAGAAAGAAAGACCAGATATGAGCATCTAGACTTACAATCTTTCTAAACACAGATGCCTGAATGCCACCATAAAAACACAATCAATAACAACTGGCATCATATCTCCACCAGAGCCCAGCTCCCTACCACAGTAGTCCCTGAGTGCAACATAGCTGAAGCACAAGATAAAAGCCTTAAAATAGCTATTATCTATGTGATAGAAATCCTTAAAAAGAAAATAAATAAATAAATCCCTTTAAGGAAACTATGAAAATAATAGACAAACAAACAGTACAAGGAAATGAATAAAAGTGTTCAAGATGTGAAAGTGGAAATAGAATGCACAAAGAAAACCCAAACTGATGGAAATTATATTTTTAGGAACTTAAACAATAGCTCAGAGGCAAGCCTCACCAACAGAATAAAAATGATAAAAGAGACAATCTCAGGCACTGAAGATACAATAGAAGAAATGACTGCCTTGGTCAAGGAAAACATTAAATCTAAAAAGCTACTGGCAGAAAACAATAAAGAAGACTGGGATACTATGAAAAGACCAAATCTAAGAATAATAGGAGTAGGGGAAGATATGAAAACCAGCTCAAAGACACAGAAAATATATTCAATGAAACCATAGAAGAAAATCTCTGTAAACTAAAGAAGCAAATGCCTATCAAGGTACAAGAAGCATACAACACACCAAAAGACTGAAACAGAAAAGAAATTTCCCTTGGAACAAAATGGTAAAAACACTAAATGTCCACAATGAAGAAAGAATATTAAGAGCAGCAACAGAAAAAGACTAAGTAACATATAAAGAAAGGCTTTATATGTTAAAAAATAAAACCTGACTTCTCAATGAAGTTTTCAAAATCCAGAAAGACCTGCACAAATGTTCTACAGATGTCAGCATAGACTACTATACCCAGCAAAACTTTAAAAACTTGAATAGATAAGACATTTCATGAAAAAATCACATTTAAGCAATATCTATCTACAAATCTAGTCCTACCAGTGAATATGGAAGAAAAATTCTAACCAAACAGGTTAACTGCACTCAAAAAAACTCAAGAAATAAATAATCCCAAACCAATAAATTGAGGGCCATATCAACACACACACATGAATGTACACATACACACCCACACACAACAACAACAACAACAAATAAAAGAAACAAAGCTTTTAAGGCTAGATTTGTAGATCTGGGAATAGTAGCTCACTGATATCTCAGAAACATCAATGGTCTCAGCTCCATACTAAAGAGTCATAGACAAACAGAATAGATATAAATACAGTCTCTATTTTTCTACTGCATCCAAAACACATTTTAGCATCAAGAATATACAAGACCTCAGAGTAAAATGATGGAAAAAGATGTATCTAAGAAATAAATTGGTGTAGCCATTTTAATATCCAATAAAATAGACTTCAAGCCAAAAATTAATGAAAACAGGTAGGAAAGGAAAATATATACCCACCAATGGAAAAATTCATCAAGATGACATTGCAATTCTTAACATCTAAGCACCAAAGCACAATAATATCCAAGCTTAAACAAATGAACATCAAAAGACTTTACTACAATTTAAAGTATATTTTGACCCTCATGTACTATTCTTACCAATAGACAGGTTATCCAAACCAAAACTAAATAGAGAAATGCTAGAGTTAAATGATGTTATAAATAAATAGACATAAAGACATATACTTTTTCTTCCAAACACGAAAGGATATACCTTCTTCTCATGGTACTTTCTTCAAAATGGACCACATGCTTAGACACAAAGCGAGTCTTGACCAATACAAGAAAACTGAAATAACTCCCTGCATCCTGTCTGACCACCATAGGTTAAAGCTGGATATCAAGAACAACAGAAACAGCAAAAAGCTTACAAACTCTATTCAGTAGAGTAACTCTCTACTGAATAGAAAATAATTCAAGACAGAAATAAAGAAATTAGGAACATACTAAAATTGAATGAAAATGAATACACAGCATATCCAAACTTACAGGACACAATAAAAACGGCACTAAGAGAAAAATTTATAGCACCAAATATCTGCATAAGGAAATTGAAAAATATCATAGTAGCAACATAACTGCATACCTGAAAGCTCTACGAGAAAAAACAGTAAGCATATACCAGAGGAGTGCCTGACAAGAAATCATCCAATGTAGGGCTAAAATCAACAAAATACAAAGAGATGAATACAAAGATCAATAAAACAAAGAGTTGATTCTTTGAGAAAAAATAACAAGTTAGACAAACCCTTATCCAAACTAACTAAAAGGCAGAGGGATAATATCCAAGCAGACACAGACACTGGGGAAATCCAGAGAATCATAAGGACATACTTTTAAAACCCATATTCCAAAAATGAAAAACAACATATTCCACTAAATTGTAAATATAAAAGAAATGTATTTTTTTATGATATTACATACCAAAGTTAAATCGAGATCAGACAATTTAAACAGACATATAAGCCCGACTGAATAGAAGCAGTCATAAGTCATCCAATCAAAAGGAAAAATAGTCCAGGGCCAGATGGTTTAGCACAGAATTCAACCAGACATTCAGAGAATAGTAAATGCCGATATTCCTCAAATTATTCCATAAAACAAAACCAGAAAGAACACAGTCTAGTTCATTTTTTGAGGCCACTGTTGCTCTGATACGTAAACCACATAACGACCAAATAAAGAAAAAGAATTACAAACAAGTTTCACTAATACTTGCCAAGTAAGTCCAGGAACATATCAAAGACCATCTACCTTGATCAAGTATGCTTAACACAGGGATGGTTCAATAAACAAAACATCTATCAATGTAATCCACCACATAGACAAACTGAAAGACATAAACCACAAAATCATCTTGTTAGATGCTGAAAAGGCCTTTTATGAGGTTGCAGCATTCTTCATTATAAACAGTTGTGGAGAGATTTATATACAAGGGACATACTTAAACAAAATGAAGGATTTTTTACAGAAAGTCTATAGCCAATATCAACTTAAACGAAGAGTTTATTTACTTATTCCACAAAAATCAGGAACAAGGCAAGAGAATGCACTCTCTCCATACCTAGTCAGTATAGTACTTGAGGTCTTCGCTAGAGCAATAAGACAACAGGAAAACAAGGGCATAGAAATTGGAAAGGAAGTTGAAGAATTTTTATTTCCAGCTAATACGATAGAATACATAAAATACTCTAAAAATTCCACTGGGAAACTCCTACCTCCTGTAGAATAAACACCTTTAGCAAAGTACTTGGAATTAAATTTAACTAACAAAAACCAGTAGCCCTCCTATAAACAAATGACAGGCTGAAAAGGAAATGAGAGAATCACCTACTACAATAGTCTCAAATAATGTAAACTATCTTGGTGTAACTGTAACCAAGGAAGTGAAAGACCTGTATAATAAGAACTTGAAGTCCTTGAAGAAAGAAATTGAAAAAGCTATCAGAAGATAGAAAGTTCTCCCAAGCTCATGGAGCAGTAGGATTAAATAGAGTAAAACTGATCTTCCTCCCAAAAGCAGTGTACAGATTCAATGCGACTCTCATCGAAATCGTAACATAAATCACGGATTTTGAAAGAAAAATCTTCAGCTTTTACTGAAAACACACACACACACACACACACACACACACACACACACACACACACACAAAATCAACCAAGTGGGGGATGAGAAATAATCCTGAATAAAAAGAACTGCTGGAAGTACCACTATTTCTGATTTCTTGTACTACAGAGCTATTATAGCAACAAGAGATGATACTGATACGAAAATAGACACGTCAATCGGTGTAATTAATTGAAGATGTAGCCATAAATCCACATACCTATGGACACCTGATTTTTGATAAATAAGCCCAAAATACATACAGAAAAAAAAGACAGCATTTTAACAAATAGTGTTCGTCAAACTGAAGGGCTGCATGAAGAAGATTCCTAACAGATCCATCTTTATTACCCTACACAAAACTAGAATCTAAAACATGAAATGAGAGGCACTGAACACAGCAGATAAGAAAGTGGGAATAGCCTTGAGCTCATTGGCACAGGGAAAGACTGTTGAAAAGATCCACTATGGATATATTATGGCTTCCAGTAGTACTTTTAGAAGATTCTTGAGTGTCTGTACAAATGGGTGTTTCTTGTGCCTTCTCTTGGGCTCTTTTCCTTCTGTTTGTTTGATTTGATTTGCCCAACTCTGATATGTTAGATTTTTGTCTTATTATATTTTATTTTAATTGATTTTATTATTATGCCATATTAGTCTGTTTTGTGATGGGTGACAAGACAGGGGATGATGGAAGGGGAGGTGTGAAGGACCTGAGAAGGAAGAGAAAATAATCCAGATATATCATATGGGAACGATGTGTTTTCAATAAAAGAAAAAAAGAACTAACTGACTTAAGCAATGGAAGCTTATATCTGATGTAACAAAAAAGTGAAGAGGGGGTAGTATAAGTAGAATCAGTCATGTGCTCCTGGACTAGCTTGTCTGCGTCATCCTTACGTATCATCCACAGATAAGCACTGAAGTATCAGAATGCACGGGAAAACATCCCAAGGAAAAAGAGGGCAGGAGTTCCTTACACACCCTGTTGCATCACAGAAGGGACTGTCCAGGCAAATTTTCTGTTTCCCTCACCCAAATCAGACTAAGCACACAGGAAAGGCATCTCCTGGTGTTCAGTATTTAAGCAATGAAGTGATCTCTGTTTTCAATGAAATCGTATCATTGAAATAGTGTTCAATATGCAGTGATTAACTTTCCATAAAATAGTTTTTACTAGCCCAGCAAGGTAAGTAAAGTAAATTATTTTTTGCAAGTTATAAAAAAACAAGGGACGTTCAAGCTGAAGCCTTTCATTTGATGTGTCTTCTGTCTCTGTATGTCAGTGACTCTTACAAGTCTACACGCATTATGTATCAGAGTATGAGGGGCTGAGTTTAATCAAGGCCAAGGACCCTTTTGTTCTTAGGCCCCACCTTAAGGCACACTTTACATTCATGGCTATAACTATTCCTAAATACATTTTAGTTTTTCACCTGTGTCTCTGCTTGTGGAAATCTCTAGCAGCATGTTTATTCTAAATCAAACAGTCAAGAAAGCGTTTCATACTGTCCTGAGACTGCACAATCAGTTAATGTGTTGAACGATGGAAACTTGCCCATCCTTATTCAGCTAACTGTCTCGTGCTTGGCCACAGGCCCCTGAGTACATCTGCTTTAATGCCTTTATATTACAACAGGAAGTGCTCACCGCTTCACCACTTTCCCACTCATTTTAATTAATATGAAAACTCTACAGTCATCAGGAAGGCATATTCTCAGCATGTTCTGGTGACAGGTCAACTTATCAAATTGCCCTCTTCCTCTGGAAAGTGAACACTATATATTACTAAATTATTTCCTGTCAGTCTTTCAGGTGCCATTTATTTTTCTGTACTTTGCTTGATTAAGGAAACCTACAAAGCTCAAATCTTTCTAATTAATATTATCAGCATAGTCAACGGTTTTTGTTATTTTAATGAAATACATTTTTATAGTAACCAAATAAAAACATACCATTGACTTTACACTTTGACAAGATTGCTATATAGCCTGTTTTCAAGTTCTTGTTCTATTCATCACTTACATTTCAGTGTCAGGTGCTTTACCTTTGTCTGCAAATGCACGCCTTCCATCCATGATGTACAGATAAAAGAAAATGTGTAATGCCTCATACGCCTCAGAAAAGAAGACTGCTGTAAAAAGAAAACTGCTTTAATGATGTAAATATGTAAACAAGATTATGTATTCTGACCGTCTGTTGATTCCACAGTTGATGCTTACCATAGTGTTCAGAATACCATCTTTGTATTTCTAACATTTGTTCTATAATGTGTGGATACCAAGTGAGAGCAACAAATACTGTCTTCATCTCTTTGGATAATGGAACACACGTTACCTACCATTTAAACAGGCACTCCATAGTGATCATCCACTTCTCACAATGCAAAAATACTACATATAATAGAACATTATATGTTGTATATACATATATATATATATAAACATATATATGTATATATATACATATATATATGTGTGTGTATATATGTGTGTGTGTGTGTGTGTGTATATATAATTTTCCTGCCTCACCTGGCATAAACTCAGTTCTGCACAGACAAAAAAATAAAGAATTACTTTATTTTACAGAAATAACCCAACATTATAACAACAGTTCATTTTACTCAATTGACTATATTTGTGATGAATTATGCAATTGCTCAACGCTTCACATTCCAGTTTGCCTAAATTAACTCATTAATAAGTCTTAAACTCTCACATTCAGAGGAGTTTCTTTTTGTTTCTAATAGTTTTTACTTTATCATTAAAAAATTTATATCATTTTCATATTTAAGCACAATATTCCATTTAGTTGATGACCAAGAAAAGTAAGTGTTACTCATCAAAGACAAGGACATTATTTTCTGTTAGAGACTTTCAAATTGTGTTTCACAAACTATCCCAGAAACATTCAACAGAAAAAAAAGTTAAAGGAATAAAATATGAAGTAAATTTTAATTAGTCAAAAATTCAGCATTTGTAAAAACCTGCAACTCTTCTTTGTTTAAGGCAGTTTGATGCACATTTTGACATTCTAAGTTGACATAAGAGGATAGGTGTGGAAAAGTTAATATTCTCATAAGCTTCACACATAAATCATTAGTTCAGGAATTATATATTATTCTACACACAAAAATTCTTCAGTTCTGCTTGATTCTAGAAGACTGGCTAGAAGGTGAGCTACTTGAGGGAGTTAGCAGAAAATTGTCATGGATAGAGACGATCAATATACATTGCATATTTGTATCAAATTTTCAAAGAATATATTGCTTATTAAGATATTACTGTGTAGGTTATACTGATCATTGCATTTTCTTCTCAGGAGAATTTTCACAAGTAAAGGAAAAACCCACAGATATTTTTGTTGTTCTTCTTCCAAGGATTATTTCCCTCTTTTTTAAAATTTTGTTTTATTTACAGTCCAGTCATTATCACCCTCCTGCTCTGCCCTCTGACTGTGTCTCATCCCATACCTCCACCCCTGCCTCCAGGAGGATGTGCCCAACTCCACCCCCCAACCCCACCACACCAAACCTCCCCATTCTCTGGGGCCTCAAGTTTCTTGAAGGTTAGGTGTATCTCCACTCACTAAGACCAGACCAGGCAGTTCTCTACTGCATATGTGTTGGAGGCCTCATATCAGCTGGTGTATGCTACCTGATTGGTGGCTCAGTATCTGAGAGATCTCAAGGGCCCATGTTAGTTGCTACTACTGGTCTTCCTATGAGGTCACCCTCCTCCTCAGCTTCTTCCAGCTTTTCCCTATTTCAAACACAGGGGGCCCAGGCTTCTGTCCATTGGTTGGGTGTAAGTATCTGCATCTGACTCTTCAAACTGCTTGTTGGGCCTCTCAGAAGGGCAGCAATGCTAGGCTCCTGTCTGTAAGCACACCATAGCATCAGTAACAGTGTCAGGCCTTGGAGCATCTCCCTGAGTTAGATCCTAATTTGGGCCTGTCACTGGACCTCCTTTCCCTCAGGCTGTTCTCCGTTTGTGTCCCTGAAGATTTTTCAGACAGGAACAATTCTGAGTCAGAGTTTTGGATTATAGTTCATTTCAAATGTAGTCAAGATGATAACCAGGAATAGCAATTACATATATATCCCTCCTAAACAACTATTTTTTACATTGTTCTAAATCTCATGTGTAGCCATTAAACCAAGTCAGCCAACAAAACTTAATCATAAAATAAGCATGCTGTAAGATCTATAAGCAAAATAAAAAAAATTTAAAGAAAATTTCTTTATATTTAATTTCATTGATAATAATTATTGAATACTTTAGTGACTATAATAACCTTACTCTGGTTTGTTAATAAAATTTAGAGTATACTCAAATTTCTAGACATTTCTTAACATTATGTTCTAAAAATAAAATTCTTAATATTCATACTCAATTTCTAAGTGAAAATTATTTTCTTTGCTTCTTGTTGATTATCCTTCACTTGTAGTTAATAATCTAAGGACATATTCATTAGCCTTAACAATATATAAATAAAGAAATTATAGCTGTATTTATGTTAGCATGTCAGGACCAAAAATATCTTAGCTTTGTGTATGAAATGGGCAATTATTGCAGTTGGTCTTCTTGCAGAGTCAGTTATACAATAAGCTAAAATGAAGAATAAATGTATCTTTATCATTCACCAAGTCAATTGAATTTATATTCTTTTGGCAAGAAATATCAACATAATAAAAACAGGAGGGACGGAAAGATGGTTAAGCAATTAAGAATACTGGCTACTCTTCTAAAGAAACTGGGTTCAATTCCCAGCACTAACATGGTGGCCCACAAACATCTGCATCTCCACTTCCAGAGGATTCTGTTCTTTGAAGGTACCAGGCACACATGGATTGCACATATATGCATGTCAGCAGAACACACATATACATAAACTAATAAAATTATTTACATTCTTTTAAAAGACATGAGAACTTTCAATATAACTACTTTTTGTTACTCAAATATTTTAAGTCTACTTGGTTTATTTGTGTCTGTTTACCTTTATTTATTTAATATAGGATGGTTCACAAGACCAAAATATAAATCTTTCTTATTTTTTTCTCCAAACCTATATAGATCCACCAGATTTAATACTTACAACTGTAATATTAACTTAAAAAATATGAGTACCTCCAGATGCCTGTGAGCCATCTGCTCAGCTTCACCTCCTCTGCTGTCAAACCATCTTGTGTCATTACAGTGAATCTCTACTGAACTAGTCAATGGGCATGTTCTCATCTTTAAAAGGCTGCACAGAACTCCTGTAATATTGTTGATTCCATTATAATTCAGCAGGAACACAAATTCTATTAGTGTGTCCAGAACAACTTGTTCCTGTGTCTTATTTGACTTTATTTATTGTCAGTGTTTCTTCAGGAAATCTGTGCTCAGCTCAACTATTTTTAATCTATTGCTAAATTCACAAGACATCCCCTTTACCTGGAACACTATTTCTTGAGTTATTTTCACGAAATCACTATATTTTTTCTTATAGGTCATATGTCCTGGTAAAATCCATATAAGTGACTTGATTTTTCTCTCCCAGTTATCTATAACATTTATTTTTATTCCATCTCAACATGCAAATCTCACATTTCCACATTTCCCTGGTTGCTTAAGTCTGCCTCTATAGAATGCAGACTCAATGAGAAGAGAAAGGCCATCTGATAAATAGTAGATAAATGAATAGTCTGAAGATCTGTATTGCAAGTAAGATTGGGTCTGAGAAAGCCTTATTTCTGCTATCTCTTCTGTTTCTATAATGAACCTGGACACAATTACATGTAAAACCTGGGACGACATGAGTGAAATTGATTTTCAATCACATGCAGAAATTTATAAAACTGTGATTTCTCTTCTGAGACTTGTTTCATAAACTAAACCTGAGTGTATATGAATTGAAAGTCTATAAATAATTAAAACCAGAATTAGCTTTCTTCGTTTTATTTGGACTTTTATGTGTTTATTTGCTTATGTGTATATTTGTTGTTATGACAACATCAGGATATTCTATGGCAATTGACAGTCAGAAGATAGCAGAAAGATTGGTAAGACCCCCAAAGACAGATGTATATTTATGACTGGAAGAAAAAAAGCAGACCTTGATATGTGAAAGATTCCAAAACCATTTCTGGATAAAGAACAGCGGGTGATGTCTGGTGCCTCTGTTGACAAAAGAAATGGAAATTTGAAAGGAAGACGAGGTAAAAAAATATTAGAGGCAATATTTAGGTTATAGCATGCATGTGGAATCCATTAACCAATCCATTAAAACAATAAATAAAAATAATTTTGTGTAGCTAAACTTAATAAGAGCTAAAATTTCTATAACATATATGTGTGAAAATTAATATATACAAGGACATATAATATATCTTTATAATATCAAAGAAGGGTTTTAATACATGGGTTCACTGGAGAGAATCTTACTGAAGGATTAATTTTCACCCTGGATGTCCTGACACCTTTCTTTGCAATTTTCCAATATATGCTGAGCCATCATTTTTTTTTTTTTTTTTTTTTTGGTTAATACATAACTGTTTGGTGTCACTTTTCCAGTGAAAAACTGTGCAGTAAGCTTACTGTGAGGCCAAGGGCCAACTAGAAGTAAAGTTGCTTGAAATGCAGTGTTTTCTATGCTTGTGCCTGGCAGTGGGGGGGGTGGCAAGCCTGCTAGGATGTCTGCCTACATGCATTTCATTCTGTTTCTTCTGTGTCTGAAAGGGATCTTAATTGAAGTATTTTCTCATGTTATATTTCCAAACTTCCTGTAGAAAAGTAAAAGATCACCAGGATCTATATTTAGCTTCTAAATATGAATTTATAGTAGTATCCAAAAATTAAAGCAAATTAGTCTTTGTTAAAATTTCACTATGTTCACAAAAAAAATTACTAGCTAGTTAGTCCAGGAGTAACTTAACCTTCACTAAAGAAGATATACCTCACAGCCATCGCAAAGGCAAAAAGCATCAGTACCTCCCAACTGCAGTTTTGAAAGGGATTTGAGAGGAAGGCTAAGAGATAGATTACCAGTCCCAGACAGGAATGAATGGTATCATAGGTCTGATAGCTTTCCCAAAGATATACTCAAAAAACAGGAGAGACATTTTCCATAAATATGATTTTTTAAATCCCCTGAAAGATAGGTAAAACATAAGTAAAACATTTTCTCAGTGAAAATCGGACACACTGGTGCACTTTGTTACACTTGTTGCTGGGCCCAGTGGCATTTACTTTATTACACTTTGTGTCTCGTAAATATTTACTTACATACATGTATATGTGTTCTTCACATAGCATTTACAATATTTTTTAACAAAAAAGTGAGGATGAAAAACACATTGCATACTATAAACGGAACTATTTATAAACTCAATATCTTGTCTACAAAAAAAGTAGAAAATACAGTAGCAACATTTCAGTAGCAAGGATACCAGCAATGATCATTTATTCTTGTATAGATTTCCCAGTTTCAATTTTCTTATAGTACTTTACACACTTATGTATAATATAAAATATTGAATCATTTAGCTGTCAACATTCACCAGCCTATGCAGATCTGTGTCTGTGAAACCTGGATCTGAGGACCTGAGAAAATGGGGCAGACTACAGTCTGAAGTTAAAGACTTTATTTCAATTTCAGTGTATTTGTACTTGAATGGAACAAAGAAAGAAATGATCCAAGAAACGTTGTTGGAATTCAGCAAAACATAATCAGAAAAGCATGTAAACAGAATCCAGTAAGCACACACTAAATCTTAACAAGAAGTCCGTTTCCAGATCTTTCTCAGGACAGAACAATTTAAAGAACCGTCTACTGGTACATACTATAGATTGTATCTGGGAAAACACAAAAGCAAGATAGAAGGTCAAATTAGGGGGTACACTGACCAGATTGGCTCTATAGCTGTGTTGATATCCAGCAAGAATAATCATGTCTTATAAATTGAGTGTAAATGTTTGTCACAAGAGGCATAAAATCAAATCTGAACACTATGCAGGGAACAAAATGCACTGGAGACAAAAGCCCTCTGCCTTTTATCCTGAAGCCTCTCTCATGGTTACCCAAGGCATTGTTCACCATTGGACATTCTTTTGACCATGTTATGACACATAACAAACATGAAAATACTTTTTATGCACATCAAGTTTTCATACTTGTTCATGGTGATATTATTCAAAACAGCTGAAAATCTGTAAGGATCTTATATCGCCTTCAGTGAAGCAAGAGTTAAACAAGGTATAAACTCTAATAACAAAATCATACTCGAGTAAAAACAAACCAACTACTGGCTGGAGAGTAGCTCAGTAGTAAGGTATTTTCACAGTATGCTAGAGACCTGGAGTTTGATCCTAGTCATGGCAAGAAAGAAAGAAAGAGAGAGAGAGAGAGAGAGAGAGAGAGAGAGAGAGAGAGAGAGAGATATCTATTAATGACTTAGTATGGTGATTTGATTTCTCTAACCAGCCAATATCAGAAATGGAAGTACAGGGATAGACACACACACACACAGTTGCTTGTGGCAACTTGGATCATCTTGAATGTAACTATGAGCCATTACAGTAGATGAAGTTGCTATGAGGCTCTGTGGTGGTACCATGACTCTGTATCTTGACTGTGCTGATAGTTACACAAATTCACAATTGAGATGTGATGTAGACATTTACACATACATTGCATTATTGCCAATTTTTTTAGTTTATTTATAATAATATGATTATACAGAATTTAAACATTTCAGGACATTTGACAAAGAACATAAGAGATTCTTATGTCATATCATTGCAATGTCCCTGCGCTTCTAATTGACAACTGGTAGGGATGGAGAGTTACTTCTTTAGTAGTGTCCTTACTGGTAAGTTCCACACGACCAAGACAATGAACTCAGGCTTGTGTGAATATGACAGCAATAACTGGATTCTGTGAGCTCAAAACAATAAAAATTATAAAGGGAGGACATAAAAGTGAGAAGAAAAGGTGACATTAAACAAAAGGTATCACAGGAGATGGGTTGAAGGGTAAGATAATAGGATAAGGGTAAGATAATAAGGATACATAATGTATATGTATAAAATCTTCAAGAAATACATTTTGAAAAGATAAATAGCACAATGATGTGATATTTTTCTTGTTTTCTTCCTTTTCTAGTTAATTTAGGTGAAATTGAGGTAATTTGAAATTTTTAGAATGGGCCACAAGGCCTAGTAGCCCATGCCTTTAATTCCAGAACTTGGAAGACAGGCAGGCAAGTTTCTAGCAAACATGATTACAGCATGAGTCCCTGATATGTGTCTGTGATTTGCTTGGCTGAAAACAAAACATTTCTACCACAACCCTCCCTCTTAGATTCAGAGACCGTCACTGAAGAAGATGTAAAAGATGATAAGAGCCAGAGGTTGTGAGAACAAATGAAATGGGGTCTTCTGGACATTTCGGAACTCCTGAGCTCAGCAACTCACAACAGCCATAGCTGGCTGCACAAGATCTGTTTATTCAGTATTCCAGTATGAGGAGAAGGTATCACCACCCTCCATACCTATCGGAAGATCTATTCACAGTTAGTGGATGCTAGGGGAGAAGAAGTCCATTTTCTTTAAGGGTGGGCCCTTTGTAGGTCCACAATACTATAACAGATGTTATTGTATTCAAGAATATAAAATAATATACTTTTCCTGTTGTTATCAGAGATATTAACATGGCTCAGTGGATTAAGGTTTCTTTTGTTGAGCTTAACGGACTGAGTTTGATCTGAAGGGCCCACATGGTAGAGGGAAAGAAAGAGCTTATACACGTTCTTCTCTGATCAATGCACATACACTGTCTTAAATGAGCGTGATCTGTGCCACATGTAACGTCTTGAGTAAGTGTTCACAGATACATACATGCACAAAATAAATAAAAATGTTATACAGTCGCTCATGATATCATTACATTGAAATTTTGCACCATAATAAAGACTAACATTTGTTCACACCATAGGGGAAAACAAAAACTATGCCTTTTCATCTGGCATGGAGCTAAATACAGGAATTAGAACGAGGAAGGACACAACCTTCCTTCCTAGTCTCAGAAAGCCCTAGTGCACTGGGAAGTAGACAGTATTCAGCAGCACTGAAATTCAATAAACAACTGAACACATTTGTACCATTCTTGAAAAAAAAATGTAACTGGCATAATAAGGAAGAGTAGATTGTTAGATAGGTGACATTTAAGCTGAGATTTGAAGTCATTAGCTATACTTTAATTAAGGAACTGTCCAGAATATTGAAAATAATTCTGATTTTGTAGAATGTGGCTTTGCTACAGGCAGAAGCAAATGTGTATTTGGCATGCATTCCTGCAGAACACTGCTCTGCTTCCCAGACTGAGAGCCATTGATGGCACATGGGACATGGTCATTAATTCTATTTGTAAGCTCATCATGACCAAGTCCTTTGCAGCCAGTACATGTTAATAATTTTTATATTAAGGAATTAAAATTCCAAACAGAACATATACTTCATTGAAATATAATATTTGATACAAATGCCACACGTTTTGTGTTTATTTAAACTATTTAACCCTTTATTATTTTTATCTGTATTACTTTCACTTTTATTGTTATTCTATAACAAAATTCCACTGTGTTGCTTTTCATTTTGTGCTTCAAATAGTTCTCAAAAAGAAAGAAAAATAAATGCTAGCCATAAGGTGGCATTTACATGAATTTCAGTGCTGTTATCTAAAACCTAAAATAGTCATCAATAATATATGTAAAAATGAATTTTCTACTCTGAGTGCTGAGAAAAAAGCAAGAACATAGGCCTGCTCATTCTTGCTTGAGCCCCCAGGCTTTATAATATTGTAGTCATTTGGAGTCATCCACTGTTAAAACTGGGATCTAGCACTACAATATATCACTGAGACTCAAAAACATTGCTTACTCAGCTCTGACTTAAAGTGATAAGGCTCTTAGACTTAACTCGAACATCACTATTTTAAAATAATGGGTTCTTGTTCTTTCTACTTTTAGGGGATATTTTTCTTGATGAAAAATATAGGCCTATTGTGCAACTGTGTTCAACATGTAGAAAACAGAAGTAATTCAAAATCAATAAACCTGACACAATCCATGACTCTAGAGTAACTGTCTTCTCAGTCATAACTAAATTATAAATCTCACGGTGTCTGAGTGTTTGCAGAATCACATATTTTGTAGATTTTATTTGTAGTATGCTTTGTTTTCTATGTAAGTACCACTTCTATTCCCCATCTGACCCATAATAAATGATACCAAGAAGGCAAAAAGCAAAGGGCAGTAAGATGTGGGAGTAAGGAGGTAGAGGTGGATCTGGGAGAAGTTAAGGGGAGGAATTGAGGGTAAATATGATCACAATGTATTGTGAGATTTATCTAAGAATTAATAAAATATTTGTTTAAAATATGTTAGCACTCTACCCCACAGTCTGTAGGCTTCCTAGGAGTTCTCCTGCACACACAGCAACAGACCCCACACTCTGAAGACCTCCGAAGAGAACAGCTACACACTTGTCCTTTGAAGACCCCACAGTCTGACAATCTCACAGGAGATCTGCTATATGCAGGACAACAGATGAGCAGCTTGTCTGTTCTTCTGAAGACCCCACAGTCTGAATAACTCCCAGGAGGTCTGCTACAGCCAGAGGTACAGATGTCCCAACAGACCATCAGAAAACTGGGGACATGGGAGGCAGATTTCAGACAGAGACACCAAAACCAGCTAAAACCAGAGATAACCAGATGGCAAGAGGCAAGCCCAAGACCATAAGCAACAGAAACCAACATACTTTGGCATCATTGGAGCCCAGTTCTTCCACCACAGCAAGCCGTGGATACACCAACACACCTGAAAATCAGGAAAATGACCAAATATCATATCTCAGGAAGACAATAGAGTCGTGTAAGGAAGATATAAATAACTCACTGAAAGAAATGCAGGAAAACACAGCAGAAAGATTGAACAAAGTGGTTCAAGACCTAAAAGTAAAGTAGAAACAATTAAACAAAAAAACATATATGGAGACAACCCTTGAAATGGAAAAACCAAACAAAAACGTCAAGAATTACAGATGTAAGCATCACCAACAGAATACAAGAGATAGAAGCAAGAATCTCAGCTCTAGGATATATCTTAGAAAATATTGACACAACTGTCAAAGAAAATTCAAAACGTAAGAACTTCTAACCCAAAGCATACAGGAAATCAAGGACACAATGAAAAAAAACCAACTCTCAGAATAATAGAAATAGAAGAGAGCAAAGATACCCAGCTCAAAGGACCGGAAAACATCTTCAACAAAATCATGGAAGTAAACTTTCCCAACCTAAAGAAAGAGATGGTCATAAATGTACAAGCAAAATATAGAACACCAAGTAGATTGTACCAGAAAAGAAAATCCTCTCGTCACATAATAACCAAAACTCTAAATTCACAGAACAAAGAAAGAATATTAAAGCTGTAAGAGAAAAAGACCAAGTAACATACAAAGGATGACCTATCAGACTTCTCAACAGACACTAAAAGCCAGAAGAGCTTGGACAGTCATGCAGAACCTAAGAGAACACAAATGCAGCCCAAGCTACTATTCCCAGCAAAAGTCTCAATCAACATAGATGGAGAAACCAAAATATTCCAGGACAAAACAAAATTTAAACATTATCTTTCTACTGATCTAGCCCTACAGATAATTCTAGAAAAAAAACTTCAACACAAAGAGGATTCGTACCTATACATACACACACACACACACACACACACACACACACACACACACCAAGATATTAATCATCTTACAACAAAACTGAGAGAATTACATACACATAATGCCATCTACAACAACAAATATAACAGAAAATAACAATCATCTGTCTTTAACATCTCTCAATATCAACAGATTCAATTACCCAATAAGAAGACATTAGCTGACAGACTGATACACAAACAGGATCCAGGATTTTGCTATATACAAGAAACGCACCTCAATAAAAGACAGACACTTCCTCAAAGTAAAAGGCTGGAAAACATCTTCTAAGCAAATGGTCCCAAGAAACAAGCTGGAGTTGCTATCCTAATATTCAATAAAATCGTCTTTCAAACAAAAGTTATTAAGTGAGATGGAAAAGGACACTTCATATTCATCAAAAAAAAAAAAAAAAAAAAACCCACCAAGAGAAAGTCTCAATTCTGATCATCTGTGCCCCAAATGCATGGGCAGGCAAATTCATAAAAGAAACTTTACTAAAGTTCAAAGCACATATTGAACACCACACAATAATAGTGGGAGACTTCCACACTGCACTCTCATTGATGGACAGGTCATTGAAACAGAAGCTAAACAGTGACACAGTGAAACTAACAGAAATTACGAACTAAATGGATTTAACAGATATATACAGAACATTTCACCCTAAAACAAAAGAATATATTTTTCAGTACCTCATGGTAACTTCTCCAAAACTGACCATATAATTGGTCACAAAACAAGCCTCAACCAATACAAGAAGATTGAAATAATCCCATGCATCCTATCAGACCACCATGGCATCTTCATGGTCTTCAATACCAACAAAAACAACAGAAAACCCATATACCCATGGAAACTGAACTTTACTCAATGATAACTTGGTCAATGAAGAAAGAAAGAAAGAAAGCAAAGACTCCCTGAAATTCAATGAAAATGATAACACAGAATAACAAAACTAATGGGACACAATGAAAGCAATGTGAAGCACTAAGTGTTTTGGTATAGAAATTGGTGAGATCCTACACTAGCAATTTAACAGCACACTTGTGAGCTCTACAACAAAAATGGGGTTGTAAGACAATTACCCATCAGTCACTAAAAGGAAACTCAAGATTTATTATAGGTACCAGGACAGAAGAGAAAATATTGCCTGGATTTATCTATACAAAACTTCACTAATTTCTTAGTTATATTTTTAAACCTTCAGTGAACCTGTGGAGCTAGACAGGTGATGAATGTCTAGCTAGATAATTACTCCTAATGGATAAGCATGTAAACATTCTGTGTTGTAAACTTCTATTTCAATTTATGATTTGATTTTTGGTATGAACTTGTGATGAACTTTGTAACGTGACCATGTACTCTGAAAGATGCATAAGTACAGAAGACAAAGAAGTTAGTTAGCTTAGCGGTAGCAGTAGAGTCGTCATAGATGTAGTGGTTTGTTAGGAGCCGTTCGTCCTTTCCTTTCCTTTACCTCTGCCTAGAATTTTTCCCTTAGAATTTTTCATTGTTAGAATTTTTTTCCTTTTCTCCACTTAGGACCTTTCCACCTTTTCCCTCAGATAGCTTTCATAGGATACTTTTTACACTTAATAAACTGTATAGAAACTTCTCTTAAGTGTCTTTTTTTCCTACCACCTCATACTAACATACATAAGGTTAGAGCCCAGCAGTTCCTACTGAGAGTGCAAAGGCTGTTTGCCTAATTCTCTGCTGTTAGGCTACAGGTGTTAATCACCTAAGCCTGAAGTCTTTTACCCTCAGAAGAAGTTTTTAGGATAGTACAAGGCTATTTACTTAATCCTTTACTGGTTTTGGACTGGGATGCTGGGTGCCACAGACTGCAGTTTCTGGCCACAGAATCGTGGATGGCAGATCAGCTACAGCAGCATAGTAAGTAAATTTTTCTAGTATAGATAAGTAAACCTTTGATAAACAGCAACCCTAAATATTTCCATAAGACCACGTCTAAACCCCTGTCGACGCTCTGCTCTACCCATCCCCCTGGGCTGCCTCAAGAACAACCAACAAGGAGAAGAAAGAAGACTTCTCCTCTCACCCATGCTGGGGCTGGCCTCCAGCAATCCCTGACCTCAAGCTATATTATAGAGCAATAGTGATTTAAAAAAAACTGCACTGTATTGGTACACGGACACACAAGATAATCAATAAAGTAGAGTTGAAGACCCAGTAATAAAAGCACACTCTTATGGACACTTGATCATTGACAACGAAGCCAAAAATATACAATGAAAAAAAGAAAGCATCTTCAACAAATGGTACTGGTCTAACTGGCAGTCGGTATGTAGAAAATGAAAATAGCTCCATATTTGTCACATTGCACAACGCTCAAGTCCAAGTGGACCAAGGACCTCAATATAAAACCAGATACACTGAATCGAATAGAAGAGAAAGTGGGAAAGAGCCTCAAGCTCGATGGCATGGGGAAATTTCCTGACTAATACTCACACTCTAAGACCAACAATTGATAAATAAGACTTCATGAATCTGAAAAACTTTCATAAGGCAAAGGATATAGTCAATAGGACAAATTGGCAACTTACAGACTGGGAAAAATATTTTCACTAACCCCCACATGTGATAGAGGGCTAATATTGAAAATACATAAAAAACTCAAGAAGTAGAAGAGTAGTGAAGAGGCTGGCTATGAGCATGTGGAGAGAGGGAGAAGGGAATGGGGAGGGAGGGGGAAAGGAAGACAACAGCAAGAGAGGGCAAGAGAGCAAGAGAGAGAGGAAGGTGTAAGCAGATCCTTTTATAGTGATTCAGGCACATCTGGCTGTTGCCAGGTAACTGTGGGGCAGATTTAGACAGAATGCTAACACTCAGAAAATTGGAAATAGTTCTACCTGAAGACCCAGCTATACCACACTTGGGCATATACCCAAAAGCTGCACCACCATACCATGGGGGCACATGTTCCACTACATTCATAGCAACCTTATTTGTGATATTCAGAAGCTGAAACAACCCAGATGTCCCACAAGGGAAGAATGAATATGGAAAATATGGGTCGTTTACACAATGGAATACTACTCAGCTATTAAGAACAAGGGCATCATGAATTTTGCAAGCAAATGCAAAATAAAAAAATACTATTCTGAGCAAGGTAACTCAGACCAAAAAGACATGCATGGTATGTACTCACTAATAAGCAGATATTTGCTGAAAAAGTACAGAATACCCAAGACACAATCCATAGAACTCAGGAAGGTTAACAAGCTGAATGGCCCAAGTGAGGATGTCTCAATCCCACTTGGGAAGGAGAAGAAAGCAATCCCAGGGGGCAGAGGGAGGGAGGGACCAGGGTGGGAGCAGGGACAGAGAGGGGAAAGAGGGAACATGATCAGATATTAGGGGTGGTTGGGGAGGAAACAGGACTGAATCCCTGAGGGCCAGCAGAAAGAATGGAAACAGGCAACCTGCAGAGGTAGGAGGTGGGGGGACCCTCTAGAATGTACCAGCGACCTGGAAGGTGAGAGATGCTCAGGACTCAAAGGGAGGGACCAGAGATGAAATACCAGACAGACGGGGCATCAACTGGAGGAATAAGGTTGCCATCTCACAGTCAAAGACTTTGACCAAGAATTGTTCCTGTCTGAAAGAACTGCAGGGACAAAAATTGAGAAGAGACTGAGGGAAAGGAAGTTCCATTGATCGACCCAAATTGGGATCCATCTCAAGGGGAGGCTCCAAGGTCTGACACTTTTACTGGTGCACCCAACCAATTTACTGAAGCCCTGGACTGCTGTGGTTGAACTGGGGGAAAAGCTGGAAGAAGCTGAGGAGGAGGGCAACCCCATAGCAAGACCAGCAGTCTCAACTAACCTGGACCTCCAAAACATCTCAAACACTGGGCCACCAACCAGGCAGCATACACTAGCTGATATGAGGTCCCCAACAAATATACAGCAGAGGATTGCCTGGTCTGGCCTCAGTGAGAGAAGATGCACTTAACCCCCAGAGACTTGAGGCCCCAGGGAATGGAGATTTCTGGTGGAGTGGGTGTAGGAGATGGGGATACTGTCTGGGAGATGAAGACTGTGGAAGAGGAATGGGATGAGGAACAGTTGAAGGGTAGACAGGGAATGGGATAAGGGTGGGCTATAAAAAAAGATTAAAGAATAATAATTTTTTAAAAGATGAAAAATGTTAGCAAGGAGAAAAATAATGCTGAGAAATGTGGTCCACACACATTAAATCTCCATTTTGAGTTTCTTAGTCTAATAGGGTCAAACTATTTTTCATTTTTGAAATTTTATAAGCAAATGCTGTCTTATTGTTGAAGAGCCAATTTTATACATTACATGTATTAGTTTGAGTTTTACTATTGTGAACAGAAACTATGACCAAGGCAACTCTATACGGACAACATCTAATTTGAGCTGGCTTATGGGTTTAGAAGTTCAGTCTATTCTCCTCAAGGCACGGACATGGAAACATCCAGGCAGGCATGGTATAGAAGAAGCTGAGAGTTCTACATCTTCATCTGAAGGCTGCTGGCAGAATACTGACTTCCAGCAACTAGGATAAGGGTCTTAAAGTCACACCCACAGTGATATACCTACTCCAACAGGGCCATTCCTTCTAATAGTGCCACTTCTTGTTGGGGAGCAAATAAAAACCACCACATACTCTAAAAACACTTTGAAAATATTGCTAATAAAATATATAATAGATACCTACCAGGATAGATGGGCACACTGGTGAGACAGTGGCTCAAATGTTAAGGATAATTAACCACTTTCAGATTGAATTTGAGACTTTCTTCACGAAGGAAACTATGTCTAGTATTATAATTACATAATGCAAAATGCATTCAGTTCAAACTTAGAAGTTTCCATAAAATTTCATATTTTTAAGAGTGTTTAAAAGCCCAAGATCCACAATCCTTTCTCAAACCCCAGGTATTTTCTTAATTGTTACCTTCTGTAAAATCAAAATTAAAAAGTAAATTACATACTTTGAACATACAGTGGCACAGACTATACATTACTATTCCAAAGCAGAGAAATGGGCCATAGTGAGGAAACACTAGACCAAAGCAAACCTAAAACCTAGCTGAGCAAACTCCACAATCTGCAGCTGTGTCTAATATCCAAGAGTTCAGATGAGTCTTCAGATTCTCCATTCCTCCCAGCTTGATAGCTGTAGCACACTTCCCTTTGGGGGTTGGTTTCACATGCTATCTCCAGTTCTCCCTGGCAGATATCCCACAGTTCTAGCATCTCCAACATTAAGCATTTCCAGTGACATCCAGGCTCCACACTCACCCCTTCATGCAATGGCCACTCAAAACCTCCATGCAGGGACTCTCCTGTCACAAAATTGACACCAAAATCTCTCCATAGCCACATAAGAAGAATCAACAATCCCTTTAGTCCTGTATCTTTCTTGATAAAATCAAAGTCAGCTGCTGAGTTCTTCTGCCTTTTAGGACTGAAACCTTGGCCCATTCTTAAGTTATATTTGCATAAACTTTGACTTGTGGATGCTTGTTAGGTGGAAGAAATTTCTCTCTGGGACTTTCCCTTCTTCATGTTGCAGGATCAAGTGAATGGCCTCTTGCTTTGAGGTCATCACCACTCAGCAACAGGCATTTCTTTAATCTTCTCATCTTTGAGCACAAGACTTGGCTCTAACATTGCATTCCATGGTGTTCTTTTCCTACTTAAACTGTACGTTTTTTTATCT
>JANHMN010000016.1:5519810-5559205 GCA_030674055.1 Rhabdomys pumilio
TCTCTTGCCCTTAACTTTGTCCTTTTGAAACCCCTGTTGGTAGACTCTTAAGAATATTATAATCTCTACAATTATCATGTTGCAAAACAAGCCATTTTTATCAAGGCTCCTCTTCACATCCTTCATGAGTCACAAAATTGTAGCAAGAAAAATACTGGCAATTACAGGTTACATAAATGGCTTTTGAAAATCAGTAAATAAAATGTTCCTTAATAATGAAGTCAACTCTGGCAGTACATCACTTACACAAAATTCTTTGAAAAAAAATTTTTTTCAGTAAGAAAATTGGCCTGACCAGAAAAAAATCACTTTCTTTTCCATTTTATAAATCTGTCAACCTTAGTCATACTTCCATCTTTTTTTTTTAGAATTTTAAAACAACCTAAAGTTTTTTTAGTTCAAAAAAAAAAAAAGAAAAGAAAAGAAAAACCGAAACAAACAAACAAACAAACAAGCCACAAAAAGTCAAGTACGAGAGATAGCTTGTTTGTTTAAATATAATTAGGAGTTATAAGTATTTAGACACAGTTCTTTAAACTTTGGGGTATATTAGTTCATTTAGTAGTCACCATTATTTCATGAAAGGTCAAGTAACTCCAGAGTCATAAGTAGGAGTGGTGTTTAGGTCTGAGATGCTTTAGTGACAAGCCTCAAAAGGTTAGTAATCTTTGAGTTAGTTATAAACAGACTCTGGGAGAGGCCAAGAGACCTCTGGTCTTTGGGTATCACCAATTGGGCAGACAAAAGAGGGTTAACTAACACATCTTTCTTCTTTGGAAGTGAGTGTTAAAATATTCTTACATAGCAAAGAGACATTTTCCAGAAACTCTGAGTTTTTCAGTCTTGTTTCTCTTCAAGCTTTAGGTCAAGGTCTCAGAAGTATAGTAACAGCAGCTGTGATTGGCTGATGATGAGCATTCTAGTTGGCTGCTAAGAAGCACTTCAATTGGCCAGTGAGGAAGATTGATTGGCAGCTGAGCCAATTGGCTGTGAGCTCACTGAGCCATTGACCAGTGAGCATCATTGACAGTGTTGACAGTATGTTCTTTTCTTATATATTTCCACAAATGGCACACAGGAAAAAAGGAACCCATTTTCATTTTTTTTTAATTGGATATTTTATTTACATTTCCAATGTTATTCCCTTTCTCCATTTGCCCTCACCCAGAATTCCCTATTCCATCCCCCCTCCTCCTGCTTCTATGAGGATGTGCCCCCACCCACTCTCCCACTCCCACCTCCCCATCCTCGAATTCCCCAATACTGGGGCATCCAGCCTTCATGGGACCAATGACTTCCACTCCCACCTATGCCCATCAAGGCCATCCTCCCTTACATATATAGCTGGAGCCATGGGTCCCTCCCTCTGTGCTCCCAGGCTGGTGGTTTAGACCCTGGGAACTCTGGTTGGTTCATATTGTTGCTCTCCCCATAGAGCCTCAAACCCCTTCAGCTCCTTCAGTTTTCTCTCTAACTCCTCCATTGGGAACCCCTTGATCAGTTCAATGGTTAGCTGTGAGCATCTGCCTCTGTATATGTCAGGCTCTGTCAAACCTCTAAGGAGACAGCTGTATCAGGCTCCTGTTAGCATGCATTTCCTGGAATACACATCACCATCTACCTTTAGTGACTACACATGGGATGGATACTGAGGTGGAACAGTCTCCAGACAGCTCTTCTTTCAGTTTCTGTCCCAGGTTTGATCCTGTAAGTATTTTGTTACAGAACCAAAGCACCCACACTTTTGTCTTCCTTCTTCATGAGCTTCATCTGGTTTGTGAGTTGTATCTTTGGTATTACAAGCATTTGAGCTAATATCCACTTATCAGTGAATGCATACCATGTGTGTTCTTTTGTGATTGGGTTACCTCACTCAGAATGATATTTTCTAGTTCCATTCATTTGCCTAAGAATTTTATGAATTCATTGTTTTTAATAGCTGAGTAATGCCCTATTGTGTAAATGTACCACATTTTCTGTATCCATTCCTCTGTTGAAGGACATCTGGGTTCTTTCCAGCTTCTGGCTATTATACATAAGGCTGCTATGAACATAGTAGAGCATGTGTAATTGTTATATGTTGGAGCATCTTTTGTTTATATGGCCAAAATATATGTTATAGCTGGGTTCTCAGGTAATGCTATGTCCAATTTTCTGAGGAACCACCAGACAGATTTTTCGGAGTGGTTGTACCAGCTTGCAATCCCACCAACAAAAGAGGAGTGTTCCTCTTTCTCCACATCCCTGCCAGCATCTGCTGTCACCTGAGTTTTTGATCTTAGCCATTCTGACTGGTGTGAGGTGGAATCTCAGGGTTGTTTTGATTTGCATTTCCCTGATAACTAAGGATGCTGAACATTTCTTTAGGTGCTTCTTGGCCATTCGAGTTGCCTCAGTTGAGAATTCTTTATTTATCTTTGTATCCCATTTTTTAATAGGGTTGATTGTCTGGAGTCTAAATTTCTTGAGTTCTTTGTATATATTGGATATTAGCCCTCTATCAGAAGTAAGACTGTTAAAGATTATTCCAATTTGTTGGTTGCCATTTTTTCCTATTGACAATGTTCTTTGTCTTACAGAAGCTTTGCAATTTTAAGGGGTCCCATTTGTCAATTCTTGATCTTAGAACATAAGCCACTGGTGTTGTCTTCAGGAACTTTTCCCCTGTTCCCAAGTATTCTAGCCTTTTCCTCACTTTCTCTTCTATTAATTTCAGTGTATCTAGTTTTATGTGAAGGTCCTTTATCCACTTGGACTTGAGCTTTGTACAAGGACATAAGAATAGATCGATTTGCATTCTTCTACAAGCTGACCTCCAGTTGAACCAGCACCATTTGTTGAAAATGCTGTCCTTTTTCCACTGGGTGGTTTTAGCTCCTTTGTCAAAGATCAAGTGACCATAGGTGTGTGGGTTCATTTCTGGATCTTCAATTCTATTCCATTGATCTTCCTGCCTGTCTCTGTACCAATACCATGCAGTTTTTATCACTACTGCTCTGTAGTACAGTTTGAGGTCAGGGATAGTGATTCCCCCAAGAAGTTCTTTTATTGTTGAGAATGGTTCTCGCTATCCTGGGTTTTTTGTTATTCCAAATAAATTTGCGAATTGCTCTTTTTATCTCTATGAAGAATTGATTTGTAATTTTGATGGGGATTGCACTGAACCTGTAGATTGCTTTTGGCAAGATGGCCATTTTTACTAAATTAATCCTATCAATCCAGGAGCATGGGAGATCTTTCCATCTTCTGAGATATTCTTCGATTTCTTTCTTCAGAGACTTGAAGTTCTTGTCATACAGATCTTTCACTTGCTTGGTTAGATTCACTCCAAGATGTTTTATATTATTTGTGACTATTGTGAAGGGTGTCATTTTACTAATTTATTTTTCAGCCTGTTTATCTTTTGAGTAGAGGAAGACTAGTGATTTGTTTCAGTTGATTTTATATCCAGCCACTTTGCTGAAGTTGTTTATCAGGTTTAGGAGTTCTCTGGTGGAAGTTTTAGGGTCACTTAAGTATACTATGATATCATCTGCAAATAGTGAAATTTTGACTTCTTCTTTTCCTATTTGTATTCCTTTGACTTCCTTTTGTTGGCTAATTGCTCTGGCTAGGACTACCAGTACTATATTGAATAGGTAGGGTGAGAGTGGGCAACCTTGTCTAGTCTATGATCTTAGTGGAATTGCTTCAAGGTTCTCTCCATTTAGTTTGATGTTGGCTACTGGCTTGATGTATATTGCTTTTACTATGTTTAGGTATGTGCCTTGAATTGCTGATATTTCTGAGATTTTTAACATGAAAAGATGTTGAATCTTGTCAAATGCTTTCTCGGCATCTAGGGAGATGATCATGTGTTTTTTTTTTTCTTTGAGTTTATTTATGTAGTGAACTCCATTGATGGATTTTGGAATATTGAACCATTCCTGCATTCCTGGGATAAAGCCTACTTGATCATGGTGGATGATTGTTTTGATGTGTTCTTGGATTCGGTTTGCAAGAATTATATTGAGAATTTTGCATCAATATTCATAAGTGAGATTGTTCTGTAGTTCTCTTTCATTGTTGGGTCTTTGTGAGGTTTAGGTATGAGTGTAATTGTAGCTTCATAGAATGAATTGGGTATTGTTCCTTGTGTTTCTATTCTGTGGAATAGTATGAAGAGAATTGGTATTAGGTCTTCCGAGAAGGTCTGATAGAATTCTGCACTAAAACCATCTGGTCCCAAACTTATTTTGGTGGGGAGACTTTTAATGACTGCTTCTATTTCTTTGGGGGTTATGGGACTGTTTAGGTGGTTTATCTGTTCCTCGTTTAACTTTGGTACCTGGTATCTGTCTACAAAAATGTCCATTTGATCCAGATTTTCCAATTTTGATGAGTATGGGCCTTTGTAGTAGGATCTAGTGATTTTTTTTAATTTCTTCAGTTTCTGGTGTTATGTCTCTGTTTTCAGTTTTGATTTTATTAATTTGGATACTGTCACTGTGCCCTTTGATTAGTCTGGCTAAGGGCTTATCTATCTCGTTGATTTTCTTGAAGAACCAGCTCTTGGTTTTGTTACGTTTTATATAGTTCTTTCTGTTCTTTTTGTTTCTACTTGGTTGATTTCAGCTCTGAGTTTGATTATTTACTGCCATCTACTCCTCTTGGGAATATTAGCTTCTTTTTGTCCTAAAGCTTTCAGGTGTGCTGTCAAGTTGTTAGTATATGCTCTCTCCAGTTTTGGGGTTTTTTGTTTGTTTGTTTGTTTGTTTGTTTGTTTGTTTTCTTGTTTTTGTTTTTTTTTATTTTTTTGTTTTTGTTTTTGATTTGTTTTTGTTTTTGTTTTTTGTTTTGTTTTGTTTTGTTTGTAAGCACTTAAAGCTATGAGTCTTCTTCTTAGTGCTGCTTTCATGGAGTCCCACAAGTTTTGGTATGATGTGTCCTCTTTTTTATTAAATTCTAAAAAGTCTTTAATTTCTTTCTTTACTTCTTCCTTGACCAAGTCATCATTGAGCAGAGCGTTGCTCAGTTTCCACGTGTATGTGGGCTTTCCATTGTTTTTGTTGTTATTAAAGACCAGCCTTAGTCCATGGTGAGCTGATAGGGTACAAGGGATTATTTCAATCCTTTTGTATCTGTTGAGGCCTGTTTTGCAATCAATTATATGCTCTATTTTGAAGAAGGTACCATGTGGTGCTGAGAAAAAGGTATATTCTTTTGTTTTAGGATGAAATGTTCTATAGATATCAGTTAAATCCATCTGGTTCATAACATCTGTTAGTTTCATTGTGTCTCAGTTTAGTTTTTCTTTCCATGATCTGTCCATTGCTGAGAGTGGGGTGTTGAAATCCCCCACTATTATTGTGTGAGATGCAATATATGCTTTGAACTTTAGTAGAGTTTCTTTTATGTATGTGGGTGCCCTTGCATTTGGGGCATAGATGTTCAGAATTGAGAGTTCTTCTTGGTACATTTTCTTTTTAATGAGTATGTAGTGTCCTTCCTTATCTTTTTCAATTACTTCTGTTTGAAAATCAGTTTTATTTGATATTAGAATGGCTATTCCAGTTTGTTTCTTGGGACCATTTGCTTGGAAGATTGTTTTCCATCCTTTTACTCTGAGGTAATATTTGTCTTTGTCACAGAGGTGTGTTTCCTGTATGCTGCAAAATTCTGGGTCCTGTTTATGTATCCAGTCTGATAGTCTATGTCTTTTTATTGGAGAATTGAGTCCATTGATATTAAGAAATATTAAGGAAAAATGATTGTTGCTTCCTGTTATTTTTGTTACTAGAGGTGGAATTATGTTTGTGTATCTATCTTCTTTTGGGGTTGTTGGAAGACTACTTTCTAGCTTTTCCTTGGTTGTAGTTTCCCTCCTTGTGTTGGAGTTTTCCATCCATTATCCTTTGAAGAGCTGGATTTGTGGGAAGATATTGTGCAAATTTGGTTTTGTCATGGAATATCTTGTTTTCTCCATCAATAGTGATTGAGAGTTTTGTTGGGTATAGTAGTCTGGGCTGGCATTTGTGATCTCTTAGGGTCTGTATAATATCAATCCAGGATCTTCTGGCTTTTATAATCTCTGGTGAGAAGTCTAGTGTAATTCTTGTAGGTCTGCCTTTATATGTTACTTTGCCTTTTCCCCTTGCTGCTTTTAGTATCTTCTCTTTGTTTTGTATATTTGATGTTTTGATTATTACGTGACGGGATATATTTCTTTTCTGGTCTAGTCTATTTGGGGTTCTGTAGGCTTTTTGTATATTTAAGGACATCTCTTTCTTTAGGTTAAGGAAGTTTTCCTCTATAATTTTGTTGAAGATATTTACTGGCCCTTTAAGTTGAGAGTCTTCCTCCTCATCTATAACTATTATCCTTAGGTTTGGTCTTCTCATTGTGTCTTGGATTTCCTGGATGTTTTGTGTTAGGAGCTTTTTGCATTTTGCATTTTCTTTGACCATTGTATGTATGTTTTCCATGGTATCTTCTGCACATGAGATTCTCTCTTCTATCTCTTGTATTCTGTTGGTGATGCTTGCGTCTATGACTCCTGATCTTTCTCTTAGGTTTTCTCTCTCCAGGGTAGTTTCCTTTTGAGATTTCTTTATTGTTTCTACTTCCATTTTTAGATCCTGGACAGTTTTCTGTAATTCCTTCACCCGTTTGGTTGTGTTTTCTTGCATTTCTTTAAGGGCTTCTACCTGTTTGCCTGTATTCTCCTCAATTTCTTTGAGAGTGTTTTTTATGTCCTTTTTAAAGTCCTCTGTCATCATCATGAGAAGTGGTTTTAATTCTGAATCCTGCTTTTTCCGTGTGATGTGGTGTTCAGGACTTGCTATGGTGGGAGAACTGGGTTATGGTGATGCCAAGTAACTTTGGTTTCTGTTGCTTACATTCTTACACTTACCTTTCGTTATTTGGTTAGCTCTAGTGCTACCTGCACTCACTGGTTCTGACTGGAGCCTGCTTTTCCAGTTATATTGGTTGTGTCAGAACTCCGCGGGGTCCAGATGTCTCTGTGATCCTAAACTCCAGCTGTTCAGGGTACAGTGGCTCCTCTAGGATATCTCAGGATGTTGTGTCTCCAAGGTAGTAGACCAGCTAGGTGTTTGCTCTTTTGAGTGTAGTCATTCTTCTAGGATGTCTCAGGATATGGTGTCTGATGCTCTGAGTTAAGTGGCTCCTCTAGGATGCCTCAGGATATGGTGTCCCCTGCTATGATGTCAGTGGCCTCTCTAGGATGTCTCCAGACATGGTTTCTGCAGCTCTGAGGGCAGTGGTCTCTCTAGGATGTCTGCAGCTGTGAGTGCAGTGGCCTCTCTAGGTTGCCTCCGGATGAGGTTTCCACAGGGGAGCAGATCAGCTGGGTGTCTGCTCCAGTCACCACGATCCAGGCGAGGGGGGAAAGGCTGGATAATTGTTTTGATGTGTTCTTTGATTCAGTTTGTGAGAATTTTAATTAGTATTTTTGCATCAATATTCATAAGGAAGATTTGTCTGTAGTTCTCTTTCTTTGTTGGGTCTTTGTGAGGTTTAGGTACGAGCATATTTGTGGCTTCATAGAATGAATTAGGTAGTGTTCCTTCTGTTTCTATTTTATGGAATAGTTTGAAGAGAATTGGTATTAGGTATTCCTTGAACATGTGATAGAATTCTGCACTAAAACCATCTGGTCCTAGACTTTTTTGGTAGGGAGACTTTTAGTGACTGATGCTGTTATTTAGGGATTATAGGATGGTTTAGATGGTTTATCTGCTCCTGATTTAACCAGGAGGAGCTCCTGCTCCTGGTATCTGTCTAGAAATTTGTCCATTTCATTCAGATTTTCTAGTTTTGTTGAGTATAGGCTTTTGTAGTAGGATCTGATAATTTTTTGAATTTTCTTAGTTTCTATTGTTATGTCTCACTTTTCAGTTCTGATTTTATTAATTTGAATACTGTCTCTGTGCCCTCTGATTAGTCTGGCTAAGGGTTTATCTATATTGTTGATTTTCTCAAAGAACCAGCTCCTGTTTTGTTTTTTAGTTTTGTTTTTTTTTTTTTTCTTTGTATAGTACTTTTTGATTCTACTTGGTTGAATTCAGCCTTGAGTGTAATTATTTCCTTCTTCTACTCCTCTTGGATGTATTTGCTTCTTTTTGTTCTAGAGCTTTCAGGTGTGCTGTCAAGTTGCTATTATATGCTTTCTCCAGTTATTTTGTAGGCACTTGGAGCTATGAGTTTTCCTCTTAGCACTTCTTTCATTGTGTCTCATAAGTTTTGGTATAAACAGCCTTCATTATCATTAAATTCTAACAAGTTTTTAATTTCTTTCTTTCTTTCTTCCTTGACCAAGTTTACATTTAGTAGACTGTTGTTCAATTTCCACATGTATGTGGGCTTTTCATTGTTTCTATTATTATTGAAGACCAGACTTAGTCCGTGGTGATCTGATAGGATGCAAGGGATTATTTAAATCTTTTTGTATCTGTTGAGGTCTGTTTTATGACCAATTATATAATCTATTTTGGATAAGGTACTATGAGGTGCTGAGAAAAAGGTATATTCTTTTGTTTTAGGATGAAATGTTCTTTAGATATCTGTTAAACCCATTTGGTTCATAAGTTCTGTTACTTTCACTGTCTCTGTTTAGTTTCTGTTGCCATGATCTGTCCATTGCTGAGAGTGGGATGTTGAAGTCTCCCATTATTATTGTGTGGGTTACAATGTGTGCTTTGAGCTTTAGTAAAGCTTTTTTTATGATTGTAGTTGCCTTTGTATTTTGAGCATAGATGTTCAGAATTGAGAGTTCATCTTGCTAGATATTTTCCTTTGACGAGTATGAAGTTTCCTTCCTTATTTTTTTGATAACTTTTGGTTGAAAGTCGGTTTTATTCAATATTAGAATTGCTACTCCAGCTTGTTTCTTGGGACCATTTGCTCAGAAAATTGTCTTCCAGGTAGTGTCTGTCTTTGTCACTGGGGTTTATTTCCTGTATGCAGCAAAATGCTGGGTCTTGTTTAGGTATCCAGTCCATTAGTCTATGTCTTTTTATTGGGGAATTGAGTCCTTTGATGTTAAGAGATATTAAGGAAAAGGGATTGATTGTTGCTTAGTGTTATTTTTGTTGTTGCTTAGTGTTATTTAGAGGTGGAACTATATTTGTGTGGCTATCTTTTTTTGTGTTTGTAGAAAGAAGATTTCTTTCTTGCCTTTTCTAGGTTTTAGTTTCCCTCCTTGTGTTGGAGTTTTCCATCAATTATCCTTTGTAGGTATGAATTTGTGGGGAAATATTGTGAAAATTTGGTTTTGTCTTGAAATATCTTGGTTTCTCCATCTATAGTGATTGAGAGTTTTCCTGGGTATAGTAGTCTGAGCTGGCATTTTTGTTCTCTTAGGGTCTGTATGATATCAGTCCAGGAGCTTCTGGCTTTTATAGTCTCTGGTGAGAAGTCTGGTGTAATTCTTATAGGTCTGCCTTTATATGTTACTTGACCTGTTTCCCTTACTGCTTTTAATATTTTTTTCTTCTTTTGTGCATTTGATGTTTTGATTATTATGTGACAGAAGACATTTCTTTTCTGGTCTAGTCTATTTGGAGTTCTGTAGGCATCTTGTATGTTTATAGGCATCTTTTTCTTTAGGTTGGGGAAGTTTTCTTCTATAATTCTGTTGAAGATATTTACTGGCTCTTTAAGTTGGGAATCTTCACTTTCATCTATTCCTATTATCCTCAGGTTTGGTCTTCTCATTGTGTCCTGGATTTCCTGGATGTTTTGGGCTAGGAACTTTTTGCATTTTGCATTTTCTTTGACAGTTGTGTCAATGTTTTCCATGGTATCTTCTGCACCTGAGATTGTCTCTTCTATCTCTTTGTTTCTGTTGCTTATGTTCTTGCCCTGCCTTTTTCCATCTGGTTATCTCTAGTGCTATCTGCATTCACTGTCTCTGATTGGAGCCTGTCTCTTCTGTTATTTTGCTTTTGTCAGAACTCCTCAGAGTCAAGCTGTCTTTGTTATCTTGTTATCCTGAGCTCCTGGGTGGAAGAGCTCCTGGGACTCAGGCTGCCTCTGGGATCCTGAAGTCCCATGATTCTGGCCTGTTAGAGCTCATGACAGCTTCCTCAACTGCTCTAAATGCAGTGATTCCTCTGGTATGGGTCAGGGTATGGTGTCTTCATGGGAGCAGACCAGCTAGGAATCTGTACCAGCAGAAAGGACCAAGGGAGGGGCAGAAGGGTAGTGGTATTTCAGAGGGTGGGTTTGGGGTAGGTGATGGGTTCTAAGTGCCCCAGGCTCCTAACTGAAGCTCTGGGGCATAGAGTTATGTGGGAGGGTTCTTACCTGTTGGTCTGAGTACAGTGGTTCCTCTGGGATGAGTCAGATATGGTGTCTTCATCTTCAGGGGTGCAGACCAGCTAGGATTCTACCCCGGCAGAAAGCAAGGAACTGATTTGCACGTTTACTGCATGCTTTGTGATAAAAAAAAATATATAATTTATAAGTTAAGCCCTAAATATTTTGTGGCATTTTTACAATAACAATAATTTCTTGTATTTTTGGTTGTGAGCCTAGCCTTTCACAGTTGAGCCATCTCTTCAGCCCATAGTAACAATAATTTCTAATACCCAAAATGCTTCAGTGTGGCTAGCAAATGTTCGGTATCATTTCCAAATTCAAATTTTATCATAAATAATTTTAAATGGTGCCATTTTCAATGTGAATCTAGTGAAATTTATTTAACAAAATATATGACTTGATAAACATTAAATTTGAAAGTATTATGAGAAATATGTAAACAATTTTTTCTACCAAAGGGCTAAATAAGATAAAACTCCACTAAGAAGCCACTCAGCAGAAATTCAAACCGCCCAGGGCTGTGTTTCTTAACATCAAAATACAGACCCAAGGTTATATCCTATTCTCAACTTTGCTCAACAACAGCTTCATCATAAATTAGGCAACATCACCACACCAAGCTCTGATCACTTCAGTGAGGCACAGAACCCCTTTGTGCTAGGATTTTTTTTAAAAAAGAAAAAAGAAAAAAATGATGGGGGTTTGTTCTGTCTACGTGTGCTTGCAGGCTTGGCTGGACATGTCTATGCAACCCTTCTGCAGAAATTAAAACTTTTTGCCTTACTGAGACACTTGGGTTGTATTACCACTTTCTTAGAACCTCTAAACTCATTTTTAAAAGCACTGTCAATAAAATATAAATTATTTGAATAGGTAATCACAACACAATTTTTCTGAAATAAATATAAAATAATATCTAATATATATACATATATTTTACTTTATTGCTTACAAAAAACAGTTCATCTGGACCATAAACAGAACACCTATGCATAGATAAAATAAATTAATTGTTAATATTTATGACTTTCAATTGAACATTTTAAAAGAAAAGGAAGAAATATTTTTATGAATATATACCAATAAAGTATTTGACAATTGATTAGATTATAACTTCTATGTGTTTGAATGTATGAAATATATTTCTATAATTATATTTATTTTAGCAAGTAAATATTATTATATTAGCAGTAAAGAGCTGGCCTCCAGATGATATTAGGTTACTGCCTGTGATTTTTGTTTTTTATTATTAACTTGCCATAAATTCGAATCACCTGAATAGGGAGCCTTGGACAAGGAATTGTCTTAATTGATATGGGATAATCAAACCCATGGGTTCATGGAATCTTTTGGTAGCAGCCAAATTTCTTAAAGGCAGGCATATAGCAAAGAGAGGATTTTTTTTTCATGCTTGACAGTTGAATTATCTCTGCTGCTACTCGTACCTCCTGCACTGGTGTCAGAACCAGTTTCCAGGCTTCCACCGCTGACTAAGGACAAGAAGCTCTTCAGGAACTTTCCAGATTTTAGGCCCCATATTAGTACCAAGCCTCACAGAGTGAGCGACTTCTGGGTTGTGTGAGACAGCTATTGTGGGACTAAAGTGGGCGCTGAAGCATCATGCCTCAAAGACGTAATAACATTTGCACTCTGAGCCGCTCTGGTGTGAAACAGCTATTCTTACTGTTTCAGTATAAACTGATTTAATAAGGTGTGTGAGTGTGTGTGTGTGTGTGTGTGTGTATGACATATTCAAACTTTCTTGTAGGATGTATTCTCATCCAGAAAGGTGGTTATTTGCATACAAAGAACAAATGTACAGAGCTTAACATTTTAACAAAAAAAGCCCCTAGATACACTCTGTTTCAAGAAACTTTTCTTTTATACTTATGGAATATCTCACATATGTACTAACTGGGCATTAACGCAGGGACCTGACACAGCACTCAGAGAAGCCACACCAGAGTTTTTCTACCAGTTTGTCTCAGGATAGGACTGCTTTACAGATTTGTCCTTCTAAACGACCCTCACTTTCCCTTAATCCTTACCATCTCAAAAAATAATGCTCCTTCCTATAGCTTAAAATATCCTTCCATAAATATTCACTTCTTGCCCACTCCCAAGCCTTGTTTTCTGAATTAGTCTTACTCTATATTTTTTCTATTCTGTCTTTGGATGTTAGGAGAGCCCTAGATTTCTCCTTTTGTTTTCTCTTTTTAAGTCATGTATCTGGTTTTGTGATCTTAAATGGAAACTACATCCGATCAAAATCTAAATTACTACATCTGATCAAAATCTAAATTTTAAAATGAAAGAGTAAGGTACCTAAATATGGAATATAAATTTAATTTTAAAATGTGTCAGTTTTATTTAAAGTAGATGAAATTATAATTCACTTTGAAATGAATCAAATATGGGATAAACATCTATTTCATATACAAAATGTGAAAATTTTTATATCTAATAAGTTGCAATCAGGCTTTCCAAATTTAGTATCAATTCGAAGAATAGTCTTACACAAAGGTTAAAGCATCCAAAAAGAACATGATAAAGGTAAGATGGCCTGTAGAAATTGCTTAACAGAACACACACTTGGCACCTCAAATCAGATTTGCATTTCTTTCACACGTGTTTGTGAAAAAGAATCACTCTGAAAGATTACTCTTTAGAAATAGTAAAATAAGGCTCATCAAGAGGGTGTCTTCGTTTAGATGTTTGCATTAGTCCAACTGCCACTCCACAGGCTAAACATGTACAGCTGTACATCCCCAGCCTGTGTCTACTGTTGTCTATACAGTACTTTACATATAATGAAACTGCCTGTGAAAGTCCATAAAGAATACTTAGTTCCTTGATCTCTTGGCCAATAAATTTTTCAAATGTACTCTTACTTGCCATTTGTATTGTCACAGTCTAGACGTCGTCGTCGTTTCGATTCCCCAATGCTTCAGTAACTACTCGGGTTTCAATTTCAAGCATCCCAAGCTCCTGCCAAGAGTCCTACCAAGCATCCCAGGCTCCTGCCAAGAGTCCTACCAATCGTTCTAGGTCTAGTTTCCTGGCTCCCTATTTCAAGCCTGTTTCTTCAAATTGCTCTTGAAACTAAGCTCTGCCTTGGAAGATCCAATTTCCTACCTGCTCCTCCACATTTTCCCTTATGAGAGAACAGCCTGTCTTTGTATAGCCAATTAAAGAAAAGCTTCACTTTCATCCATTGGCCTGAAAAGAAAAGTCTCTAATACAGCACAGAAAGAAACAAACTAATGTTCCAATCTAGGAAACTTAATTACCCCCTTTCTATCTATCTCCTGATGATGGTGAGTGTCTTAGGTTTCTATTGCTGTAAAGAGACATCATGACCATGGCAACTCTTATAAAGAAAAACATTTCTTCGAGGCTGGCTTACTGTTTCAGAGGATGTAGTCCATTATCATCATGGCAGGAAGCATGGCAGCTTTCAGTCAGACATAGTGTTGGAGAAGGAGCTAGCTGAGACTACATCTCAATCTAAAGGCAGCAGAAGACTGCTTGCCATACTGGCCATTGCTTGAGCACAGGAGACTCATTCCCACACTTCCTCCAAAAAGGCCATAGCTACTCCAACAAAGCCATACCTCTTAATAGTAACACTCTCTATAGGCCAAGCATTTAAACATGTGAGTCTATGAGAGTCAAACATGCATACCATCACGGTGAGTTTTAGGTTCTAGTGGATACATTTGAAAGGATATTATTATTTATTTTTGAAACTGCTATATTTACAATATGATAAAATCTCATAGCACACTTGAAATTTATTAAGACTTTTACAAGACTTACATGACTTGTAAAAGAAAGAAAGAAAAACATATGAGTCTCATGGAGAAACGTTTTGAAGATTATTAATACACTTTAAGAATCTCATCCATAAATGTTCCTGAAAATGAACATTAGACTGGCATTTTTAAGGAAGACAAATATTAGAAAGGATTGATGCTTATTAATAACTTATTGTACATTTAAATTATACGCTACATTTGACTTAACTTATAAAGACAAGAGAATTACAATTGCAATGAGTGTATTATTCCTCTTCCTCTAGTGATGATGATGATGATGATGACAATGACGATGACGATGACGAAGATGATGACAGAAGAGCATGTGAAGCCGACCCAGTACAATGTGACTGAGCAATAGCTGTGAGAATCTCGGCTAGCAAACAAGCTTGTCTGACTCAGTGCCAAATCACTCTACTAATGCATATTGGGGTTGAGGACTCCAGTAAAGCACAACCCTGTTCTACTGTGGAGTTTCAAGTAAGAGAGATTAGACAGGGAAATAAAGCCGACAGAGATGAAGTGTCACATTTATTGATGACAATATACGCTTTTAAACCTGAGTTACACAATCAGTTGTAACTTATGTAGCACTAGAGAAGAAAGTAAAGCAGCATCTACACGTACTTTAGAAAAACAGATGCCAGGGACTGGCAGGGTACGGTCAGTGTTAATGTGGAGGTAATCAGCTCCTGAGCTCATGTTTTACAGATCCGCAAATTCAGCTCTGGAGCAGAGATATACTTGCTGCGTGTGATTTTTAGAAACACACTTGCTCTTTCTCGTGAGCTCTGCCCGCGTTCTCGGCTCTCCTCTGTGATCAGCAGCCACCCGCCTCACTCAGCTGACACTTTGCACACGAACACCAGGAGCTGCGATCATTCTATACCAACCAAACCCCCAGTGGCTAGCTCTGCCAAGCCTCTAACAACCAGCCAGACTGTGCCCTTTCTCTTGCCCACCTGCACGACTGCGGATGAAAAACACCAGAGAGCCTTAATATTTTAAAACCAGCCAGATAACACAACCGCTGGGTGTAGAATCTACTGCCCTAAACTCATCAGCTATCCTATGTTAGAATTCTGCCTGTGGTGGAGGCTGCCATCACCAGTTCTAGTTGACCCTAGGCCTTACGTGGTCTGTTCTCCTCTCTCCAAAGCCTGGCCCAAAAGCCCCACTCTTTCCTTCCTCTTCCTCCTGGGACCCGGAAATCCCACTTTTTTTTTCACCCAGTGATTGGCTTCTACCCTCTTTATTGACATAATCAAGAAACAATTGGGGAACCAGATTTAGTATCAGCTCCTCCCCCTACATGTACCGAACAAGCTCTCTATTTCCATGACAAAGACACCACAGAATAGTGAATTCATTCTGCAGAATACTTGCTTCAAACTCATTACTCCTCTAGAATTCCCGAGCTTTCGATTAGTCTCCAGAGCCTAGGGTAGCTTTTTATATGTCTTCCAGAGTTCAGAGCTGTTATTTGTCAGAGGATTTATTTTCAGAGTCGCACACTGCTATTCAGCTATTTATAGACTTTAAAGTCAGAAGTGATAGTCCTTAGGCAATCAGAAAGTGCTCTATGACTGGCAAGGACCCAAGTTTAATCTCCGTGCCACATAGGGCCTGTGGCGAAAGCGGTACTCACTTATCCTTCCAAGGTTCAGTACTGTGAGCGGATTCAGGTAGATCCTTGTGGCTCTCCGTCGGCCAGTTTTGCCTAATACGTGAGGTCCAGGTTGGAAAAGTGATCTTTTCTTAAGAACCAGACACAAGGTGGATAGCATTTGGAGATAAGCCTCCCACCACCACACGGATGTTCAACTGTCCATTCACATAAAAATGTTTCATTTTCACAGTGTGACTGGGTATATCAACCCCTCAAAGTAGGCCAGGAGTAGCTGACCAACACAAAATTAACCCATGGATTTGTTGTTTTTATTGTTTTATTTTGTTTTTTGTTTTGTTTTGTGTGTGTGTGTGTGTGTGTGTGTGTGTGTGTGTGTGTGTGAACTTTTTGTTTCTTTTGACATTTTCTCCTCTTACTGTTTCTTAGCTCATTTGTTCTGATTGTCAAAGTTTTGCTTGTTTGTTTTTGTGTGCTACAGTTTATTTTCATTGTGTAATTAATTTTAATCTCATATTGTGATGAATTACATTAACATAATTTCAGTATTTATTTTTATTTTTCACCCTTTGAAATGCCATCCATCCTGACAGTATTTCCTTATAAAGATGCCTCAGGCACCAAAGTTTATTCTGTTTATAATCTGCTGTATCTTGGTTTGCTGGCATTTACTTTTAAGTTACACATAACTATGTTTGCCTCTTACCTTTCTGTAGAAGTTAGCATGGTAGATGACTGGCAAGGGAGAGAAGATAAAGGCTTAGAACAAGGAGTCCACTCATCTTTTTTTTTCTTTAATCATATTTTAATCATATTTTGCTCTAAGGAATGTAGTCCTGTTCCTGACTCATGAGGATTGTACAAGGGTTTCATTTTGTTTTTGTTTGTTTGGTTGGTTTTCGACCTTAGAATTCTAAAAGCCTGGAGACCATTTGTACTCTTTTTCTTGTTCCTGTTTTCTATTTCACGATGCACAAAATTGAGTGCTGCTGGCCGGAGGGAGATGCCAACCTCAGATAAAAGCCTGTGTTTGTATTCTGATGAAATGACATGTTCCTTCTTCCCTTTTGACTCACTCAGGGAAATAATTTGTGTCCTGAAGACTAGTGATTTAGGAAAGGAACCAATTAGGTTGCTAAGAGGTAGGGTGGGTGGGGTACAATTTATGACCTTCCTGCCTTATGAAACATTTCTTAAGAGAGCAGTAAACAATGAAACCTGAAGAAAGCTTTTCTGTCCCTGCTCTTATTGCCTTATGTAAGCCAGTCCTTTTGAGATACCTGCTGCAGAAAGATTAGACCAAAACTAGTTTGACTGCTTTGTGATGACGTAAGTACAATTTTAGTCAGTCCAATTGGAAGAGCAAAGATTTATAAAGGAGGAGGATCTCTAGAAAAGACAGAATTCTAAATATGGCATCGGTGGTGGGAGTCTACAGGAGAGTAACTGAAGTGACCGGATACAGGACTCACTGGGGAGAGAGAATGGGCAATGTGACTTTAAAGCTGTTCTGTCCTAGAAGACAGAGGGTCCCCTTGAAACTGAACAGAACTTGAGGATGAGCCGTTGGAGTTCCAGAGAGTAAACAACAGGCTAGGCAAGCTGGGGGTCTTCACAGGTTTATAAAGAGAGGGATGGGAAGAGGAGAAAGAAAAGAATGATTTTGCTTTCAGTGGAATAAGAGTAAACATACACACCTTGGAGGATCTGGACAGGAGAACAAATCAAACATCTAGGACTTCATTTGTTACGGTTTCCATTCAAGGGTGAAGAGTTAACCTACTCCAGGCTGGTGTCTTTGGCTGAGAGTATTACACCGAGCCCTTTGAACCAACCTAGGAAAACATAGTCAACCTCAGTATTAGTTAGATTAACCTTGTAGTGAGCTAAGAGTGATTGTGCAGCCTAGAACTCATATGTCCGAGAGAAGGAGAAATAGTAACTAAAGTCTTTATTGATACCAGTTACCTTTCAGCGTTGTTAACTCAAAACATAATGTTAACAGCTAACTCCACTTACTGCTATCATTTAGCCTTTAGCTTTGTGGGTAGTTTCTACCCTGGCCACAGGCTCATCTATAGCATTCCCATTCTCTCCAAGTATCTTGGGGACTTTTTCACTGGCTCAAAGGTCAGTCAGTGCTGGTTTTTGTTTGTTTGTTTGTTTGTTTGTTTTCTTTAGCTATAGAAGATGGCCCTTGGAAACATATTACAAGCATCTTGGAGATTTTCCATAATAGTGTTTCAAATCTTCCTCCTTTTAATTCTTAAATTCCCTACCTGCAGGAATACATTGACCATTGACTAAGAGTTTTGTCTTCAGGATCCAAAAGGCAGATAGCCACGTGTCAGACGCTGCTGCACAGTTTTTCATCCGTCTCCTCTAGCATGTTCTATCAGATACAGTGTGAGCTACAGCATTCGGGGAAGGGGTTCGGGAGGAGCTAACCACTAATGTCATATTACTAGGTGTAAGGCTAAGGATTTGCTAGTGAATTCCAAAAAGATATTGTACTTTTAAAGAATTTACCTGAAAAAAAAATTTTCAAAGAAAGAATACTTTTAAGAAAAACATGTCTCCTGGAAGTTGTAAGTCAAAAAATGCAGTAGAAAGAATCACTCTTGTTTGTTTTAACTGAAAAATATGGAAGTACCATAACAGCCTCACACAGCAAACAAAGTAGGAACGTATAATTCAGAGAAAAGCAGACATTTGGAGTGAGACTTAGCTAAGCAAACCAAAAACTCCTCTGCCAAAGAGAAATCTCCAAGTGTTCGGGAGATTTTTGCTACCTCCTGGAATTGAAGTTTATTAAATCTGAAATGATATCATGACACTAAATGACATGTTGGCATTTGACACTTTTTGTTTTCTTTTTTCCTCTTTCCAGTGTTGAGGCGAAAACCCACGTCCTTTCACATCCTGAGTGAGAACCGAATCTAACCGACCTGGGTCCACAGGACTGTGGGTTATCCCACTCACCTTTAAGTTACACTTTCATTTATTCTGGTTCTCTATCAGTTTGACAAAGACTTATTTTCGACTACTGGAGTTGAGAACAAATGACAATAAATATACTCTAATGTAAATCACAATTAGAATTGCATAGTCTTAGGTATAGTGCTTATAACCCTCATCTCGCTCATCTGCTGTGTCTAAAACTTCGTAAGTTATAAAATACTAGAATTTTTCCTTAAGAATGATCTCAGCTAGAATGGTACCACATGCCTTTAATCCCAGCACTCAAGAGGCAGAAGCAGTAGATCTTTGAGTTTGAGGCCAGCCTGGTCTACAAAGCAAGTTTCAGGATAGCCTGGGCTACACAAAGAAATCTTGTCTCAATACCTCCCTCCTCAAAACAATTTCTTGATATTGGGTTATGGTGAATTTTTGGACCTTAAAAGGCAGCCTGGTTTCTGGTAGAGCACAGGCTAGAAACGGCCAGACACCCCAGGTGAACCTGAGGGGCCCCAGGTGGGACACAGATGATACTAAGGAATGGCAGAGTTTTGCCATGCCCCCAGACTCTAGGCTGCTGACAAGAGGCCACAGCCCTCCATAAATTTGTGCCTTTCAGTCACTTAGCCTCAAGACAGATCTCCACGTTAATGAGGTACCTAAAGGCCAGAAGGTCTAAGCCAACTAAACTTTCCTTCCCAGACACTACTCCCTGCAAAAAGTATTTAACCTCAGGCCTGCCCTGAAAAACAGGGTATGGTTTTTCATCTACTTTCTATCATGACAATAAACATCTTAAGACTATGGACTGTTTCTTTTCATCAGGATCCACTGTAGGGAACAAGGGAAAAGGCCTTTGACTACAGAGCCACTAACTAATCTCCTGCAGAAGACCTCTCTGCATTCCCAGCCATGGCAACCAGCAACCCAACCCAAGTGAGCCAGCCTCGACCATGCTAGGCTGACTCCATGACAAACCAAGGACTTTCCCCATGGGGCGCAGCCAGAGCTTCTCTCCCCCTCTCTCCTTCCGCTTCTGGTCAATCCAACCTGTATGCCCCCACTTTGTTCTAAGCTCTTCCGTGGCTTCCAGTGGACCTGGGTGCCCAAGAACTTGAGAACTAGTCAATCCCCAGTACCCCTACAGGTCTGTGGACCCCTGAGCCAGCTCCAACGGTCCCTGAAGAACCTCAGACTGCCCTCCCAATGGCTGGGTCCTGCAGCCTCCTGTAATAGCCAGATGCCCGCCAGGTGCCAGCATGGAGTGAGTGCAGTCAAACTCCTGTGTCACACCTCCCGAGTGGCCCTAGACCTGTGGTTGGGCAGACACGGGACCCCACATTAGCCCAACACCTGGTGGAGAATGTGGGCAAACCCAGCTTCAAGTGTACCCCCCAGTTGGTGACCCACAATGACTCACTCTGAAACCCAAGGACAGTGAGTAAAACCCCTGACCAAGTTCAGAAGACTAGGCTTTCCTCTGATCGCTCTCTGGTTCTGTCTCTGTCTCTGTCTCTGTCTCTGTCACTGTGTCCCTGTCTCTGTGTCTGTCTCTGACTCTGTGTCCCTGTCTCTGTGTCTCTCTGTCTGTCTGTCTGTCTCTCTCTCTTTCTGTGTCTCTCTGTGTCTCTCTCTCTCTTTCTCTCTCTCTCTCTCTCTCTCTCTCTCTCTCTCTCTCTCTCTCGTTCTCTCTCCTTTTTTTCTCGCCACGTGTTTCTGACCAGCTTCCTCCCTCCTTGTTTTTGACTCTTAACTAAAGTCTCCAAATATCATTTTGGACCTAACTTGCTCTACTAGGTGGCAACTAGCCTCCACTCTTTGCCCCTCCCCCAGTACCAAATCAAGGGCTCCTACATCGCTAATAGAGCTGCCTTTCAGAAGGCATCTGCCCTCAAGTCTCTTCTTCCTTTGTCTGCTATGGTCAACTGCCACTGGGGCTAAAACACAGGCAGAGCACTTCTACTGCTGCTGCCTTTCACTCCCTCTGGCCCAGACTTCTATACTTCTTCCTTTGAGGTTTTCTTCAAGGTTGGCCTTTCTTCTCCTTCTGCTCTACATTGAGAATATACCGGCCAAGACAAAACAAATGAGGAATACAAAGAGACCTGCCTGCTAGACCACAATGGTGAATCTCTGTCCCACTAGCAAGTCTATATGTTTTACATATGAATTTTATTGTGTAAGTGATTTCCCATTGAATTTAAATCTTCTCTCCCTGAAAGAGAAAGATTTCTTAAGCCTCAAAAAGTGAGCAAAATTCATAAGGCTCAGGATGTAAATAAAATTCACTGGTCACTGGTTGTTCCTGAAACTGAAAAGATTCACAAGGCCCCTGGTTGGGGTTCTATAAGTAGCACTAACTGTAGAAATAGGAGATGCTCTGACTGGTACACTTCCTGCAGGTTGTGCAGGAAACCCAGGGATACAGCTCTTGTGAACTGTCAATCATTCTGGGGTAGGGTTTGGGGTAATGTAGCTGCTTTTAAAACATCTATGCTTCTGTAAATAATCCCTACACATATTTCTGAAACAACTCCAGTCAACTGAATGCTTCACTAATGTAGACTTGGACAGAGTTGTGTTTGTTCTGGCATCAAAGCCCTATGTAGGGTGGGTAATCATTTGTTCACATCTCCCTAAGAAAAATTAATCTAACTAATTTCAAATAATAAGATGACTTTATCCAATACTTGTAATGAACTACAGTCTAATATCAATGAAAAAGTATTTAATGCTTACTTACATTGTTTTATTTATTATTTTTCTTTGGAAGTTTTTTTTTTATCTGTTTCCTATTTGCTTCAAGGATTTTGTGAAGAAAGATTAAATGACCAACAGATGTAAAGCTACTAAATGAGCATCATAAAGCTATTAGAGGCATCATAAAGATCAAATCAGAATTAACTATTATCTTCTCTTTTTCTGACGGGAAAATATAAGTGAGATTGCAAATTCACTGGGTGATTTGCTTTCAAGAGAACATTTCTAGGTCACGCGTTTGTGTTTGAAGTTTACTTGTGTAGGGAGTGCTGGCTTCTTTGATATTTACATAATTGGAGCATCATTATCTAGATTTGCTTGACTCTGAAGACCACACATTAGCAGCATCAGGGAGTCAGTTAGAGATGCAGAATATCAGATCTAAAGTACAATGATGAATTCAGAGTTTACAGATTTCAAAGGAAAAACAAAACAAACAAACAAACAAACAACAACAACAACAAAAACCTGAGGCTAGCTACTCAAATGCACGGAGGACTTATGCCAACCCTGCTCCTGGCAACTTGTTGGATTTTATTTTCAGAATTAAGTTCTCTCAGCCCTTTCTCTTTCACCTTGATGTTGAAATTGTTTGACTCATTCTCCCTTCAGTGTGGATGCCCTTTGCTTGGGTGTTCATCCATTGAGTCACACATACTCATACTCCTCATGCCTCGTTTACTTCTGAAGACAGTGTTCTGAGAATAGGTGCAAGGCCACTGTTTTCATTGAAAGGAAAACAGAGTCATCAGTTTGAAGCTGTGTGACAAGATCATGAGGAGTAGGAGGAGCTCTTGAACCACAGTGTAACAAGCTCCTGCAGAATTAGTAAGTCACCACAATCACACCGCTCCAATACGCTTACTTCTTTTTCTTGTCTATCTCTCTCTATCACAACTGAAAGACAGACACAAAAACTGCAGTGCTAGCCTGAAGACAATGAGGAGCACGCAATGAAAAAAAGAAAGGAAGAAAGAAAGAAAGAAAGAAAGAAAGAAAGAAAGAAGAAAGAGAAAGAAAGAAAGAAAGAAAGAAGAAAGAAAGAAAGAAAGAAAGAAAGAAAGAAAAGAAAGAGAGAAAGGGAAGGAAGAGAGAAAGGGAAGGAAGGAAGAAAGAAGGAAAGAAAGAAAGAAAGAAAGAAAGAAAGAAAGAAAGAAAGAAAGGAAATGTAGGCACAACTTACTGCTTATGTATGAGAGATTTCAGGAAAAATGGGTTCACTTATTTACATAGTAAAATGGTATTTTAAGTGAAATATTATTGGTGAGTATATATTTAAAAACTCTTCCAAACTACAAATACAAAATGAGCAGTCTTTATATTATACTTTCCATTTTTGAACAATATTTCTATTGGTGACAAAATACACAAATAGCCTGACATTGGTAGCAGAGGAATGAGTCTTAAGTTTTCAAGCTGTTTTTAACAGGTTATCATCTTATATTAAACATTTAACAGATATGACATCTCCTTTGATTATACTATCAACTGTGACTTAATTGCTTGTGGTATAAGACCATCAAGTTCATATGATCTTTGATTTGTTGGTAGTTGGAGAATAAATATTAAATATGCTTAAGTCCATACAAGTTTCAGTAAGTATTCCATCAGCTAAGAGTTTACTGAGTCACACATCTGATTTGTGAAGTTTTTCTTGCTCAAAGAACTAGAATAATTTTCAGATTATCTTGTAGAACATAATGCCTCGGGTTCTTTGTTCTCTGTTGTAGTCTATAATTGAAAATTTTTCTGAGTGAAGAGATATCATTGTTAAAAATCCAGAAAGAGGCTTTATGTGTCACAGAAAATCTAAGACAGCTGGCTCTCTGGGTATGAAAAGCTGCCCTGTGTGGAATGATACTGGATTTTCAATATCAAAGTTAGTCTAGAAATAGCTTTCCCCACAAGTATCCACTTCACTGTTCTTCCTTTCCTTATGAAATGACTACATATTAAGTTCATACACCAGTGGAGAGAACTATGGTTTATTTTCTCAGGATGAACCACTTTGTCGGCATGACTGTGAATTAGAATTGAAGTGAAAATTTAATTTTAAATACTTGTCAGAAATAAAATTCTACTGCACATGAAATGTATGATCACTATTTGTCAAGGTCAATTGGGCTGAATTCTTGAGATTGTGCAAATTGGTAATACAGATGCCCAGGGACACTCAAACAGCAACAATGAGAGGTAGACCAGAAAGCTAGTAAATCAGGAAAATGTTACTAAGTGGATGAGAAGGTAGGATGGTCTGAACAGGTTTGGAAGCTGTTGCTGAAAGACATGAATTCCTTGTAACGGAATCCAGGTAAATAATTTCTGACCATATAAAGGGTTTGCAGGCACTAGAGGAGAAAAGTCACTGAGCCATTTTAATCTTCTTTAAATGAAGTGCTAAACAGACTTTCAAGGAGTTTCAGATTTAGTTGTGAGTTTTTCATTTCACAGAGTACCTCCTTCCCCATTGTCATATATGGCAGTCACTGGAAAACCCACAATTTACTGCCCTTAATATCTGTTTGATATCAATAAAATTTAAAAAAAATAAATGACAAGTTTTAAATATAAAAATAAAAAGTCTCTGGCAAGTACTCTTTATATCTCAGTCATTAAGATGCATAAGTCATCCAGGCTCATATGTACTCAAAAGAGTAATTAACAACTTAGTCACTCATAACTTCTGAGAGAGAAGGGAGCAGGAGAGATTCTGTAAGCCTTTTGAAATGCACTATGGAAAGTAGGGAAATGAAATGTGCTGATTCACTAGGCTACTTCCCAGCTGTAGGGCTCAAACAAAAAATAGGCCATTTTCCATCATTACATGTACATCTGTTACTCTTTCACACTAAAAAATAATTCTTTGAATATTTTCTGTAATTACAGTACGCTTTTTTTATCTTCCTAACTCCCTGCCAAAAATCTACTTTTCCTGTTTTCTTCTTTTGGGGAAATACTCTTGTTACTATTTTACCCAGTTTCTTTAACACAAGACTTCAGTGTTGTATTGGATCTATCTATCACATGGAAACAATATCCTTTAAATTCTGTTGATTCTACATGAATCACACTGCTGCTCCCTCCTTATAGGGCCCAATCATCTCCTCCCTATATTTTTTGCTGTCTCCTGTAAACCATCTTTTATTCCCATCAATCAAACAACCAGCATTCTTATTGAAAACATTAATTTCTCTGTGACTTCATCCTTTTGATAAAGTAAAGTATAGTCTCCCTGTTATCATTTTGTTGTTCTCCTTTTAATACAATGAGTTGTGGTCAGGCCTGACCACAAGCTAAGTAGCTGCTCCAGGACTGAACTACTCACATGCTTTATCACATCAACTGTCTTTCTTTTCTCTATGCTATTGGTTCTCACATGCTTTGAGTACCACACATAGTTTGCCTATTGCTGGAACCAGCTGCCCTTTCAGAGAAGTCTACCATCTCTGGTTTTACATGTATTTTTACTACAAGCCTAGCACAAATTTTACTGTACATAACTGTTTAAAGCTATTCATTTTTTTAAAATTAAGTTTTAGATTGACAAAGTAATGGGCTTCTTTATGGCATCTTAATTCATACATGTTAGGCTTCATGATCTTCATTCCCTGCTTCCAATGTCCTCCCCCATGAATTTCTAAATCCCCTCCTCTATGCTCTCTCTAGAAAAGCAAAATTTTTCTCTTTTTTTTTTTGACTCACTTCTTCACGAGATTACAAAGATATGGCTTCAAACCCTCCATCATACATGAAAGTCACCCTCACCTATTTTTTTCAGTGTGCAACTTTGGAGTCCCTAGTACTTCATTCTCATTATCTTCATTTATACCAACTAGACTAGTGATTATTTCTTCTCTGTTTCATGTCATGACATATTTCACTCTGGCAACAAAGGGATATATAACAATGATGAATGAGCACAAAGTCAAAAACAACCACCTGCATTTCTGGGAGTGCTTCAGAGTCAGGCTTAGGTCCGTTGTTAACTGTGAGGTCAATTGTAGCTCTGGGGTCAAGTTACCTAACTTCAAATCCCAATTCCAAAATTGATAGTTATTTGATTTGTGACGTATCAATGCCTCATTTTGAAATCAAGTACCATATAACACCTTGGAAATATCTCATATGTATCTCATGTTCTATTTTAAGTATTGGGCATAGACTCATAAAGATAAGAGAAAAGTTCTATGCATTTGGACATTTTATATTCTTGTAGCTTTCTCAAGAATTGATACTGTACATACAAAGTTCTTAGCACAGTACTTAGTACATTTCCTTGGTTTCCTTGGTACTGAATCAATGTATCTGTTTTATTTTCTTTACCTTTCTTATGGCTTCTGTGAACCTCTTGATTCCTTTAGGGGATGATATGTGATTCCACACTTTGCTCTGCCCTTAACTTTTAGTGTCTCAATTTTATGTGCGTCTTTACCTGATGTCAATCTCGCTACTAATGTTACCATCACTGTATAATGTATATGAGTTTTATTCTCATTGTAACTTTTTTCTTTTACTTGATATTATCTTTATTTATATTTCAAATGTTATCCTCTTTCCAAGTCTCCCCTCCAGAACCTCTTATCCCCTCCCCCTTTCCCCTACCCCTATGGGGGGCTACTCCCCTACCCACCCACCCTGGCATTCCTCTAATGCAAAACATATTCTTCTTGCTGTTTAATTATTTTGAGGGTTGAAACATTGAATAACCACTGAGTAAATTAATCTACTGAGTTGACCATTATTCTGATTTTACAAAGTGCTGTGTATATTCTAATTCTGTATATTTCTTAGTTTTAATAGTAAACTTAATAAGGTTGTTTTAAATATTATACATGTAACAGCATAAATAATTATTGCTATCTTGTTTAGAGGTAATTATTGCTATGTTTCTTTTACAGATAAATAGGGTACAGAGGGGGTGGGCAATTTGCCAGAATTTTACAATTCTTAAGATACAGAACAGAGCTTTAAATTCATTCTCTCTGGTTTTCTAGTCTATGCTGAAAGGTAGGAAATACTACTTCTCACTTGAAATGAGGATGATATAATAGCTTTATAGTGTAGAGATTATAATATAGTTGGAGCAGGTGGCATCCTGTCTAATGAGCATTTAATGATGTGAGGTAGATATATGTCAATTTGGGGTCATACACTTTTCATTTCTAATTTTCATAAGCACGATGGGGTTTTCTTGGTGGAAACATGGAGTTTCTTAGTAGGACAATATTGACATATTCAGCCTCCCTTTCAGAGATTGAAAGGGTAGCAAGATTCTCTTTCATGATCTTTTAATTTAGTTTTGTTAATTAATATGTCCAAGGCATACCCAGCTGACCTAAATTTCCCCAAGTTAATTCCACTCTTACCCATTTGAGAGTTGAATAAAATCTCATAAATTGTGGAAACTACAAAAGAAGAATAATCCTGCTCATTATTCTAGCAATGGTTCTTGAGACCATCTCAGGACCTTTGTGGGGAGACTTGCCCCAGAACAAAGGTTTCTTCTCTGTCCAGCCTCATTTTTTACTATTCCTTTTAATTCTATGTATATTTGTATGCCCTTCCGATAAATACTCTCCCTACTCAAGGTTTATTTTATAATATTATAATTTATATGTGTTATAATTTAAACATGAACCTCCAACCATAAACCAGACTCATATTTTTAACACTTTACCCCCAACTAGCACTCTTATTTCAGAGCTGAGGGAGGCTTTAGGATTGGAGGTTAGGAGCAGAAGTAATTCACTAAGGCTGGGCTTTGAAGGCTATATGGGCTCCTTGTTTTGCCTTGCTCTCTGATCCCTGGTAGGCTATGATGTCAGTAGACACTGACACATGTTCCTACCTGGAGCTGAATCATTCCATTGTGCCTTCCTTGAGGATAAATTGAAGCCCTCCTAAATAGAGACAGTATGCATTTCCTGCCTTAAGTTGTTTCTGTCAAGTACTGTGCTTCTAATAAAGAAAAACTAATATGGAGAGTTATGATTATTGTTGTTATTGTCATTTTTTGATCTCCAACTACTTCATATTTTAAGTAAAAAATAATTAGTAAATGCAAGGCTAGGCCACAATTTGTCAGGTAGTAGTTTTCATTTGCTGACATTTTTACTTTTCCTTCCTTTTGTTTTTTGTTGTTGTTGTTGTTTGTTTGTTTGTTTGTTTGTTTGTTTCAAAGTCTCACATGATGTTCATTCTGAAGACTGAAATCACTAAGAAACTGATGCCAGGTAAGAAGAAATATTAATGTAGAAAATATGGAGTATATGGCAACTTATACTCCAGACACTGAAGAGTTTTAAAGGATAGGAAAAGAAAGCTGCTTTCATGATTATTTAGCAACTACAACAGTGCCTCAGACAGTGTCAAAGAGGAAATTCAGCCAAATGTAATTAAGATAGCATATCACAGGCCTGGGTCTATATATGTACTGAAGAGTGGGAGTTTAAATGGATTTTGTTTCTAGAATGTGAACTCTAAATTTCACACTTGGAAGCAAATTAGAAATCTTCAGACTATAATTAGAAAACATCTCATGACAGAATTCGTCAGGAGGAAGTCTCAGCATTCTAAGTAGCCTCTCTCTCAGACTTGCACCAAACATTCATTACTCAAGTCGAACACAGAGTGACTTCTGTCAACTGTCTACTAATGTCATCACTTGCTACCAGGAAAATGCATTGAGTTTGTTTTTGGTATGAGAGCAACCAGGTGCCCAGACCCCCATTGCTGATAAATAGCCATTCTTGAGCCATTCAGTTGATGGTTTGCTTTAAACAACTTCAAAGAAGAGGTAGTACTTTGTAAGCTATCTGACTTTATGTCCCTGCTTCTATAAGGTCATCTTAGGAAAGTAAAGTAAAAGACATTTTAATCCAATACTTTAGACCTTTCATTGTTACAGAATGTTTCATTAAATAAGTTGAAGTTTAAATGACAGAAAACACTATTATCTCATTTATTCATTCTTTCTAAACCCCTAGGGTGAAAGACAGCGTCTCATTCGTGCCCACATTCTCACAGTGGTGAATCACCTTTGTTTCACCTCTGTTGAGAAGTTACGAAATCCTTGTCAAATTGATTACTAAATAGCATATATTTTACAATGTTGCAAAAGTTATAACTTTAATACATATGCAACCTACTGACCAAAATTCAATTTTTCTTACCATTTGAATCTTGAATTCAATACATGAATTTCTAGAAACATATTTAATTATATTTATGCAGCAACTATTTTCTTTACTGTTGAATAGAAGCCAAACTGATAAATATTTGAGAAATTAAAGTATATGAAGTTTTGACTCATATTAAAAATTACCCAGATTAATGGTCTGAAGTTCATAAAAGGGAAATATAAATGTATAGCTTTAATATAAGGATCATTATATTAAGTTCATTAATATAATTCATGTCAAGTTTATAATATTAAGTTATAAATACATTTGTAGGTTACAAATGGACAAATACAAATGATTTAATTAATATAAGAAGCCTATTGCTATGAAAAAATAATAACAGGACTACTAATGGGAAAATTCTTAATATAAGATTCACTTACCCTCTTTATTCAATAAGCATAGTTACATCACTGTGCAAAAGAAATATCAAACACATAAAGCGATATAAATATAACACCAGAAATCTCTAGAAACAGCTCAGCTAGGAAGGTAATCATTTACATCTACATAAACAAGCATATCACACAGCATATCATGACACAATGTGGGTAGCCTTAGAAGGAAAGAAAAACAAAATCCCATAGTTGGAAAGACAGAAAAATCCCTGAGCCAGTACTACATGTAAATCAAGGAATGCTATCTTCTGGAACACTACAGGGTGAAGCAGTGTTAAGCTGAATAGTAGGAAAAATGATGGTGCCTGCCCCTCTTCATCTAGATCAACTGCTTATAGCCCAGTGGTGTAAGGAACAGGTCCTGTACTCAGAATCTTTGCTTTGCTAATGGATAAACAGATTTCTCATGGGTGTGAGACTTTATCTTGGAAAAGGATGATGATGAATTTCACAGAGCTGAGTCACTGGCTGGATGTGCAGAGAAGCATCCCCACTCCTCCCTGCACCAGTCACAAGGCACTCTCGAACAGCTTTCTGGTTCATGCCCTTTCTATTATGATAACTGTGAAAGTAGGCAGTTCATTACAGAGTCCACTCACTTGAAACATTCACAGACAAATCTACTGATTAAATCACAGCAAAGAGGACAGTTCTCATTCCTGGACTCAGCTCTGTCTCAGTTGTGTTTATATTCCAAAATCAAAATCAGTAAATGAAAAAAAAAAGTGGCATATTTAGCAAAGGCCCTGAAATACCTATTTAAAAACATAAAAAAGTAAAAATGTCAAAGGAGAGAAAAGTGCCCCAGAAGCTTTTTTTTTTTGCACACTGCTTATTAACAACCATCACTCTGAATAATAACCCAGCAGAGCAGGCTGTTCTGTGCTCAGGCATCTTCAGAATCTCTTGTAATTTTTATCTCAGAAGTGTGTATCAGACTTGGATTTAACTTCATATTCTTTCTTCTTGTCATTCCCTTTCCAGGGCTATAAATGGAAGCACTCTGACTAAAACTGCATCATTGCTCTGTCTGGTGAAAGCTCAGAGGTGAGGTTGTCATAACCAGTCATTAAACACTGAGAAAAAAAGAACATGTTTTATTCAGCTTCTCATGAAAGGAGTCTAACCTGGGGCTATGCAGTTTAGATTGGTTTTTAATTTTCTGTCTTTAACTTTGAGCAAGCCAATATCTTCATCTGTATAGTAAGGGGTAAATGTCTTATCTCTTGAGGTTTCTGGGAACATAAAATATTATAGTTGGATTATTGGTCCTTGTTCACTCTAAGAGCTAAATAGCCACTGAAAATAAATGTACTCACCCTTCCCAGCATGCCTTTTACTACAGCAAACATTGTATCTACCAAACCTTGTAAGATAATTTAATTACTCAACATCTACTTTTAAAAACTGACAATTACTAATGAGATAATTTACCTGAGCAAATGATCACTGTATTAGAAGTTACAGGTCCTCTGTCTCTTTAATGAATTATATTACTGGTTATTTTAATAAGATGCCTAGGGGAAGAACTAAGTCACTATGGTGGTGATATAAAACCAAACCAAAACAAACAAACAAACAAACAAAAAGCATTTTCTTTTAGGCTGAGTACCAAAGAAAAATGTAGTTCCCTGCTTGCCCCAAGACAAAGGGATGATAATGAAAAGCACTATTACTTTTCAGAGTTAGTTCATTTCTCAAAAGATATCATCAGTTAAGACCAGTGCAGAAGAGGAAAAGAGGCTCCTACTGCTGTATTCAAGTTCCTATGATACTGACTGTGGAAGGAACTGGACCAGAGTTAATATGGGGCTCAGCCTGAAGCCAGTCTTGGAATTAGATGTTTCTACATCTACTGTAAATAGTCCACTTGTTTGGTGGTCTTTTGTGCATTGCAGTTTAATGATACCCTTAGGGAGTCTTCAAAATACTTCATGAAGAATATCAGTTAAATTCAGAACAACAAAACCTTCAAACATGAAGACTTGAACAAATAAAATTTTAGGGTATTCTTAACAAGTTCAAAAGTGAAAAATTTAGACTGGTGAGTTGCCCTTTCTAAGCTTCTGAATCCTGTAGTGCCAGGACATTGTTAGTGAACCCTCCCCCCCAAAAAATGGACAGAAGCCAATCTGATGTAAATCATAACAGGATCCTTATTCTCAAGCTCAAGATGGAGCTGGAGCTTCTCTCCTGAGAGCCCTGACACAGCAAGGCAGCTTTGATGAGTATTTTTTTTTTGGTTGGGAGTCAAATCATAAATTTAATTTCTGCTTCCCTCTTCATTGGGGGACATTAGGCAGGGGGCAGGCTTATTGGCAATTAACTTGGAAATGTTGGTTGTTGGAAACTGGAGCTAGGCTCTAGTTTTGTTGAGGGAGACTAACCTGGAGATGCTGGTCTTGTTGAGGGTGGGAGGTAACTTGGAAACCAATGTTAAGTAAAAGCTTGAGTTAGGCTTACCTGAGTTTAACTTTTCTAAAATAAAGTTTGAATTTAAAGATTTGGCCTCTCAATTCCAGCCTGGAGAACATGGGAAGAATTCTAATGTTTAATGATCCTTGTGAGAAAGAATTAAGATGCTCAATAATAGAAGGGAAAACTGAGATATTTCTTTCTGCCTTTTTGAATGTAGCTAGTCAATGGGGAGGCAAGGTATAAGAAATGAACATGGCCTTACCATTGTGAGAAGCAGTTTACCAAGGACTATGTATTCAAGTCTTTGAATATTGTCCCCGAGTGTGACTAAAATATAAATGCAAAGCTTACGTGGTAATTTTTCAAGGTTGTGTTGGCAGAAAAGACCTTGAAGGATGTTGTAATGAATCCCTTTGTATGAAGCCAGGGCTTGATAGAAAAGCATCAGATTCTCAAAGTGGTATTTTTTTTGTTGTGGATCCATCCCATTGTGTGGAATATCTGCCTAGGCCATGTTGTATCATTTCCATGGAACATGGGATGCTGCCTGTGCCCTGGACAGCTCTCAGCCCAACTCTACCTGCTCTTGGGGTTTGGGGGTGAGTTGGCACAGAGTCAACAATACAGACTCCAGGAGCAGATGAGAATGCTGCAGCAAGCTCATCTGAGCACTGCTGCAAACTCCTTTAATACCCTCCACCCATGTCCCCATTAGTTCCAATACATTGTTTCCAAGAAAATATCTACTCTAAATAGCAGTTGCTGATTGGCTGGCATTATTTGCACCAGCAATCCTTGCTCTCTCAGGCAGCCCACAATTAGGTCCTCCTGTAGGAGATGCTTCTGCAGCTGTATGGCCCCCAATGTTTATATGCAGGCAGCCCTTCTGTTCCTGCAACAATGGGAGACGGAAGCAATGGTAACAACACTGTACTTATAATACTTCCTTCATCTAATCCAAGATTTTATGTCTTCTGCTGGCATCTGTGATAGTAGCAGGCTATGTTAATAATTTATAAATAGTGAAAAACTTGGATCTATAACTTTTTTCTCTTCTCCTCTAAGGACCTAAATTATAGGAACATGTGATGTTTATCATGATGGTCAGCTGGACAAGGTCTAGAATCACCTGGGACACAAATCCTTGGGCACATTGCTGAAGGAGTTTCTAGATTACGTGAACAAAGGTGGGAAGACCCAGCTTATGTGTGAGGCACTCTTTAATAGATTGGGATTTTTGATAAAGTAAAGAGAAGAAAGTCAACAAAACATTATCATTTCTCCTTCTCTCTGCATTCTATGAATTTGATGTGACCAGCTGCTTTCCAGCTCCTGCCACCATGCCTTCATAAGAGACTTTAACCCCAAAGTATGAGCCAAAACAAACCTTTCCTTGATTCAGTGACAAAACAACTATAATACACATGGGGTGAAAGAGCCCATATACTGTAAGGAAGAGTAGAAGATGGCTGCCCTAGAAATTATCCCTACTTTTGAGCCAGACAGATAATTTAGAAAATAAAGGCACTTGACACCAAGCCTGATGACCTGAGTTCAATTTCTGAAACATGATGGAAAGAGAAAACTAACTCCTAAAATTTGACTCTGACTTCCATATGTATGCTATGGTACACATGTGAGCTGTGAACACACTTATACTTACACACACACACACACACACACACACACACACACACACTAATAAGTAAGTATAAATTGAAGAAAAAAATCTATCATCCTTAATACTGAGACCTTGTGTAAATAAAGAAATCAGCTAGCACACAAGGTAGACAAATGCATTGGGGTTTGACTGATAATCACTTCAAGAACTCCAAAAGAGACTCCAAGAGTTCAAAACATTATCAGAAGTCATTGTACTCTCTGAAGAGATGGTGAAGGGAAGCATAGAAAGCAGAGGCAGTGAACTGAAAAGAGTCAACCTGCCACTTGAAGTAGAATGAGTAGTCTGAGCACTGAGTCAGGGACACATTCATAGCCTAAAGTTAGTCAGCACCCATGACTGCAAAGGTGATGTAACCTTTATCTCGAGAAAACAAAAAGTTTCAATGTGATAGCATCATAACTAAAATGACTCTGAAAATGGATGGATTATGTAAGGTGATGTTTAGCTATAAAACCACAGCATGAATCACAGTTAATATAATAACACAGGATCCCTTGAGTCTTCCACATATGTTGGGCTTCATCCTTGTGACAGAACTGAGTTAGAAGTAGTATATGGTCCCTGGAGATTAACCAAGTGTGTGCAAAAGGGATTGTGGCTAATGTGAAAGGATGTCAAAGTCATTTACTTACACTAAATTATAATCAAGATTTTTTAAATGATATTTATATTCTAGGACTTTTTAATGATAAAGAGCCAAGCATTACTAAAGATATAAGTAAAGATATAACTTCTTTTGTATTACAAGACTATTTGATTCTCTATCTTGTCACATACCAGAACATGAAGACAGGAAGGTACTTTCTGTCACTGTGACAAAATACATGAGATGTGCCTGCTACTTGAGGAGTGAAAGGTTTATTTGGTATTATTGTCTAATATTGTTCAGTTCATAGTCTCCTGGATCCATTACTTTGGGCCTGAGGTGAAGCATAGTGTGGGCAGGGTTACATGGCAGAGCCTGCTTGTCTTGGAGTAGGCAAGACAAAAAACAGGGAAGGAGAAGGCAAGATGACTCAGCAGGTAAAGATGATTGCCTTAGGTCTGACAACCTGAGTCTGATCTACTGACACCATATGATCAGAAGTAAGGAAACTGATTTTACAAGGTTGCCCTCTGATTTCCACATGCACAGTGTTAGCATGTAGCACCTCCCCACATCCTACGTACACATAAACAAAAATAACCATTAACAATATTTACAAAGGAGAACCTGATTATAAGTCACATTTTGAGGGCTAGATACTAATTAGCTACTTACTCCAATGAGTTTCAACTTCCAACATTCTACCAGTTCCAGTAATGACATCAGATGAGAAATACCAATCTCATCATCTACTGACAGACCCAGGGCTTTCTCCTTTTTACCTCTCAACAAATGCTCAACCAGCTGGGAACCAGATAGACGACACTCGAGCCTTTGGGGAAGTGCTTTATAGTGAAACCATAAGAAATGCAAAAGGCGTAGATACATCGGTGATTTTCCTCTTTGGTATATGGCGACAAACATAGTAGAGATTGTCAGGGGCAGCCCTGCTTATATATACACTGAGGCCTAGAATCAGCCATATGCCTAAAAACAGCAATAGGCCTGACATACATGCCTGCTAACACAAAGTCTTGGGTCTCTGTGAAAAAACACTGAAACAGATGGCTAGATGATTGTTATTGTAAACAAGCAGCTTTGGTCGTAAGTTGCCAAGCTTGAGTAGTCATAGACCTTGTAGATAACCTTGGTGGAGAGTACCAACTTAGATAAGAACAAGTGAATCATAGGAGGAATCAAAGTGATGTGTCCCCTGAACCTTCACCCAGATGACACTCTGTTCTGGAAGATATCTGTACTCCTCCTGAACACCTATGCTCCTGTGTCACCCCCTTCCCCATAGCCTGCCTCTATGTGCATATAAGTCCTGTGTGAAGAAAGTATAATCGGCAGTTTGATCAGCCTATAGACAAGTTGTCATTCTTTGTGTCCCCTGTTTCCCCTGCTTTCTCTTTCAGGTGATCTCCCTGGACCCCTGTTTAATGCCCTGCTAAACAGGAGAAGGGATGATGTAGATATCTCAGTTGCCCTGTCTTTAGTGTTCACTTTGCTTTATTCAAAGAATGACACTTTTGGAGGTTTTTTGAGGGTGGTGAGAAACATGTGATACATTTTGAAAAAGTTCCCTTTATTGAAAATTCCTGTTTATAAAACACCTATTTGCCTAAAACTGTTATCTACCATGTATTATCCATCCATCTGCCTATGTTGTCTATGTTAAAAGTGTTGGAAAAATGTTGAGATTAAACACCTGAATTAAGACAGTCTTGGGGTACAGAAGTTATTGTAACATGACAACAGTTTTCACTGAATACAATACAGGTATTGTCCACATTTCTACCTTAAGAATAAAGAGACACATGTAGTATATTAAGGAATGGTCTCACAAATAAAGTGCCTCAGTCTTTAATTTATGGAATTTATAGAAATATTCTATAGTATTTTCCTGCAACAGCAAGCTGTAGCGTGAAGCATAGCCAAATGAAGGCAGTTCCAGCATCCCCTGTTTAGAAATGCTTCTACTGCTAGCCTACATATAGACATGGAAAACCGGAATAAATAAATTCGCAGTCTTCTGATGTATGTCCTCTTCAAATAGAATTAATTAGCGCAAGAAATGAGACATTCTCACATTTAAAAATAAACTCCAAGCTAATTTTCAAATCTCTACCAAGAATATATCTGCTATCATCACTTCTGAGAGTAAAAATGACACAGTAAAGTACTGTGGCTGTGATACTGTAGAATAATATTTTATCGGACATCCTTTTACGTGTTCCAGAGTGCAATCTACTGCAAATATTTGGAAATTCATACATAAATTTTATGTCTAGTTTACTTCTTATTCCAAGGACACAGTTTTTCTTTGTTACTTTACATTTTTACTTAACTTTTTAAAAAATCTTCTTAGAATTTCATACATTAGTACTGTATTTACATAATTTCCACCCTGCCCTCTCCAATTATTTCTGTATTCTTTCTCTATTATCCTCCAATTCATGACCTCTTCTTTAATCATTATTTTACATACATATATATGCAAATATATTATATGTAAATACTCATGCACACACATGTGTGCAGACACACACACACACACACACACACCTGCTGAGTCCCTTTCACTTAGAATTACTTTTATCTATATGTGTTTATTAGGTCTGAGCACTTGGAATTGGATACCTACCAAGGAGCTCATCTGAAGGAAAGACTGAATCTGCAAACATATTATTTGTAAACATACACGTGCACACACACATGCACACACATCTACCTTCTGAGTTTCGGGACAATATGTCTCCACTAGAGTCAAGCAATACTACCACAGTAGGCCCTGCCTGAGAAGTGAAACATGGCTGAAGCACAACAAAAAGACTGTAAAATATCCTTTATAAATATGAGAGAAGTCCTTAAAGAGGAACTGAATAAACATCATAAAGAAATCCATAAAAATGAAACTCAAACAAACAGTGGAAGGAAATGAATAAAACTAGAAATAAAATAAAGAAAGCACAGACTGAGCAAAATCTGGAAATAAAAACTTTAGAAACTTGAGAAAGAGCCTCAGAAGCAAACTCACTAAAAGAATCTAAAAGGTAAAAGAGAGACTCTCAGGCATTGAAGATATTATAGGAGAAATATATAAAAAAAAGTTTCTTGCACAAAATATCCAGGACATCTGGCATACTGTGAAAAGTCTAAAACTAAGACTAATAGGAATAGTGGAAGGGAAAGAATCCCAGGTACAAGGCACAAAACTATTTTCAGCAAAATCATAGAAGAAAAATTTCCTAACCTAAAAAAAGGGATTCCTACTTAGATACAACTAGCATGCAAACAAATAGACTCAAGCAAGTAAGATTGCCCTTGCCTTCATCAATGTTCCTTTGCTGTGACCAAGGCAATTCTTATTTTTAAAGGTTTTTAATGCAGGCTTAGTTATTATTTCAAAGGTTTAGTTCATTATCATCATGGCTGGGAGCATGGTAGCACACAGTCAGACATGATCCTAAAGAAGTAGCTAAGAGTTCTACATCCAAATCCACAGGCAACAGGGAAAGAGAAAGAGACACTGGGCCTGGTTTGAGCTTTTGAAACCTCAAATCCCAGAGACACACTTCCTCCAACAAGGTCACACACACTTCAACAAGGTCATGCCTCCTAAATCTTCTCAAGCAGCGACACTCCCTCATGACTAACAATTAAAGATATGAGTCTATGTGGCCATTCTTATTAAAGCCACCACATTCCACTCCCTGGCACCTATAGAGGTATAGCCTTATCATGTGGAATAAAGACTTGTGAAAATGTCTTTAGTCCAACTTCAAAAGTCCCCACAGTCTATCAATCATAGTCTGAACACTTAAGTCCAGATCTCAAAGTCTCTTCTGAGACTCATGGCAATTTCTTGACTATAACCCCCTGTAAAATCAAAATAAGAGATTACATACTTCTAACATAAAATGGTACAAACAATACAGTATCATTCCAAATAGGAGAAGAGGGAGCATAGTAAAAAAAAATAATGGGCCAAAGGAAGTCTGAAACTCAGCAGGATATAATCTAAATTCTGCATCACTAAGTCTAATATCAAAGTGTTCTTCAGATCTCCAACCTCTTTCATCTTTGTTGGCTGAAACATATTTATCTGTGTTGGATTTTTTTCTACACTCAGTCTGCAGCTTTCCTTAGCAGGTATCCTAGGACTCTGGCATTTCAAGCATTTTAGAATCACCAAGGCAATCTAGCTTCACAAAATGGCTTCTCTAGGTCTCCATGTAGGGAAATTCCTGACACCTACCTGACCTCAGCATGCTTTCCTAGTCATGGAGGGAAATTCCATAACCCTGTCTTCTATCCATGATGCTATAGCTAGAATCAGATGGCAGAAGCTGCAAAGATATTCTCCTGACTGAGGCTGAACATGGCCCCCTTCAATTACATCTGTATTAGCTTTTTCCTGTAGATGGTTCTCCTCAGTGCTTCAGCTTTTCTTTCATTCCTTTTCACAAGTTGGAAGCTAGGCTTGGGGGATCTTTCCCTGAGGTCACTACTTCCTTTATTTCATTTAGCATCAGGTTTTTCTTTCATTTCTGTACCCCTTTTATTAGCCATAGATTTTTTTCATCATACACTATAACCTGACTCAGTTTCCCCTTCATCTACTTTCCCCAGTACATCTCCACTGTCTCTACCATCAGAAAATTCACTCCCTTTTTGTCTATCAATAGAAAGGCCAGCCTACTAACAGATAACAAAATAAATTATAATAAGAATGAAAACCAAAACCCTTCTTGTATTAGTTGGACAAGCCAAGCGAATAACTACAAAAAAGCACCTCAACTTTCCCCTGAGCAGCATAGTAGAGCTGGCCCCAGGCAATGAGCATGGAAGAGTTGGCCCTATCCCTCATCTGCCATGTGGTGGCATGGGTGAGGGAAAGATGATCTCTCTAATCCTCACCACCTGTGGCAGGCTGGAGAGCTGGCCCAGAGGTTATGGGAGCAGGAGAGTGGGTCCTGTATCTCACGTGGACAGCACAGTAGAGCTGGCCCTGGTGGTGGTGAGCTGTCCCAAGAAGTGTGTGATCATGAGAATTGGCCCTATTACGTGTCAGCAGTAGCACTTGGAAGATGGGACCCATTCCTTGGATGGACAGCATGATAGAACTGGTCCTGACAGGATGAAAGTGGGAGAGCTGCCCCTGTTTCTTACTGGCTATAGCATTAGGTAAGCTAGCTGGGGCAGTGCTCAAAGCTTACCCTGACTATGTGGGTGCAGGAGTTGGCTGGCTGACCAACTCAGCTACCACACAGGTGAGATCCAGGGCTTTGAGTTTGCCCATGCCAGCACCTACCCCATCTAGGAACTGCTTGAGTATGTGACGGTGACAGTGCTACAAATCCGAAGCCTCAAGGCTTCAATGACACAGGAGAACAACATGATTTCCTAGAGGAGTCCCAGTGAGGCTTCAGGATTGGTAGTGTAGTAGAAGCTAGAGGCCTCAAACCAGACCTTTCACTAATTGCAATGAACATTTCCAAGTAAAGACATGTGGACAAAAGTGTACACTGTATGACACTATGTGACACTCTACCACTACCACTGCCTCCTCAGTGAAATACTTTGGGTTTGGTTCTGTTCTGTTCTGTTCTGTTCTGTTCTGTTCTGTTCTGTTCTGT
>JANHMN010000016.1:5559215-5614397 GCA_030674055.1 Rhabdomys pumilio
GTTCTGTTCTGTTCTGTTCTGTTCTGTTCTGTTCTGTTCTGTTCTGTTCTGTTCTGTTCTGTTCTGTTCTGTTCTGTTTGTGAGAGGTCAGGGGGTTGTGAGGGCAGAAGATGAATGTGAAGGGACAGGAAAAGGAGTGGGATTGGGGTGCATGATGTAAAATTCACAAAGAATCAATAAAAAGTTAAAAAACAAATAGAAGAACCCCAAGAGAAACACAAAAATTAGAGACTCACTTGTCCAGGAGTCTCACAAAACACTAACTGAAAGCTATTAGTTTTAGTACCAAGAAGCATTCATGAATCCCAAAAGGCCAGTCAGGAGCCATCCGATGCAATCACACCAGGGTCTTTATTCACAAGCTGAAGCTTGGACTTATTTCACTGCCAACCCACAGGATGATTCCATTGGAAGAAAAGTCCTGAAGACCTGTCAGGACAAAGTTTTATTGAAAATGGCAAGCAAGAGGTGAAGGTTTCTAACCTGGCAAGCAATTAATTGGGGGGGGGGGGGGGAGGTCACTGTGGCCTTTAACATAATTGACTGGTGCTGGGACCCAAACCATAAACTTAACTTCTGTTTTCCTCCTGGTTGGTGGTTGTTAGGAAGTGAAGTGTCAGGGGCAGGCTTGTAACCTAAAGGTGCAGATTTGTTGGGGGAATAACTGGAAAACTGGTGCTAGATGTTGGATTTGTTGGAGTAAATAATCTAAAGATTCAGGTCTTCTTTGGAGGCACTCTGGAAATTGGAGCTAGCTAGGTACTGGCCTACCTATCAGGTTTTCTAAAATGGAGTCTGAACCCAAAAAAATTGGTCTCTCATTAGTATATAAGCAGAAACAGAATGTATAGACCCTGTGATTTCAGATTCAGTCTATATGAGCCATATAAGCTTTACTCTGTTATTTTAGAACCTATTCTCCTGAGGTTTTCCATCCTTCCTCTCTCCCCTCCTTTTTTCTGATTCTTCTTCTATGGGGTTACCCAAGTTCTGAGCTCTCTCTTTGTAGGCATAATTTTTTTGCAATCTACTTTTAATAAGGGTTCAACCTCTCTTTTTGCCCACCACCCAGCAGAGGAAGTGAAAGAAAAAAGTTATTAGAACATTGGGGAAGTGGACCTGTTCAGCATAGTTCTTTGGAGGGTGAGCTTAATCTTCTTTGGCAGCAATTCAGTCCTGGAGCAAACACCAATACCACTTAGCAGCTGAAGAGCAGTTAGGGACCAGGCACAAAGTGGCAGCTACTGTCTAGTTCTTCCAGCAAGCAGACATCAGGCAGCTGTAGTTCAATCCTGAAGAAAATGCCAGTCTCACCAACCAGCCTGAGGTAAGGCAAGCTGCTGGAGGAACCTCATAAGCAGTTCTTGGATGAGTTTTTCTCAAGTCAGCATTACCACAAGCTGAGTTCAACATCACTATGTAAGGCAAATCAATACATGTGTGTCATTAGCGAAAAATAACATGGCAGAACAAACTAAACCAATGCTCAGTGCTCATCTCCCACTATCTGTGGGGTAATATTTATATTCCTTCATCAAGTGTCCTTTCACATGTTTGCTATATCAAAACATCCTTTAACCTGTGTCTGCTTCAGGAAAACAGTCTTTCATGTGTTTGTTTTAGCAAGGCATCCTTTCACAAGTCTATCTTTCCAAAGATATCTCTCTCTCTCTCTCTCTCTCTCTCTCTCTCTCTCTCTCTCTCTCTCTCTCCACCTGTCTGGCTATGGGTCTCTATATTTGTTCCCATTTACTGCAGAAGGAAATTTCTCTGATGATGACTGAATAAGACACTGATCTATGAGTATGGCAAAATAAAATTAGGAGTCATTTTATCATTTTTTTAGATCAATAGTATTTGGTCTTACCCTATGTCTATGGGCTATTTAGTCTTTGTTTCTTGGCGATCCAAACAGTGTTGAGTATAGCTCTGATCTCATGGAGTGGACATTAAGTCAAATCATATATTGGTTGGTTACTCCCACAAGTTTTATGCCAGCATTACCAAGCATAATTTACAGGCAGGACAGATCATAGATAAAAGTTTTTGTGGCTGTGCTGGTGCTTAGGTTTCTATTTTGGTAGCCTGAAGAGTGCCTTCTCATATCAAAGACACTAGAACATTGGGGTAAAGGTTCTATGTAATTATCAACTTGACCTCTCCATATTCCATGAGTTGTGTGCACGTTGTATTTATTAATGGAGACATACTCTCAGCTTAGGCAAAGTTACTTATTGCCTTGGCAGCAGCCTTAGTTCTCTGAGGATTTCTACAGGGTTCTTTTGGTCATTATCACAATTGAATGAAAGCCAGTCCTAGTACTGTACAGTTCGTTTGATAACAAAAGATGGTCACTTGGGGCCTTGTTATTTGAAGAATTCACTAGGATCACTTTCTTATGTTACAGGAAGTTCCATTGCACCAGTTTCCTTCCCGCTCTTCAAATGCTTTTCAATTCTAGATGTCTCTCTCCTCTCCCTGCATCAATTACATCTGCCCTTCCTGCTTCCCACCTAACCCTCCTGTTCTTGTTCTGTTCCAGTTCACCCATAAAATCTATTCTGTTTTCTCCTCCCAAGTAGATCATGTAACCCCACTTAGTCTGTCCTCCATGACTCTTCTCTCTGGGTCTATGGATTATAATTTGATTATCATTTATTTAAAGGTTTATATCCAGATATAAGTGAATACATATGATATTTACCTTTCTGGGTCTGGGTTACCTGACTCAGGATGATTTTTCCTAGTTCAAACCATTTACCTGCAAATTTTATGATGTCCTTTTTAACACCTGAGTAATACTCTATTGTGTAAATCTACCACACTTTATTCATTCTTCTGTTGAAGGACGTCTAAGTTGCCTCCAATTTCTGGCTATTATGAGTGAACATGGTTAATCAAATATACCTGCGGTAGGATCAAGTATCTTTCAAGTATATGCCTAAAAACAGTATAGCTAGATCTAGAAGTAGATTAACTCCTAACTATCTGAGAAACCTCCACAATGATTTAAATAGCCTCTGTGCGTCTGTGTGCTCCCACCAGCAATGGAGGAGTGTTCCCCTTGCTCCATATCTTTACCAGTATGAGTTATCACCTGTATTATTAATCTTAGTCATTTTGACAAGTGTTAAAATGTGATCTCAAAGTAGTTTTGATTTGCATTTCCCTAATGAATAAAAATATTGCACTTTATTTAGGTATATTATTTAAGATTCTTCTACTGAGAATTCACTATTTAGATCTTTACCCCAGCTTTTTCTTTTTTCCTTTTTTCATAAGTAGATTCACAGGTCTTATACATTTTTGATAGTAGCCCATTGGATATGGAGTTGATAAACATTTTTTTTCTATTCGATAGTGTGCTATGTTACAGAAATGAAGAAATCCTATGCCTTATAGAACCTTTTCAGTTTCGTAAGATCCTATTTATTATTGATTGTAGTTTCTGTACTATAAGTATTTTGTTTGAAAGGCTTTTCCTTTCAATGAGTTCAAGGGTATTCCTCAATATATTGGCTTCAGTTTATGCTTTTATGTTGAAGTTTTTGATCCACTTGACCCTGAGTGTTGTGCAGGATGATAGCTATGCATCTGTTTGAATTCTTCTACATGCAGCCATCCAGTCTAACCAGCACCATTTGTTGAAGATGCTGCTGTGGATAACTTTATTTTATTCCTGATTTTAGTAAAATTCCTTTGAATTTCCCTTCATTTAAGTTGGCTGCCTTTACTGTATTTAAGTATGTCTCATATGTCCCTAATATCTCCAAAACTTTGGTCAGGAAAGAATGTTGGATTTTTCAAAGACATTTTCTTCTCCTAATGACATGATCTTTGTTTCTTTATTTTTTAATTTTGTTTATCTGGTGATTACATTTATTAATTTTTCCATACTAAACCACCCAGGCAATTTCAGTTGTACATGCAGCTGGTAGGATTTGCTGAAGGAAGCAGAGGGAGAAGTAGTATGAGTTTGAGGTGAATGAGGCCTTTCTTTAACCTTTCTATCTCTTTGAGCACTTGACTTAACACTATTACACTTCCTGGTACTCCTTTTCTCCCCTATCTGTTCATTTTCAATTTTTTTCTTTGCTGGGCTTCCTTCCATCGTTATAAATATGCATAAGAATGGCCACTAATAACCACACTATATAGTCAATACTAGGATCTCTTGAAATTTCTTATGGTAATGCCATTAATTCAAAACTCTCCAATTTTGCCTCAGGAAGGTGGGTTTTTGTTTGTTTGTTGGTTGGTTTTGGTTTGTTTTGGTTTGTTTTTTTTTTGGTTGTTTTGTTTTGTTTTGTTTTGTTTTGTTTTGTTTTGTTTTACAGAAAGCAGCCACACTTTTTCTCTGAATATTGCAAGAATGATCTCTAGGTCACTTGCTAATATTTTTCTACTCTAAAACCTTGACCAGGGCCCTCACGCTCTATGTCACCCCCATTCCCACTCTCTCCTATGTGTCTACGAGGATGGCCCATTAAACCTTACTTCAAATCTCTAAACAAATTTCAAATTCAAAGTAACAAAAGTCTTCCACTTTCTTTCAACAAAAAGTATAATCAGGCCTAACAGAGTAATAGCCTGATCCAAAGTATCAACTACCCTGTTAGTTATTGTCATATTACTGTGAAGAGACATCATGACTGTGGCAATTCATAAAAGAAAACATTTAATTGGGACTTGTTAAAGTTTCAGAGGCTTAGTGGCAAACATTTAGACATGGTTCTGGGCAAGTAGCTAGTTTTACATCTAGATTCACAAGTAGCAGGCCGAGAAAACCTGGCTTGGACTTTTGAAACCTTAAAACCCATCCCTAGTGACACTCTTTCTCCAACAATGACATACCTACTCCAAGGCCACACCTAATCATTCTCTAATAGGGCCACTCTCTGATGACTATGCTTTCAAATACAAGGACCTATGGTGGTCATTCATATTCAAGTCACCTCAACACATAATTCAAAATCCAAAATTTACAGAAGAAAGAAAAACTAAAAGCTTCATGGGAAACTATCAAGTAACATATAAGACAGACTTATTATAATAACACCATACTTTTCAATTTAAACATTAAAATCCAAAAAAACCTGGACAGATGTTCCACAGACTCTAGTATACTACAGATGCTAACACAGAGTACTGTGTCCTGCAAAACTTTTTTTTTTAATTATCAAATAGTAATTTTTACTTTTTAAACACAAAAAGGCAGGATGGGGGGAAGGGGATGACACAGGAGCATAGGTGTTCAGGGGAAGTTCAGATATCTTTCAGAACAGGGTATCAGCTGGGTGAAGGTTCAGGAGACACATCACTATGATTCCTCCTATGATTCACTTGTCCTTATCTAAGTTAGTACTATCTACCAAGGCTGCCTATTTACAAGGTCTATGACTACTCAGGCTGGTAAATTTCCAGAGAAGCTGCCTGTTTACAATAGCTTATAGCCATCTGTTTCAGTGTTTTTCCACAGAGACCCAAGACTTTGTGTTAGCAGGCATGTATGTCAGGCCTATTGCTGATTTTAGGGTTATGGCTGATTTTAGACCTTCAGTGTATAAGCAGGGCTGCCCCTGATATCTCTCCCTTCTCCAAGTATAGAAAGGCAGTGGTGATTCTAATATTGCAAAGGTGGGGATAGAGGCCTGGCCTCCAGCAATTAAAGGGGACTTTGTAATGGCTCCGGTCTTCCTGTTTTTGACCAGTGAGGCATGAGGGCCATAACCATCCCAATGTCTTTTTCCTGGAGAGTGGATACTTTTGATATCAACCCCTATCCTGCAAAACTTTTAATCATAAAAGATGGAGAAAATGAGATATTTTATAATAAAAACAAATTTAACCAAAATTTATCTGTAAATCTAGCCATAAAGTGGGTGCTAGAAGCAAAGCTCCAACCTAAAAAAGTTAATCTCAACTAAGAGAACACAAAGAATAAATCATCTCAGAGCAGCGAATCAAAAGAGGAGAAATACACATACACACACATACACACACACACTCAGAGAGAGAGAGAGAGAGAGAGAGAGAGAGAGAGAGAGAGAGAGAGAGAGAATAACGAAATAACAGAAATTTAAACACTAATCATTGATATCTTTGCATCCCAATAGTCTTAATTCCATAACAAAAAGAAATAGACTAACAGAATGGTTGTGAAAACAGGATCTATGCCCCCTGCTGCGTCTTAAAATCAAGGATAAACATACTCAGAGTAAAAAGATGGAAAAAGATACTCCAAGGAAATGGATCTAACACTTGATGGATAGGGAAAAACACTACATGGTCATCAAAGGAAACACTGACAACTTTGAAATTAATATCTGTGCATGAAACACGAGGATACCCAAGTTTGTAAACAGAACACTACTACTACAACTTAGATCATATTTTGACCCTACTGACAATGGGAGATGTCAATAGCCCACTGTCACAAATAGGAAGTTCATTCACACAAAAACTAAACAGAGAAATGCTGGAGCTAACAGATGGTAAAAACCAAATTAATATAACAAATAGTTACAGGACATTTCACCTCCAAAAAAACCAAAATAATCTACCTTCTTCTGAACACCTAGGAAAACTTTCTCCAAAAGTAACTGCATACTTCGAGATAAAACAAGTCTCAACAACTACAAAAAAATTGAAGAAATGTCCTGCAACCAATCAAACCACCACTAACTAAAACTTACTAGCAACAACAGAAACAACAGAAATCTGTGAGTCATGAAATTTGAATAACTCACTACTGATTGAAAAAGTGGGTCAAGACAAAAATTAATAAAGACATGAAAGACTTTTTAGAAGTGAATGAAAATGAACACACACTAATGAGACACAATAAAGGTAGTTTTTAAAAGACAATTTCATGTCACTAGGTGCCTAGATTAAAAAATACAAAAGAAGGAGAGATCTCATTCTAGGAACTTAACAGTACACACGAATGCTCTAAGACAAAAAGAAGAAAAACACTTAAAAGGGGCAGAGTACAAGAAATGATCAGACTTTCAAAGTCAATGAAATTCTCCTTATATTACTTACTAAAATAAAAACAAGAGCATGACCAGATTTCTTTTGTTAGGCTACAATTACCCTGATACCCAAACCACATAAAGATACCAAAAAAAAGAAAGAGAGTTACAGATAAATTTCCCCCAACAAACGCAGTTGGAAAAGTTCTCAATAAGATACTTTCAAACACAGTCCAGGGACACATCAAAAATATCATCAGCCTTTATCAAATGGGCTTCATAGCATAGATACATAGAGAGTTCTATGTATATAAATCAATAATTATAATATTCCAAATAAGCAAACAAATACAAAAATAATCATTAGATGCAGGAAAGATCTTTGACAAAATCTAACATTCTTTAATAATAAAAGTCCTGGAAAGAGAAGAGATACCAAGGATATAACTAAACATAGCAAGTCTATAGCCAACACCGGAAATAGAAATTCAAAGCAATCCAGTAAAATCAGGAATAAGACAAGGTTGTTCACTCTCTTCATACCTCTTTAATATAGTACTTGGAATCTTAACTAGAACAATAAGACAGCTAAAAGAGGTCAAGGCAATCCAAGTTGCAAAGGAAGTTGAAAAATCTTTATTTGCAGAAGATATGATACATAAATGACCTTAAAAATTCCGTGGAAAAACTCATATAGCTGACAAATTCTGTCAGCAGTGTAATGTGATAAAAAATTAACTTAGAAAAATAAGTAACCATCCTACGTCAAATGACAAATGATCTGAGAAAAGCAACACTTTTCACAATAGCCTCAAATAATATAAAATTCTTGAGGTAACTCTAACCAAGCTAATGAACGATCTGCATGATAGAAGCTTCACAACTGCTGGAGGTATCATCATTTATGATTTCAAGTTAAAAAAAAAAAAAACGAAACAAAACATGGGATGGCAGAAAAACATACATGTCAATCAATAGAATCAAACTAAAGTCACAGATATAAATCTACACACACATGAACACCTGAATTTTATTAAGGTATCCAGAAGTACAACCTGGAAAAAAGACATCTTCATCAAATGGTGCTCATCAAACTTGAAGGCTACATGTAGAATACAAAAGGATCCATACTTATCACTCTGGGCAAACCTCAACTCCAAATGAATCAAACACCACAAGATAAAAACAAATACACTGAACCTGATGGAAGAGAAAGTGGGGAATAGCTTTGAATGCAGTAGCACAGGAGAAGACTTACAACACAGGATTCAATTAACACAGGTGCTAAGATTAACAATAACTGGAACCTAATGAAACTGAGAAGCTTCTGCACTGCAAGGGATATCATCAATGGGACAAGGCTGCACCATACAGAATGGGAAAGAATGTTTTAAAATTATAGATTGGTAGGGGCTATTATGTAAAATACATAAGAGACAAAAAAAAAAACAATAGATATCAAGAATACAAAACTCCAGTGCAAAAATGAAGTACAGATCTAAACAGATTTCTCAAAAGACAAAACTCAAATATCTGAGAAACACTTAGAGAAATATTCAACATCTTTAGTCATCAAGAAAATGCAAATTAAACTACTTTGAGATTTCATTTTACACCAGTCAGAATAGTCAAGATCCATTTTTACAAATGACACCTCAACACATTAGTAACATTTTTTGCTAAATGATTAACAAAAGTAGCTGTTTGAAACAATGGATTCGTGCTTTTTATCCTATGCAAATTATTGGAAGGAGGTTCAGAGTTTAAAAGTAATGAGTCATCTCGAGTGTCATGCCAAATACCATTGGATTTGTGTTACTTCTAAAATTTACAATGATAGTTATTATAGTTAGGAAAAAGTTTAAAGACACTTGCAGGGTGTTTGGAGTAATTCTAACACCTCTCCGGATGTTATAACTTCACATAGTGAGATTATGAATTTAAAGAATGCTGCTCTGCTGAGCATTGATATGGCAGATACTGCTGATAAAATTATCCATGGCCTGAGGTCAGTATTTCTATTTTGGTAAAGCTTCAAGAATGGCATATATAGCTTGGTCATGCTAGCCCTTTTTGTCCTGGAAATACATTTATTCCTGCCCATTGTGTTAAAGCTTGTCTCTAACAACATGTTGGCAAAGTACATGGCTTGAAACTTAAAATGGATCCCCAGACAGAGCTATTAATTAATAGGTTGGCAAGCCAAGGATGGGTATGATTCTGCACAGAGCCTTACCAACCTAAGACAGAAATACATTGCTTTGATAATGCATATTTCACAATGGGTAAGGAAGGCATTCTTGTCAGAATGACCTAAGACAGGCTCAGTCTTTGGGGGCTGCTTGGCAATAATCTGACATTGTCCAAGGACAAGGAAATGGGCTGCTTGTCAGGAATATGACTTTGGCCAAGCACAAGGAAATGGACTTCAGGCAGGTATCTGACTTTAGGCTATAACAAAGAAGTAATTTCAGGCAGGAATCTAAATCTTGGGCTATAACAAAGAAATAATTCCAGGCAGGAATAAAAGTCTTAGACTAGAACAAAGAAGCAGGCTTCAGACATGAAAATGACTTTGGGCTAGGACTGGAAAGTTGGCTCAGATATTTTGGAGCTCCTGATAAGCCCTTAGAAATAGTGATTATGGGAGTGATCACAGGACTTTGTTTATTGTCTTGCTTGTTCCTTGACTATTTGCATCTATTGTATTGCTAGTTCTTCAACATAGAACTGACCTTAATACTTGCATGTAATTAAAATGGTATAAAAGCAAAAAGGAGAGGAAGGATGGGATAGGGGGTATATGGCGGAGGGGGAATGGGGAAAGGGGATGACATCTGAAATATAAATAAATAAAATATCCAATAAAACTTTGACTGCTCATGGTTGTGAGGCTGTAGAGTAAGGGAAACATTAATCTATTGCTAATGGAAGTACAAATTTGTATAGCCAGTATGAAAACCAGTGTGGTGGTGTCTCAGATAGATGAAACTCTGGTTAGCTCAAGATCTAGCTATATTACTTTTGAACATACACACAAAAGTCCCTCCATCCTGAGACAGTGTCACTGGCTTAGTGATGTTTATTGTTGCTCTATTCAAATAGCCAAACATTTTAACTGACCTAGATCAAGAAAATAAGGTACATTTGCATTACAAAATATTGCTCATCCATTTAAAAGTGAAAAGATGAAATTTGGGTTATTTGGATGAAACTAGAAAAAAATCATTTGGAGTGAGGTAGTCCAGACCCAGAAAGACACATATGGTATGTATTTGCTTATGAGTAGATACTAGATGTTAAAACAGTGATAACCAAGCTGCAATTTACAGAATCACGGAGGTAAAATATAGAGTATGGGTCTGGTGGAAAAGGGCAGATACATTCTTCTAGGAAAGGGAAACTGAGTATATAGAATGGAGGATGAGCTGGAGTACTATAATGGGAGGATCAAGAAGGGAGAGTTAGGAGAGAGAAGGACCAGAGAGGAAATACAGAAAGAGACAGCTAACATTAAAGGCAATTTTTTGTGTAGTATGGAAATTTAAAATAGTAGAAGCTTCCTATTTTTTTCTAAACAAAATCGCCAAATAATAGGTGAGACACAGCCTCAATTAGATGTCTTTTGTCACTAAATGAATCTTCTAGTTCGAAGATTGGGTTACATCTAATTGAGTTCTTTGTCAAAGAGTTTCTCTGGGAATCCTCAAACAACCCAGGCTATTGCCAAGCAATCCCCAAATAACCCAGGATATTGCTTGCCACAAATTAATGGCAAGTTCATTGCTGAAGACAACATTTACACAACTCATTGAACTTGTAGAATTCCAACTGGTGCCTGAATAGAACCTTCACCCACATGTGCTAACATCTTTGGTATAGGAAGTTACTACACATGCTACCAATTGAGAAGGATAAAAATTAATCCTGCCACAAATCTTTTGATATACAATGTTCTCTTGCCTATAAGAAGTGCTGGTGCAATGGTGGCACAAAGCTTGTGGGAGTAACCAACCACTGTCTGGTTTAATTTAAGGCCTATTTCACAAAACGGAACCCATACCTAACAGCTGGTTGACCAAGAATCTGAGAATAGGCTCATGGACCTAGAGTAAAAACAAATAATACGTTTCTAAAAAAAAAAATTACATAGCAATAAAATGACATTATGCTATATTCATAGATGAGTGCCTTGTTCAGCCATCACCAGAGAAGCTTCTACCTACAGCAGATAAGAATACCAAGATCCACAGCCAGATATAATGCAGACACTGAGAGACCTTGAAACTGTCTGCCCTAAACATGGTGTGTTTCCATTGAATATCTCCACTCAAGGATCAGGGTACTTTGTGAAAGGGAAGATTGTGGAAAGAAAAATTTTAAGAACCAGAGGAGATGGAGAAGACTAAAGAAACAAGGCCCTCAAAATTAAGGGGATCAGCACACATATGAACTTACAGAGAGTGAGTTAGCATGCACTGAACCTGCATAGATTGGCACCAAATGATGTCCTAGAAGTGAAAGGAAAAGTGGATACATGCCCCATCCCTAATCCAGAAGCACTCTCCAGTTAATAACAGTCTGCAAATGACAATTTAGTTATCTTCAAGGAAATTTTACCAGGGAGAAATAAACTACTCTTAGGGATAAGCTGCCCTCCCAGAAGTAAATGAGCAACAGAAAATAAACTCAATGACATCTTTGGAGATTTCTTTCCTAAAATGCCTTGGCACAGCTTTTTAAATTTAACTTAAATATATATATTTTATATATATATAAAATTTCTCTCTCTTCTCTCTCTCATCCACCATCTTTTTAGCTATGTTCCTTTGTATATTTTATGGCTGCATATTTTTATAGATTCCTGAGTATGCAAATGAGTGGTTCTTTTCTTAGGCTCTTTTCATTATTCTTGTTTTTTCCTGTTATGATGTGGTAGTTTTTCCTTTATCTTATTTTATTTTATTATTTCAAGTGGAAGTTTCTGTTTGTATCACGTAATGCAGACTCATGTGATATTTTGCTGAAACAGACTCACATGATGTTTTCCTGAGGCAAGACCCTTCAGAGGACATGTGAAGTTTAGAGACAGAATAAATAAGACTCAGTGGAAAGTGTCAGCCCGCTTGCATAGCTAACTGTGCAACACTTTGTTGGTCTTGCCTTGTGTCTTTGCTGATCTTCACTTCCTTGAGAGAGAGGCACACAGAGAACTCCTGACATTCCAGCTGGTCCTGGCTGCTCTTGCTGACTCATGTCAATCCAGTGAAGGCCTAGTTGTTTCTGCTGGATCCTGCCACCCCTGATATTTTTAAACTAGACTGTTGGTATCCTGACACTACTGAACTAGACTGCTAGTATCCTGACAACGAAGATTGAAATCTCTCCAAAGAACTACTTCTAAACAGGTCCACATCCCCTTATCATTCCACCTTTTTTGTCCTACCTTTGTACAGTGGGCTAGAAGGAGGGGATCAAAGCGTTTGAGAACCCTTATTAAAGTAGATTTTGATAAACCAAAGCTTACAATAATTATCTCTTCTAATTCTTTCTTGTTTTCTAATGAGAGTTAGAAAATGAGTCGATTTAGAGATGAGGGATGGTTGAAAAGAACTGTGAGAAACAGAGGGAGGGAATATCATACTCAGCACATATCATATAAGAAAATCTATTATAAGTAAAAGGGAAAAAGGAATATGACTTAGAATGCAGCTTGGAATTATACTGGAATGTAGCAGAGATAGGAACTCCACTAGTTTCCTCACCAGCACTTAGTACTGGTTATGTTTATAGTACCAGGCATGAATTGTCTTCTCTTGAATTGGCTGTTGCTATAGCCATGTAGAGTGCATTCATATCAGTTATAACGAAATAAGAAATAACTCTACTTTACTTTTCCTTCTCCAAGAAAGAAGAATTTGAATAATATGTCAATAATGAAGGCCATAAATGCACATATGAACACACATACTCAGATATATATATATATATATATAGATATATATATATATATCATACATAGGTGTTTTGTGTGTGTGTGTATGTGTGTGTGTGTGTGTGTGTATTCACTTTAGGAAACAATTTTATACTTTCCTTTACAATTCTATTAACATCAGAAATACAATTTAGAAGTTCCTTCCCTATGATTGTACTCAAGAAAAATATGTGTGCATGTGCTTTAAAAGACTTGCACATAAATGTAGAGTATTCCTTGTAATAAACACTTTAAACAACTAAGAGTCTATCAATCAGACTTTTCTTTATGTCTCAGTGGATAATTACTTAGAAATAGAAAGCAATAAATTATAGAAATATTTCAATTTTGAAGAAGCCTGGTAATGAGACATGGATAAAATATATTGAATATTTCCATTTGCATACAATTCTACTAACTGTGTACTTGATGATGCCAAAGATGGCAGTGGTTATCTAGTCAGGCCTTGGGGTAATGTCAGAAGAAATGAGTCATACCAGGTAAGAGCGAGCCTTTAAAGATAGTGAATGTGCTCCTCCCTTGACTGTGTACCTTTCACAGGAATATATCTATGTTCAAACTGTATGATATGAATATATGTAGCCCATTTCACATCAATTATACAGCAATACTATATCTAGACAAGTTTAAATAAAAAAAAATTCTTCTTCATATGAATAAGTTGTGATTTCCTCTTTAGAGATATTTTAGAAGATTTCACATTGAAATTACATTTTACAAGATAAAATTATGTCAATGAAACACATTGCAACATCATCACATCTAAATCTCCATTTTATATATTTATTAATATTTTGTTTGTTTTTATTAAAGATATATACATCTCTCATATAATATATTCTGACCACAGCCTTTCCTCTCTCTATTCCTTCTAGCACCTCCCTTCCCCATTCCCCTCTCCCCCAGACCTATTCCTCCTCTGGTTCTCTTCAGAGAAACAGGCCTCCAAGATACAACAATGAAATATGCTTTATCCTTTGGAAGGGGGAAAGCTAAATGCTTCTTCTAGCTATCTATCTCTATGATCATTCAGTTAACCCCAGGACTCCTTCCATGTGCTTTAAATTTCTTGGTTCTCTTTACCTCAGCAATTGCCTCCTACAAACAGTGATGGAGTGTCTAGAAAGAGACTTTCAGGGAGAGCTTTGGCAATAGATGTAGATTGCCATCTGTTGATCAAGGACCAATGATGAAAGTGTGCTCCCTTGTCTTCTGTAAAATGTAAACTTGGAACATGCTTTAGTGTCTGTACTTCCCTTCTGCTGCTGTTATTTAAATAGCTGATAAGATTAGCATATTTTCAGCCAATTGTCCCAAATATTACTTTCTTACATACTTATGTAGCAGATTTCCAACATATAGTCATCAACACAATAAGCTTTATTTTTGAAAATATTCTGAATAAAATTTTGTATAACTTAGATTCTGAAATAGTTTTCTAAATTAATGAGATAGGAAAGCCTATCTCTGTCCAGTGTTGCTGATTTTAATTTAAGTCTTCATTTTTAGCCTGACTTTTGATATGTCACCAGATGATGTCTGTAGCAGACCCTGCTGTCTCCATCTGTGGAATTCTTTTCCTCTCTGTCTCCTATATATAGGTTGGATGTTGCTATTTCCAAGCTCTGGATGTAAGTGTTGATTCAATGCTAGTGTGAAGTGTTCCCAGAGGATGAAATGTGATTATTTGAATGGGGGACACATGCTGGTTTTTTTTTTTACCTGTTTATGTATAAAAGTAAGTATTTAAAGCACTTTTTAAAGAACAAAACCAATGTCCAGAATAGCACAGAGAAAGTGTAGAAATTGTAACATTGCTTCAGACCTTAGCTTAAGTCATAATGACTCCATGATGAAAGTACCATTCAGACTGTAAAACTCAGCATGTAGACAGGACTATCAAGCAAAATAAAAACAAAGACCTAATCAATCTGGAAAAGTCTCTAAATGCACTACCTGTGCTTTTGAGCTTCTGTATTTCTGCTTCTTGATAACTGTTTTGTTTATTTATTTATTTATTTATTTATTTATTTATTTATTTTGGTAACAAAAATATGGAAGCACAGAATATGGGTTTTGTGCTTAAAAGCTCACCCTAAGAAAGGCTAGGTCCTGAAATAGAATTCCAAACAGCTGGCATAGTTGCCAGATGGCAAATAAAGACTATATTGACTTAAACCTCTGCCCAAGCAGTCTTCTCTGGTTGGTACCCAACAATAGAAATCACCTGATCCTTTGAAGACACTGCTATGTCAATTAGTCCTGGAATTTTTTTCCTCTCATGTGCAGTTATGCATGAGAATAAATAATTGTCGACCTTTTTAAAACCTCCTCTTGTACTTGTGTCAAAACTGTGTGATGATCCTCGAGATAACCAATTATTGCTTAGTGGCCCATCCATTATCTGTGTGAGCACTCGTTCTTTTATCCAGCATAAGCTATACACTCTCTGTCTTTACTTTAAATTCATCACCAAATAAACTGAGAGCTTTATAGACTGCTAAGATAAATGCAAATTTTCATTGATTGCTCTTGTACTCATATGTTCTGTCTATTCACTTGAAAGTTTTATGCTAAGTTTATATTGATAGGATAGGACAGTGTGTCCTTTATATGAGAATGAAATAGTTGATGCTTTGTGTTTTCTTCTCATGCTGTGTCTTCTCTTTTAAAAAATCATTTGACATCCCTGTGTTTTTGTGTTACAAGCTATAATTAGATGGAATATATAATAGACTTGTTCTTGAACTTTGAGTCAATGATCCCTTTAATAATTAATAAAAGCCACACAGACCTTGCTCCAGAATAAAACTTAACTGTAATTTTAGAGTATTCATGTATCACTTCATGACAGTTATGGCCCAATAGATTTATTTATTCATAATATAGTTAGTGATTTAATGTCAATGACCAATGGCTACACTAAGTCCAGGGACAAGAAAGAACAAAACATTATTGCTGCTGCTATAAAACTTTCCCCAAATGAGCAGTGGTATCATGCAAAGCTTGACTATGAAGGAAGTGTGAGTCATACTTGCCTGGTGAGACATTTTGTGGTGGTTGAATGAAAACGACCCCTTTACACTCATAGAGAGTGGCATGATTGAAGGTGTGACCTTGTTTGATGAAGTGGACAAGGAGTGGATTTGAAGTTTCAGAAGCTCAACCCAGGCCCTGTGTCACTCTCTTCTTGCACCCTGCTAATCGAGACAGAGAACTTTCTGTGACTTCTCTAGCACCATGTCTGATAGCTCACTGCTGTGTTTAGCATCGTTATAATGAAACAGACCTTTGAACTTTAACCCAGTCCAATTAAATGATTTTTAAAAATTTCATAAATACTTTACAAGAGTTTCCATGGTCATGGCATGTGGGGCAGTGGGCTGTGAAAGGCAGCTGCATACCTGAGCACAGGCCTTGAATCTCAGATACCCGAAAGGATGGTAAGTGTTCGGCCTTGCTTCTGGGCCCTAGCTCCTTTCACTTATCCTCAGCCCCTCCCAAAGAAAGGTTTGTGGCCTTCAGTCAGGTAACACAGGTCGCAGAGCCTCAAGAATTCTCCATATTAATGAGATATATACGGTCCAAAGGGCATAGCCAATTAAGCATTCCTTCCCAGACCCTTCTCCTCCTCACAAAAGGTATTTAACCTCAGGCCCAACCTGAGGACACTGTACTGCTTCATCCACTTTCTGCCATGACAATAAACCTTTTAAAACCATGGACTTTCTCTCATACTTGGTTCCCACCGTGGAGAATCATGGAGAGTCCTTCAACTAATGAACCATTGCCTAATCTCCTACCGAGGACTTCTCTGAGTTCAGCCACAGAGGTCCACCAACTCAAGCAAGCTAGCTGAGCCAGCCATGATCCATCCAAGGGAGTCTCATCCAGAGCTATGCCCCCATCTCAGTCCTTCTGCAGTCTCCCAGCAGTGCCTGGGAGCCCAAGGGCTGAGATCAGCCAGTCTTCAACCAGGCTCCTCGACCAGAGACACCCAACCCAAGAACTCTGCCCCTGCGGGACCTCAGACTGGGATATCCTCATGCCTGGAGCAAAGTTCTATGACTTCTCACAACCCAACGTCCACCATGCCACCTGGAGTGAACTCAATCAAATTTCCTTGCTTCTGCCCTCCTGTGCAGTGGCAGACACGGGATCCACAGCTCAGCCAAACAGGACCCACTCCCACATGTGAGCTACAGCCCCACAATGGCATCTCTTCACAGCAACCATAAAACAGGTGGGAAGGAAGGTTTGTGGTGAGGCCTTAGGAAAGATAGCTAAGCAGACAAAAAAAATAGAAATAAGGAGGGGAGAGATGATAAAGGGGTTGTAGAACAATAAATTTTGACATAAGTTAAATATTATTAAGTAAGGAGAAAAGGTGAAAGCAAGTTTAGGGGGTTGAGATTTATATCCACAGCATTGAGCAATTTCATAGTCTCAGGGGGAGGTAAGTCAGGGTCCAGATTGTGCTCTAAATGGTGAATTCTGCTGTGGGTATAGAATGAATGAGGAAAGATTGAAGAGGGGAGCTGTGACAGAAATTCAGGAAGGGGCCGTCTGACAGAAAAGAATAAAATTGGTGATGCACAGGGATCTCTGAGATTCCCTGTTCTTCTACGTAAATGTCCATGTGTAACTTCTATCATGCAGTCTGGAGTCTATAAATAACATCAGTTTTCTCATTTGGTACTTCATTGGGGACCTAAAGATAACTATAGTGTCGATACCTCAGTCGACACTCCTCTGCCCCTACGTGGGTCACGAGTCTCGGCCTCTGTCAACTGACCCGGAAATATAACTCTTGCTGTTGCATCAAGAATGGTGTCTTGTGAGTTATTGGGGTGGCCGTGAATTCCTGAGGCTAGAGGGAGGTCCTCCCTTCATGGGTGGGGGTCTTACATTTTGGTGCATGGGCCAGAAAGTTGCGACCACCCTAAGGTTCAAGAACCCACTTGGAGGTAAGATTTCACCCACGGTTTTCTGTGTGGTTGCTGTATGACCGTTTGTCTAAATCGTCTGGTTTCTCGTGTGCTGAATTGTCTAAGTTGTTTGGTTTCTCATGTGCCCATCTGTCTGAATTATTTGGTTTCTGAAAAGTGCACTTTCGGTTTGGACTGGCAGTTGTTTCTGTCTCATGAGAGGCAGTAAACGGTTTCTGTCTCGGGAGGAGAAAAAAACGAATGACCGGCAGATGTGCTGTGGGATCACTAGCTGCTGCGCCCTGATAGACGTCTCAGGAGGAGGACAGGGATTCCCCCCCCCCCCCAGAGACATCTGGAGATTCCATCTAGGTGCTGGAGAGGATGTGGAATCCCTCTTGGCTGGCACTGGCTATTGAGATGGGTTTTTGTTAGTCTCTTTGTGTGTTAACAATGGGGCAGAGAGAAAAGGTCAGGAATGGCCACCACCGCCTAGGGCAGCAGTTGTGCTCTCATTTGTTGTGCCCTTGTGGCAGTGTGTCTATTTTTGTGTTGTTCATTGCTTGAGTGTTAGAAATCTGTTAGACTTGGTCCAGCATAGGCTGGGCAAGTTGTTTGAATCTGTTAAATATGAATCTGTGAAGACTGACCACGTTGTCTGATAATTGGAATCTTACTTGGGAGTCAGAGGCAGGCAGATTTCTGACAGTCTTTCTATGCCCTTATTGTGTAACTTGGTCTCTGCACCCATGGCAGGGGCAAGAACTGTCTGTATCACCTGGTTTATGTGCTGCCCGTGACAGGGATGAGCTGTCTGTGTTGTTTGTGCTATATGTTCTTGGATTTTGACTGACTTTTTGTTTGTTTGTTTGTTTGTTTGTTTGTTTGTTTTTGGACAGAAACTACTATGTAAAACATCCTGAGTTAAAAAGAGATAACATGACCACCTGCAGAGAGGGAGATGGAGCCGCTGGTGCAAGAGTGCTGCTACAGAGCAGAAAGATGGGCGGGTCCTTTGATGAGGGGCACTGTGGTTCGGGTGGCCCACCCACGCCAACTCAGTGGCTTTCCACAACCTGCCTATGAAGATAGGTAGGGCTCAGGTGATTAAAAAACCTGGCAGAGGAGCCATGGCAGCTGGACAAAACAGCCCCAGCAAGATTATTCACATGAGAGTTATAATTATATATTTTTATTTAAAAAATAGTGAGTGAATAGTGCTGAGATTTTGAAAAAAGAAGTGTATAAGTAGCGCTGAGACAAGTCATGTGATGTGACTCCAGCTTAGAAACTCCGAACCAACAAAACTGCCTGCAGGCAGGTCAGGCAGGTCAGGCAGGTCAGGAAGGTCACCACCTGCTTCAAAAAGTTACAGGCTGTTCTGAGTCAGAGAGCAAAAAAAAAAAAAATATTAATACTGTGTGAGCCTTCAACATCTTAACAGTCCTTGCTGTGAAATGCTGTAGATAAGGCTATTCATTCTGATTTGGTTTCTTTCTTAAAGCTTCAGAGGTGTGGTCTCTAGTGTGATGTGAACAGCAGTCATGCAGCCTCACAAATACATCAGTCTCTACAGAAGACTATTTACTGCTTTTACAGATGATCAAAACAATAAATAAGATAAAAGCCTTTGTTTCCCAAGACCCTCACAGGTTCTGGTTTTCAGAAGTGCTTTTCAGGACTAGAAGAACGAGAGAAGATACTGGAAAAGGAATGTTCCCTCAGACATGGGGACCCCATCAATTGATCAGGCTGTGGTCAACAGCGGGTTACTTCTGACCAGATGTGACTGAGATCTTCATGTGACAAAAGGTAAGAGACACCTGAAAGCCCACGCCAGATCCCATTGGCAGGTCTTGAGAGAGCTACATGAGACCCCACTAATTTTGACCAAGGCACATGAGGTTAAGTAGGGATCAGATGAGTTGCCCAGAGCCTTTCTAGACTAGCTCACAGAGACATTCTGTCAGTATAGACAAGGCTTCAGAGGCTAGAGAGACTACAAGATAAGTCATTAAAAGATTTAGTGTAAGTTGCTGAAGATACTATATCAGGGAGAAAAAAAGGGTGGAGAAAGGAAAAGAAAGAAAATAAAAGGTTTAGTATAAGTTGCTGAGAAAGTCTACTATATCAGGGAGAAAGGAAAAGTGCAGAGAAAGAGAAAGAAAAGAAGATAAGAGAGGTGAAGGAAAAGAAAGGTGACAGGAAAAGAATTTACAGAAAAGCTTGGCTATAGTAGTTAGGAAAAAGCAGAGAAGAGCGTCTCCAATCAAAGTGAGATAAGAAACCCCTTAAAAAAGACCAGTGTGCACATTGCAAGTAAAAGAGCCAGTTAGCTGTGTGAAGACAGCGATTGAGATAGACAGGGCTTGGACTCGCCCAACAGGGTCCTCCTCCAAGCCGATGGGCTGGGTATCCCATTCATTTATGGTCATCCTAGACTGTCCCTACCCTCTGTTGGGTCAAGACTTACTCCCCAGGATAGGGGCCCAGATATACTTCCTACCCGATGGGCTGAAACTAACTGACAAGAACTCATGGGTAGAGGAAAGGCTTCTCCTACTGACCCCGGTTGGGAGCCGAGGCAGCCTGCTTTACAGACGGGAGCAGTTTTCTCCATGCTGGTCAGAGACATCCGGGCTGACTCCCCAACCCTGGGCTTGTCGGTACAGAGAGCAACCTTGGAACTTGGGGCCGACAAGAAAATCAACATCTGCATGGACAGCAGGTATGCTTTTGCCACAGCCCATGTCCACAGGACTATATAACAAGAGAGAGGACTGCTCACATCAGAAGCTCAGATCTCTTGGAAACCCTGATGAAGCCAGCAACTGTGAGTACTCGTTGCCCAGGACACCAGAAGAGAGGAGACTCAGTGACCTGAGACAATAACCAGACAGATCAAGTGGCTTGATACAGGAGCCTGCTCCAGTTATGGGCCTAAGAGATGGCCTCACTTAAAACACAGAGTAAAAGAAGGCACTCAGATTGCTAGCCATCCTGCCAACTACTATCTAGAGAGAGACAATGGTGCACATAAGAAGGGAGAACTATACTCCCCAGAAAACAAAAGACTCACTAGGCTAAATGCACAGATGGACTCTTGAGATATGAGTGCAACCAAGCAGTCAAGAGATTTAAAGCGTATAATGGACCTCAGGTTTGGGGCTAGAGAAATAATAAGACAATGTAAGATATGCCAGCAAACAAAGGCCAATGAAACTTAGACTAAATAAGAAAATATCTAGGAAAAAACAGCCTAGAATAGAGATCTTCCCAAGGTTTCAAGTGTCTGAGATAATTAGATCAGATAACAGTCTTGTTTTTGTTTCTAAGATAAGTCAGAAATTGTCAGAGATATTAGGGTCCTTAACTAAATTGCCCTCAGAAGCTGGCATTGACTGGGGGGTGTCCCTTCCCTTGTCCCTATTCGTCCCTATTCCAAACCCAGAATGTCCCTCTTGTGTGAGAAATGATTTTCCAGGCTACTAAGAAACTTCCTGTTGCTGTTGACCATCTGACCTCCGTTGAAGTTCACCAGCACCTGTGCCTGATGCCCACTGGAGACCAGCCAGACACCTGAACAACCCCCTCAAGCTCAAGATCACCTGCTGTTCTACAAGGCCAAAGAACAGCAGGTCTTGACTCCTGAGATCTCTACCCTAGAGACACAGGGAAAATGCAGCCTTAGAGGGTGGGGCTTAGAGTGCATACACCCAAAGTTAAATGACAGCTTGTGATTCCAAGATTGAAATCTAAATGTGAATCTAGAGTTACATAGATTTGTTCCTTTTGCAATTTCTCTTTATTATATATGTGATTATATGTGTATGTCGACAACTGTGTGCCACAAAATGTATGTAAAAGTCAGAGGACAACTTTAGAAGTGTGTTTGAAGGAAATAGAAATTTTTTGAGACCCCTAGCCAATAAAATAGAGCCCGAGGATCCCTGCTAACAGATACTTCGTGCCTAAGATTGATAAATGGTGAGCTTACAGTCTAAGATTAACCCTTTATATATCTACTTCTGTCTCAGATGAGGCCAAAGATTATTATATACTCGTACAGCTGGTCCCACGGGTTTATTATCACCCTGCTGATACCCTTGAAAATGAGTTCAGAGATGCGCCTAAGATGCTTCCACAAAGAGTCCATCTCCTTGACCTTGGTTGTCATACTGAGACTAGGAGTGACTGCAGGTATAAAAACAGGCACCACAGTGCTAATACAGACCCCTCAGTGTTTCCATGAATTAAGAGCGGCCATAGACGTTGGTCTATTTACTGTTTTTTTTTGTTTTGTTTTGTTTGTTTTTTTTTTTAAGAGGTGGTTTATACACTGCTCTTAGAGAAAAATGTTTTTGTGTAGACCATTCAGGGGTGATTAGAGATTCCATAAACAAACTCAGAGAAAGGTTAGACGAGAGACAGAGACAGGGAAACACAACAAAATTGGTTTTGAGAATCGATTTAATAGATCCCCGTGGATAACTACCCTGCTATTCTCCCTCACTGAACTACTTATAATTTTGCTTTTACTTTTGCTAATTAAAGCTTACATTAGAAGAAGTGGGGCAGGGTTTATAAAATCTAAGTTTTTATGGCTAAAAACTGTCAATTAGAAGAGGTGGGGGATGTAGAGTGAAAAATTATAAAAATCATTTTATAAAATATATACAGGTCTTTCTTTAGGCTTTTCTTTAAAGGACATGAAAAATATAGAAAGTTTTTATGACCCCTAGACCTTAGCAAAAGAATGCAGGTTCACTAGTTCCAAGAAAACGGAACTAAATGTAAGATTTGGGGCCTTCACTGCCCCGATACATTCCACATTCTGGGAGAGGTCCATTATCCCTGAGTCAGAGGACACTTGCTACATTAACATTCAAGAGAGAAAGGGAGGGACTAATTAACATTCCTTAGACCTCAGGGAAGAGAACCCACCTGTGGTTGGGGAAGGCCCAAAGCAAAAAGACACATTCCTGACCACAAAGAAAGATGCAAGTCATCTAGGTGGTCCCAGGAGCTGGCTGACCACAAGATGAATGGTTGGGCAAGGTCACATCCTTACAAAAGATAAGTGTATAAGATGTTTTCCAAATGACCCTGACTAAATTTGGGTTAGGACTTTTTAAGACTTTCTACTGTTTTTATGTTGTTTCCTTGGTAACTTCCTCACCCCCCTTGGTTTGTGGTTCTGCCCTTTATAAGCCCTCCACTCACAGTCGACTGGGTCGACACTCCTCTGCCCCTGCGTAGGTTATGAGTCTCGGCCTCAGTCGACTGACCCCGAAATATACCTCTTGCTGTTGCATCAAAAAAAAAAAAAAAAAAAAAAAGATAACTTAATTACCTCAAAAGGGTTTCAATTTATTTTATAAGAATAAATGTAGCATGCTTGCAAAATACAAATAGCCTGGCTAAAAGTTACATGTAAATATGGTTTTAACTGTTGCTTATTTATTTCCCAATTCTACTTTAATTTAACCCATTCTTGAGTTTTTCAAGAAATATACTGTGAAGTTGTGGGGACTTGCCTATAGTCCGGCACTTGATACTTGCCTATAATCTTAGCACTTAAAAGAAAGAGACAAGGTTGGACCTTTCGGAGGAGGCCCTATTTCCCATGCTGCACTGCAGGCCTTTCTCTTTCTCTTCTGGAGCCCTGAGTTACCCTGAAAACATGGCCAAGTCCTAGAACCACACCACATACAACCAGTCCCGCAAATGGTACAGAAACCGCTTCAAGAAACACCAGTCACAAAGATACAAATCTCTTAAGGGGGTTGACCCCAAATTCCTGAGGAACATGCCCTTTGCCAAGAAGCACAAGAAAGTCCTAAAGTAGATGCAGGCCGACAATGCAAAGGCAGTGACTGCACATTCAGAGGCCATCAAGCCTAAGATGCCAAAGGGCCCCAGCGGCAAACTCAGCCATCTGGCTCTCATTGCTCACCCCAAGCTTGGGAAGTGGATTTGAAGCAGCATGGCCAAGAGTTGTAGGCTCTGCCAACCAAAACCCAAGGTTCAAACCAAGGCAGAGGCAAAAGCTACAACTAAGGCCCAGACTTCAGCTCCAGCCCAGGCTCCCAAAGGTTCCCGGGCCCCGTGAGTGCCCAATAAAAAAGGCTTCTGCCACTGTAAAGACAGGTGGACTGCCGTGACCCACCTACCCCCCACACTATTTGCAGATGACCAGTGTCCTTTGCTGTCTTTACAAATAAACCCAAGGCAGAAAGAAAGAAAGAAAGAAAGAAAGAAAGAAAGAAAGAAAGAAAGGAGGGAAGAAAGAAAGAAAGAGAGAGAGAGAATCAAATGTTCAAGAGAATAAATTCCAATTCCAGCAGAACTTTAGTTCCTCAGGTACAGGACACACCAATCAGAAGGACAGGAGCCTGTGGTGATTTAAATATGCTTGGAACACAAGGAGTGGCACTGTTAGGAGGTGGGACCTTGTTGGAGAAAGTGTGTCACTGTTGAGGTAGGCTTTGGATGTCTCCTCATATGCTCAGGCTCTACCCATTGTAGAAGAGAGCTTCTTCCTAGCTGCCTGAGGATGCCAGACTCTCTTAGTTGCCTTCAAATCAAGATGCAGAACTCTTAGCTCCCTACCTGCCTGTATGTTGCCATGCTTCCTGTTATGATAATAATGAACTAAACCTCTGAAACTGTAAACCAGCCTCAATTAAATGCATGACATTTTAAGAGCTGCCTTGGTCCTGGTGTCTTTTTATAGCAATGGAAAACCTAAAACAGAGGCCCTGCCAAATGAATTGCCCCACTCGCTACACTTGGTTGCCATAGACCCATTTCATCCCTCCCCCAACACCTTCCCCTTTCCCCATAGCTTTACCCCTGCTGCTGATTCCAGCAGGCTCCTGCTGTTCAGGTGCAGGGCAGATCAGTCAAAAGAACTGCAACAAAGGCCAAGCTAATTGCTGAAAGTCAAGTCTCCAAGGTGGTCAGAGACACTGTAGTGAATCAAGCAAGCCACCAGAAATCCAGACCACAATGAACAGAAGACCAAAAAAGGAATAGAAAACAAAGAACAAAACATCCATCCAACAAAGACAAACTCAAAAATCAGCATCTAGACCTATAATCATCCGAAAGTCAGATGCCTAAACACCAGCGTAAGAATATAATTAATAGCTAGGGAAATACGGCATCACCAGAGCCCAACTATCCTATAACAGCAAGACCTGAATATTTCAGTGCAGCTGGAGCACAAGAACATGATCTTACAAACAACTTCATGAAGATAATAAATGTCGTTAAAGAGGAAAGTTTTGAAAATCCCTTAAAGAAATTGAAGAAAAGGCCAACAAAAAATTGGAGGAAATCAATAAATCCCTTAAAGAATCCAAAGAAAGCCAAGAAAAATCAAACAGGTGAAAAAAATTATCAAAAACCTGAAAATGGGAATAAAAGCAATAAAGAAAACACAAGCTGAAGGAATTCTGAAAATGGACAATCTAGGTAAGCAAACAGGAATTACAAATGTGGCCAACACCAGAAGAATACAGACCTGGAAGAAAGAATCCTAGCGTTTGAATATAGAATAAAAGAAATAGATTTATTGGTCAAAGAAAATGTTAAATCTAAAAACATCCTAACATAAATCATTAAAGAAACCTGGTACACTATGTTAAAAAAAAAAAAAAAAAGCAAAGTCTAAGAATAACAGGAATAGAAAGAGAATAGTCCCAGCTCAAGAACACATAAAATATGTTTTAAAAGACATAGAAAAAAATTTCCTAACATGAAGAATATGCTTATAATGATGCAAGTAGTTTACAAAACACCAAAAGTATAAGGAAAGAGTCCCATGCCACATAATAATCAAAACACTAAATGTACAGAACAAAGAAAGAATACTAAAAGCTGAAAAAAGGAAAAGGTGAAGTATCATATAAGGGCAGACCTATTAAAATTAACCTAACTTTTCAATGGAGATGCCAAATGCCAGAAGGGCTTGAAGAATTATGTCTTGCAGACCCTAAGAAACCTAGCAGTCAGCAAAGACTACTATACATAGAAATACTTTCAATCACCATAGATGAGAAAAGAAAATATTTCATGACAAAAGTCAAATTAAGCAATATCTATCCACAACTACAAACCTACAGAAAGTATTAGAAGGAAAACTACAACCAAAGAAGCTTACTTATTTCCACAAAATCACAGGCAATAAATAATTTCAAACCAGCAAATCCCAAAGAAGGAAAACACACATACATACACAGACACCACCACCCACCACCACCACCATCACTATATCTCAATGTCAATGGACTCAACACCTCCCCACCCCCAAGTAGAGGCTAACAGAGTGGATGTGAAGAGAAGAGCTATTGTTCTGCTATAGACAGGAAATAAACCTAAACATCAAAGATAGACATTACCTCAGAGTAAAGGGTTAGAGAACAATTTTCCAATTTCTAATATCTAAGAAACAGACTTCAAACCAAAATTGATCAAAAGAAATGAATAAGGACATTTCATACTCATCAAAGGGGAAATCCACCAAGATAACACCTCAATTCTTAACATCTATGACCCCAAAGCAAGGACATTAACATTTGTATGAGAAAAATCACTAAAATTTAAATCACACATTGAACCTCACACATTAATTCTGAGAAACTTCGGTATCTTAATCTCTTCAATGGAGAGGTCATCCAAACAAAAACTAAACAGAGAAATAACGGAGCTAGCAAATATTATGAATCAAATGGACCTAATATATCAACAGAACATTTCACCCAAAAACAAAAAAATATATATACCTTCTTCTTAGTGCCTTAAATAACATTCTCAAAAATTGACCACATACTTGATCACAAAACAAGTCTCAACAAATAAAAAAAATTTAAAATAATCCCCTGTATCCCATCAGTTCATGATGGATTAAAGCTGGACTTCAACAACAACAGAAGCAACAGAAAGCTACAAACTCACAGAAACTGAACAACTCTCTACTCAACGACCACTGGAAGAGATAAAGAAAGAAATTAAAGATCTTAGAATTCATTAAAAATGAATGCACAACATATCCAAACTTACAGGACACAATAAAAGTAGTGCTGAGAGGAAAGTTAATAGCTAAGAGGAAAGTTCCAAGGGTCAACATAAAGAAGTTAGTGAGATCTCATAGTAGGGAGTAACAGTACAACTGAAAGCTCTAGAACAAAAAGGTAGCAAACATACCCAAGAAGAGAAAGCAAGAAATAATCAAACTCAAGCCAGAAATCTACAAAATAGAAATAAAGAAAACAATAGACTCAATGAAACAAAGAGTTTGTTCTTTGAGAAAATCAATAAAATGGACAAACTCTTAGCCAAACTAATTAATAGACAGAGAATATTCAAATTAACAAAGTCAGCAATGAAAAGGGGGACATAACAACAAACACCAAGGGAATCCAAAGAATCATTACATCATATTTCAAAAGTTTCTACTCCACAATATTGACAAACCTAAAAGAAACGAAAATTTTTCATGACACCACTTGCCAAAGTTAAACTAAAATCACATAAGCAATTTAAATAGACTTATAAATCCTAAGAAAATAAAAGCAATTATTAACAGTCTCACAAACAAACAAATACAAACAAACAAGCCCCAGGTCAGATAGTTTTAGTACAGAATTTTACCAGAATTTTAAAGAAGACCTAATACTAATAGTCTTCAAAGTATTCCACAAAATAGAAATGGGGAAAACCATACCCAAAGCACACTCGATCCTATCACATAGACACTTGATCAACTATGTTCATAGCAACTTTCTTCAAAATAGCCAGACACTGGAAACAGCGTACATGTCCTTCAACCAAAGAATGGATAAAGAAAATGTGGTACATTTACTCAGCCATAAAAAACAGTGACATAAAATTTTCAGAAAAATTGATAAAGCTAGAAAAAATCACTCTGAGTGAAATAACCCAGACCCAGAAAGACAAACATGATATATATTCACTTATAAGTGGATATCAGCCATAAAGTAAAGGACAATATTGCTAGAGTCCAAAGAGAGAGAGAGCCATAGAGACAAAGCAACAAAGAGGGCTTTAAAAGACTCAAAGATCTCTTGAAGAAGAGAAAATAGAATAGATTTAGAAGTTTGGCTGGGACCAATGGGGTTGAGAACAAGAGGGATCAGATATGGGGGGAGAGAAAATACTTGAAGAAATGACTGGAATTGGGGGACATTTGGGGGCTAAGGCGGAAACTTAGTTCAATGGAACATCTATTGGAGTCTATAAGAGTAGTCCTAGCAAAGACTCCTTGTAATGGGAGACACAGGACCCAAGCTGGCCATCTTTTGTAACCAGACAAAGCCATAAATGAAGGGATTAGAGAACCAACCCAGCTACAAAACCTTTGATCTAGTTTATCCTGCCTGCAGAGTATGCTGCGACTGGAGCCTAGCAGAATTTTCATCAGAGACCAGAGAGACTTCATCCAGTAACTGATCAGAGCAGAGCAAAGTCCTGTAGCCAAACATTAGGTGAAGCTCAGGGAATCCTGCTGAGAAGGAAGAGGGAGGATTGCAGGAACTATTGCAGGGTCATGGACTGAAGTGGAAACTTCTGGTTTGTTTGGAAAATCTGTTATGGATTGCTGTTTGTATTTTCTGCTCCCTGAAGATGGGTTCCCTTACTCAGGTGGGATCAGGTGACATCTTAATTGGTCAGATAATGTTAGAGCCAGTGACTGGGCAGTAGAAGGAAAAGGTGAAGCTGAAAGTTTTAGAGAGGGGAAAAAGGAAAGAAGAAAGATATACGAGATAGAGGACAGAAGAAGATGGAGGAAGAAGATGAGCTAGAATCACATGGCCTGAAGGAGCCATAAGTAACTAGAGATTTTATAGAAGGGCAATAGAGTAGTGTAGGGTCCATTTGACCCATTTAGGTGTCCAGCTTGTATTTATATCAATTGAGTTTTGTGTTCTTTGTGTAGGTATTTTTGGGGCTAGAGATTCATTGTTATAAATCTGGCTGATATATTACAAGTCTCTAACAGTCTAACCACGGGGATCAGGGCAAGACTGGCTGCTTAGGGCTGGCCTTGGGCGTGGGCAAGACTGCTGATGCCTGTGCCTAGCTGGATTTAGCATGGTTCATTTAAAAAAACAAAACAAAACAAACAAACAAACAAAAAAAAAACAAAAAACAAACAAACAAAAAAAACCTCTATGCTACAGATGGCGCCATTAGATGTTTGCTACCGGACTGAAGTGCTAATATACTGACAATAGAGACTGGACTTGTACCACCCCACCCTCACCTGGCCTAATAACTTTTCTCTTCCCCTACCTCTACTTTGTCATGGGCTAGAGGAGAGGTTGAATGCTTATTAAAGTAGGTTGGAAAAAAACTTATGCCTATAATGGACACCAGAAGAACAAGATGCACGTAACTGATGGGTACTCATGGGAACTTGCAGAGACCAGGGAACCTAGGTCTTCTGCATGTATGGTGTGGCTATGTAGCTTGGTGTTCTTATGAAAACTCTAGCAGTGGGAGCAGGGCCTGTTCCTGATTCTTCTGCTTACAGGTAAGAACCCTTTCTTCCTACTGCGGTGCCTTGTCCAGCCTTGATGTGATGGTATGTGTCTGGTTTTATTGTAGCTCTTTATGACATTTGTTTGATTTCCCTGGGAGGCATACTCTTCTCTGAGTGGTAGAGGATAGATCTCTGTGAGAGAGGAGGACATGGTAAGGGGAGGAAAGGGGAAGGGAGAGAGGGAAACTGTGGTTTAGGATATAATATATGATAGAATAAAAGAGAGCACATAAAAACGTTAAGTCTAGCCTGGATTACATAAGGCCCTTCTGTTCCAACCACCTAGGATGGTGTCTATCCTCACGGCTCTGCATGCTGATAACAAAAATTCACATTTATTTTAAAAATACTGTCTCTTGTTCACACCATTGTTGAAAATTAGTTGTCTAAGTGGTGTGGCCTAACTTTATGGTCTCTATTATAAACTTTTGTTCTATGTGACTGTTTCAATGGCAATGTCATGCAATTTGTAGACTGTAGCTTTGTGATGTGTTTTGAATTAAGTAACATAATGTTTTCTGGTCCCCCATTTTTGGTTCAAGATGGTTTCAGCCACCAGGAATACGATGGTTACATTTATTTATTGTCAACTTAACAGGATGTAGAGTTGCCTTGGAGACAAGATTTCTAGCATGGCTGTGACAAGTTATTTAGATCAGATAAGCCTAATGTGAGGGTTATCTTGAGTCTCACAGCTCCAGAGACCTTCATAGCCCTATAAGTACACTGAACTTACAACAAATATGGCATGGTGCGGGACACAACACTGGTCTGCTCTGTGGGGTTGCAGGTTTCTGCTTAGTGCTAGGGTAGGTATAGAATCCTTTTACTGGACACTGGCCTAGTGGTATAGTATTGCAGAAAGTTGGAGGATGGTTAATGATGAAAGCACCTTGTCTAAGAAGTCTGATGTGAGTCGGAGCCAGAGCTGAGTCTCCCAGCCATAGAAGTCTGTCATGTCTTGGAAGGAGGGTGATTATGTGTCTGGCTCCACCAAGTCTAGAGTTGACTTGGTTGAAACTCAGGTATGTCTTCTTTGTTCACTGCTCTTCTACTTTCAGTGTAGGCCTAGAGAGTCTGCTTGTAAATTCTGGTGTAGAAACCAGATCCAGTAGTTTCTACTGGATGTTGGGTCTCACTTGCTTGTCATTTCAGGCCAAGGGCTCAAAGACCAAAATGTGACTGGTTTCATATTGTGCTACCCAGAAAATGGGAGTCCTGTCTTACTGCTTTGCTGAAAGGTTGGAGGGGGTCCAATGAAAACCTTTGCAGACATTATCTGTGTGTGTGTGTGTGTGTGTGTGTGTTTCTGATTGTTGTTTTCCCTTTTTCCCTTTCTTCACTCTGACCAGCCCCTGCCCCCCAATCCCACCTCCACATGCCCTGTACCCTAGATTCCTGTCACTCTTTTTCTGTTTCCCTCAAAAAAAAAAAAGTCTCCCAGGATATCCATCAAACATGCCCTAACAAGTTACAATTGAACTGTGTATAAACCCTAATATCAAGGCTGCACAAGCAACTGAGTGGGAGGAAAAGGGTTCCAAGAGCAGGTGAAAGAGTCAGAGACACACTCACCTATTCCCACTATTGGGGAATCCACCAAGACCACCAAGCTCCATAAGGTATTGAATTATCTTTATGTACAGTGAGAGATTATAGGGAGGTCTCAGCCTGGACCTCACTCTACATCTGACATTGTAATTCTGAATTCAGAAGATAAACGAGTCATTGCCAAGCTTGTCTAAGGCTCTGAATTAGATTCCATATAGCAGAAGCAAAACTAGCAAAAACATTTGTTTAAACAAAATCTCTTGTTTAATTAACATAACCTTTCCTTTTTACTAAAGACATTATACACATTGAGCAGTTTAGATGGTCTCATCAAGTGCTACACAGAAAACAGGTCCTTTACAGTAGGCCTTGAATGACACACAGTCCTTAAACCTAAGGTCTACAAGTGACAGGACCTGAGTTGAAGATTCTACAAGATTGATTAACTGGCTAGAATGTCCATGATGGTAGAGAATGAAAATGTTGCAGGCTGAAACCAAATTACTTCCGAGTATCTTTAGCCCTGTGATAGTTAGCTGTGTATCTGACTCACATCTTTGAGCATTTCTTTTGGAGAATATTAACAGACTGCTACTCTTCACCCAGCTAAAAGCTAATAAGGATGCCATCAGACCATGTCTGAAAGGCACAGCTCGTATTTTCCCATTTGTCTGTAGTTTGCCAGCTGCTTCTTTCCACCAATGTATTGGAAGAAGGTTTGATTCGTTGCTTTCTGTTGTTTTCTTACAATAAAAGCTGCATCTGTGACTACATTGGAACAAGGTACTTGTAGTCACCTAAATCCTTGTTCGAAGTCAGTGGTTATTCATATCTGGTTCCAGGATAAACTCTCTTCTATTCCCTTAGAGATGATAGCTGTGTGTTTACATACTCAAGCTATACACTTACACCACGTCAGCACCACAAAAAATTGTCCACTAGTCCCGAATTTGGCACCAAATTTGTTTTAAACATTGTACATACCAATAGCATAAAATCTGACCACAAAACAAAATTCTCAAATAGAGATCCTTTTAATGTGAAGTTTCACTTAAACAGTCTCTCCTTACTCTAAAATACAGCAGAGAAGACTGAAGCTTGGATACATTAAAAGAGAACTTGAGGTTTGTAATAATCTCCTGCCACCCAACTCACAAGTAGTTGCTATTTGAGGGGCATGCTCATTTTCCAGCTCCTGTCTGGAGAATAGACGCTGAGAGGTTTATTTTTTCCCCCTGATGTTTTTAGAAAATTAGCCTGGCCTAAATATCGTCCTCTGGTATAAAGGGAGATTAATGATATTTTTCCTTCTTGGAAAAACTGACAATAATTTCTCAGAGAGAACATGTAACTCTTCTCTAGGTTAAAGAAACTCCTTCAGCTAGGCATGGCAGCTCTCGTCAGGCTGGGCGTAGGAAATATGTTCATCTGGGAAAAAAAGAAAGGAGGAAGGGAAGAAAGGAGAGATAGCAAGAGGGTGGGAGGGAGGAAAGGAAGAATGAAGGAAAGGAAGAAGGACATGAAAGAGGTGGGCAGTAAGGGAGGAATGAAGGAAGGAGGAATGGGAGGATGGAGGAAGCTAGGGTAGAGGAAAGAGGATAGAAAATACTTCTCAGATAGCTCTTAATGCTTTGGAGAATATTTATTTCCTTTTCATGTAAGCCAAATGAAATAGAAATTCCATTCAATAATACAGACTTTGTGTAGTATTAGGTGGAGGCTCTACATGGTAATCAAGAAGACACACAGTCACTGGTCCCTTGCAGACCATTACCAGGTGAGAATGAGTCTCAGAGCTTACCATCAGTGGAAAGAAGCAATATGGCACATGCTTTATAGGCTCTGTAAAAGCGACAAAGGATACCATAGAGACAAAGACACTTCAGTATTGTGCTCTGGCTCAGAGCTAAACCATTTTCTATATAACGAAAGCCAATATATAACGCTGTTCTTCCAAGACAATAATATAACAAAACAGCAGTCAAAATAATACTGCAACAAGCAAAAGAGAGTTCGTAACGAATATAGCAATCATATCTGATGCAAGTCAGCAATTATTGGCCTGGGAAATGAGCAGTATATTTAGAAGGAGCCAGTGACTGGTTTTCATCACAAGAGCGTGACGTTTACCTGGGATATAAAGTATCTGTATATAGCATTAAGTACTCCATATGTTTGACAGGATAAAGCTATCATTTTTAAGAACGACTGCTATTTCTCTCATGCTTCAGACTAACATCCAGAATGATTTGTTATATTGCACAAATTTTACAAATATTCATAATTACTAAGAGGCTTTACAAAACCCTACACCCCACGACAATTGCTAGATACTCAGTAAAATGACCTACTGATTTAGTCTATTGTGGGGAGGAAGACACTTAGCACAATGTTACCATATTTTATGTGCATTGGAAATTATAAAACAAGTGTAGACTTTTCATTTCATGCTCTGGATTTGTTAGGATTTTTTTTCTGTTTTCTTTCCTGTTTCTCGATGTTGAAAACTTCGCCCTGAAATATTAGCGTTTAACGAAAAGGAAGAAAGACTTCCAAAGTCATGCAATCCTTTTAAGTGTGGTGTTCCTCATGTGTCTGGATCTGAAGCTAGGTAGATTGCATCATGTTGAGGGAGAGGCTACTTGTATTAGTTGGTACCATGGACCCTAGAGAAGCAGGAAACTGGTTATACAGAAAGGCCTCTTTGGAACAAGGATGGGTCAGCTGTGTGTTTTGAGGACATATTTTGTTTGCCAAGGTCATGTCTGGGCATCTCAAGGTGAGCTGTTATCTTCTTTTACAGAGTCCTTCAGATACCCTGCCTGAGTTCGTGGCGGGATCATCATTGCTTTTTTTTGTTTCAAATTCTTTTCAAAGGAAAGTCTTAAATTCTAGCCCCAGGCCCAACAAAACTCTAGTGATGCTTATGTAGCTGACTTCAGATTTTGAAAACAGTTAGTAGATTTGTAGTCTGTTGGTTTGAACTTTGAAAGGGGTTAGTGATGCATTTTACCCTACTAGGAGGTCTACATGTAAGGATGATCAGAGAAGACAGAGACAGTGGTACATCAGTTATATCTTTGAACATGTGTGTGCTCTCTGTGTCTCTATGTCTCTGTGTCTACCTCTCTGTGTCAGCTCCTAGTTGTCTTATCATAAATGGGTGTGTAGGAGGATGTATATATAATACACGACAATATGTACATATAAATACATATTTATAAATAATTTAGTGCTCTCCCTATATTTGGACCCAAAATTTTATCATGTTTCATTTAAATCAATATATTTTAAATTACTTTCGGATTAATGTCTAATTTTTAGTTCAGTGGTCTTCATTTGCATTTACTGATTAAATTGTAAAAAATAAAGTCAGTGAATTCTACTTACCTCACAGCAAGATTATTCTCCTCTTTAGCTGCCTATCAGTGAATTAAGATTTAAAAAAACACTCATGCATATTTGATTTACATTATTTTTTACTTTACTTATTTATTAAGAGAAAACCCTCCTCTTACCTGTAATTTGCTAAGTAGAAGGGTCATTTCAAACCTGCTCCATAGATTTGTCTGTTCCCTTGGAACATTCCAGACATATACTTTCCTTAGAAACTAGTGAGGTGACTTTATAGTTTTAATTTCCCAACTTGCCCTCCCCCTCTTTGTTTTCATGAACTACAGTATTTCAAAAGCCTTGAATGCTTCCTTTACCAATCACTACTGGTGGACAACAATGACTCCCAGTGGATTCTACACAGTTACATGTGGACTTTCAGAGGATGTCAATTTTCTCTTTATTTATATTTGTTAGATGTTTTAGAAATTCTGGACATTAAAAACTTCTGTGTATTTACTAATCTTAGAGTAAAAAGAAATCTATTAGAAGTTCCGAACACTTTATATCCTTAATTATACAGCATACTGAGATAGCTGACATAAATAGTTAAATTTAAGTCTGAATAAGTATTCATAATTGTTCTTATGTACATGACACTGGCTTTACTCTTACCTAACTGGAAACTCTCAGAAACCTCATATTTTAGAAAGAAAGTTGCTAATTCTTTATAATACAAAGAGGAAAGAACTCAAGAAATAGAGAGTCTGAAAAATATAAATTTTGGTAATATTTATAAGACAAAGATAATAATTCTCTGAAGATGTCAGTAGTAAAATGAATCCAAGAAGCAAATATAAAATAGAAAGATTTCGTTTCTGAGAGAGAATGCTTTGATAATTTCTTTACAGGTAAATCATACTTCCAGAATGTCTTCTTGTCTCAGGAAAGGACAGAAAGGCTACTTTTTTTACTATTTCAAAGCTCAAATGCTTTGCATAACAAAGAAGTTAGCATCTTCGTTGTGTGGTTAAGTTATATATTATCCACAAGCATGCTGTTTCCATAATAAATTATAGTATAAAATTATTTTTTAAATTGAGACTTCTACTAATATTTTGTTTTCAAATCTTTGCAGGGCGATTGTGGAAACTGCACTGAGAGAGACGATACCTTCTTCTACCACAAGAGGGAAGCACAGACCTGTTAACAGAATACTACTATCATGGTTTGAAAATATTTAAAAATATCTTTCTGAGAGGTTATCTTCCTTCCTTCCACACTGAAGTGAAATTTAAAGGATATGTCTTGTTTATAAAACAGAAATATATTTAGTATAATTCAGTGAGCGTCCCATGAAGAGAACAAGCCTCAGAACGATGGGTCGCAGGTTTCTTGTACAGTTTATAGCGATCACAACACAGCTGCTTAAAACTTACGACTTAAAAAAAAAATCAACAACTGATCAGAAATTTCACATGAGAATTCTACAGTATCTGATATTCTGTACATTTTTACCTCATGGCTGCAAAGAAAACCAAAACCAAACCAAACAAACAAAAAGAAACCAAACCCCAAAACCTCCAGAAAGATTAGAGCTGATTTAGTTTTACATTTTTCTTGATTATGAAAACTTATAACCTTTTCTTTAATATTATAATTATAATTATAATACATATCCCAATGGTAAAATAATTTCCCTGAAAAGCAAGGTCAAAAATTACAACCCCGACCATATGTTGATAAATACAACGTGAAGCCTTTTAAAGCAATACAGTTGTTTAAGTACCAGTACTGAGAGGTTTGTTCAGTCAGATGAGTATGCAGAATAACTTAAAACACCTTCCCGCCGCTCAGTACTACAGAAAGCTCTTTGAAGTAATGGAAAGACTTGGCATGCTTTCAGTCGTTTTGTTTTCCCCCCTTAAAAAAACCATTTCCATTCTAGGTTCCTCAGCAGCCGGCAGAGGGCGCCCTCAGGAGAGCAGCGTGTGCCTGGGCAGGCGGAAGTGCTCAGCTTTGGAGCGAAGCCTCTTTTCTTGTGGGTTGGCATACTTCCACTTCGAGGGAGACATTTTAAGCTTTTTCCTCTTCTTATCTGTACACCACACCTTTTCGCAGTATTCTTCCACTCTCTGGAAGTTGCTGTAACCAATCAGCTGCAAAAATTCCTTGTACCAAGGTTTTGTCCCCTGAGACATACCGCTTAAGGGAGGGCAGGGCATCTTGTGATGTCTTTCCTCTTCATGGTCTTTATGAAACATCCCCTCCACTTTATGCTCTTCGACCACCTCCAAGGTGATTTTACGCACAGTATGGACAAAGCTATGCTCTACTGTCTGGCAGAAATAGGTCCCTGCATCTGACTTGCGTACTCTGAGGAAGAGCAAGCCCAAGTCCATCTTGACAACTCTGTCATCCGTCTTCACCTGAGAAAACAAAATCAAACAAACAGGTAAGTAAACAGCAGTGAGTATTGTATGGTCCAGAAAACATCAACGTAGGTTCCTCCCGATTACATATCCTTTCCCTTTCATTATAATCATTGTGATCTACATATGTACCAAGTAATTAAATGAACCCCGCACTTATTTAAATTGGAAGCTACATTTTATCAACGATAGTGAGGTCATTTCCCACCAATACATTAAAGAGCCAAGTGCATGCATGAGAGAGCTTCTCCCTAATGAATCTGATTAAAGAGGAGATTAAAGAAGAGAATCAGGAATGAATATATATTATTATAGTATATATAACATATATATATATACATATATATATATATAGATATAGATATAGATATAGATATAGATATAGATATAGATATAGATATAGATATATCATGTCTCAATGGACAGAGGCAATAGCACTCCCCAGGTTTCTCTATGGGATTTTATGTTTCCCGTTGTCATTACGGAATGCTTCTGCAGGGCTGATTAAATGATGAGACTCTTTCATTGATTATCTCTTGTAAATCATCCACAAAAATATTTCAGTGAACATCACCATATCCTTGTTAAGACTTTATTAACAACTTTTAAAAGCAAACAAATGAAATCCAAATTCCGTTGTGAAGGAACCTATAGTTTAGGGCAAGTTTTAAGATATGCTTGATGATCAAAAAGCTCCCTTGTATGCTTAGGACATAAATATGCATATTATCTCTATAAATAGGTGCATATAATTCAGAGAAGAAAGCCATATGAAGGCTTTCAATGGGTAGGCAATATTGTGTCTTCAGTACCTGTATATGATTTGATATTAGGCAGAGCTAACTTCAAATACAGGTATGGCTATTAATTCAGCAACTGAAGGCCTTTATGATTATTTTTTTTTTTTGCCTTACTTTTCTTGATAAAAATGGGAATAATCTAGTGACTGGAAAGTCTGCTGTGAAGGTTGAGTGGAGATACAGTCAAGACCATTCTGTACAGCGCTGCCCATGGTCACCTCTGCCTTGCTTGGATTGATGCTGCTAAGGCATGTGTTTTTTTGATTTCTGTGATATTATGGTCATGGTAGATTGGCAATTCAGACCATACCGTAAAAGTTCCCTGTGATAATACCAAACAGAAAGTTGCTTTCACCGTTGTTGATACAAAGTTGCAGAGACTACACAATCATGACTATTTGTAGCCCAGTAGAAGATCCTGGCAGAGCTACTACGGGACTCAGCTCTTCTCAGCCTTGGTCAGAGTGGCAGGGCAGAAGACACCTGATGATGCCAGACTGAAAACTGAGACTTTCACATAAAGACAACATGGTGTTGGTACTTTCATCAGAAACTCCACCCTTCATACATATGGAAATTTTAATCTGTGAGACTTTCAGTTGGTAATTTTTCTGGTCATGTAGGCCAAATTAGAAGCTTGAGGGTGTAACAGTTTGCTCCAGATAGTCTTCATTTTTATTGCTGATTCTCTTTGAGCCAAAGGTGTCTTCTCTGCATATGAACAGCTGATCATAAGAATATTCTGAGCACTGAACACGGCCTACTGACTCCTCTTTTAAAGTTTTTTTTTTAATTAGCATCGAGACAGGAGTTTAATATCTAGAAGATATTTGTTAAACTACAAAATAAATAAGTAATAAACACTAAGCATCCAACAAGGAGCCAATGAGCTCTCAAGAGACTTGTCTTGATACCCATTCTCATTCCTTCTAAGCTAGACTTTGATACAGCCTGAGTTCAACTGTGAGCCTTCCCCTTAATGCCACATCTGTTTCAGCCTGTGTCTGCAGCACCCTGGAGGCTATCAGTTCAAAGGCAGCCTCCTTTGTTTTAAACCACTTCATTTGCTTGTGTGCCTTTCTCCTCACCAAGTCCATGTAGTGTGTGTGCGTGAGCAAGTGCTACATGCTATTACCCTGTCCTGATTCTTTTCTTAAGTTCTTTGTTTCTTCATCAGGTTTCCTAATCTTTAAAAAGAAATTAACTCCGTGTACCTGTGACCTTTCTATTTCTTTGTTTCAACCAGGTTCCCTAAAATATCACCTATTACACATAGATAACCCTTTGTCTTTATGTTAATTTAAATAATACTACGCTTTATACCGTTCTTTAGCAAATATGATGCACTCACCTTCCACTGAACCTACCGCTTCCATTTGCTACAGTCATAATTCTGAAAATTATATAATCATTCCAGGCCTCTCATACTCTATCGATGAATATTTATATCTATATATTTCTCCATCCATCTATCATCTATCTATCTATCTACCTGCCTATCTACCTATTTACCCATTCATCCATCCAATATCCATCCATCCATCCATCCATCTATTTATTTATCTATGTGCCTGCCATCTATCTATCTATCCATCTCTCTATCTATGCATTTATCACCTATCTATGTGTCGTTCCTCATAGACAACTTGTAACAAATCCTTATCAACATTTCTTCAGTGGTGACCCAGAAAAACACGTTTTGTCCTCATTGTTTTTTTTTTTTGTGCCTGGGTTAGACCCCACACTTATCTGTCTGACCTGGTCTCACTGCAGACCTCCCCAAACCTTTTTCCTCTCCATTCCTTCTATCAGGTCCTCCTTACTAGAGCTGTGGGTCCTCTGCTCTCTCACTGACTTGGGGGATTTTCGATGTCTGGTGCCATCTCTCCCTGAGAAACCGCTATAGCTGCACACATCGTTGTCCTCTAACCTCACATCTCTCTTTCCTTGACATCCTTTTACTGCCTCGCTGCCTCTCGTTCCATGCATGTGTATCACAGAGGATTTCTGTGGCATCTTCCACCTTTTATTTAACAAACTAATAATGATCTACACTGCCTTAGCGCTTTCGTTTGACCCTGAATGAGTATTGCTTGTCCATGACATGAGTTGCTCAGGTGATCAACATGACAAACTGTCTCCCACAGCAGGGAGTGGAACTGATCATTTCTGGAGGTCAGTGACTTTTCTATATGTATCTTTTGGAGTTGTTGTGTTTGTTATTCCAAGACCGAATACTAACTTATAAACTGTATTTCCTATCCTATGGAAGATGAAGCATAGTGTTAGTATTTGTGTTCACCACAAAATATGAACCATTTTCAAAACTTAAGTGTTTCCCAGATGCTAAGAAAAGCAAAGATGCGTTCATTACGCTGATGATATGTACCAGTGGAATGAGCCAAAACAGCATCCCTAAGGAGTACAGTGCAGACAAAGTACTGGAAACATTTGAATTCAGTGTTGGGCAACCGTGGCAGGAATTTGTCCTGCCCATTGTATTTGTAGTAGAACTCGTTGATTGGTCAGTAGAAGAGGTAGGTGGAGCTGGGAGTTGGAAAGAGAAAGAAAAGAGCAAGGAGATGAGGAGGAGAGGAAAGATGGCGGGAGATATCCATGTCTCTAGGACTCTCCGACAGTTATTCATGCCAAAAGGTTAGATATTGGGTAACAATTCTAATTATGTAGGCATCTCGTATGGAGTATTTGCTGATATACAAATCCACTGGATAATCTTTAAACATTAAGAGTTTTCATTAAAGCCGGGCGGTGGTGGCACATGCCTTTAATCCCAGTACTTGGGAGGCAGAGGCAGGCGAATTTCTGAGTTCGAGGCCAGCCTGGTGTACCTAGTGAGTTCCAGGACAGCCAGGGCTACACAGAGAAACCCTGTCTCGAAAAACCAAAAAAAAAAAAAAAAAAAAAAAAGAGTCTTCATTATACTGGTTACCGCTAGCACGGAGGATATTGTTGGGGGATGAGCCGAGCATTATGAAGGTGGTAGAGTTGGCCCAAGAGCCATGCTTAGAGCTATAGACTTCACAGAGCTGACTGGAAGAGACAGCAGCCATGCTAACGTCTTGTGGAGCCAGGGCAGTGCTCCTGGGCTGGCGCCTCAGGGGCATTAGTATGGGAACATAAGAGCAGGAACCTGACCGCAGCCAGGGAGCTAGCCAAGCTGCACCACCAGTGTAATAGGTAGAAAGTTACACACACACACACACACACACACACACTATAGTTATTGTCCCATATTATCTTCTGGAGACAGTTATTTCAATGAAAAAAGTATCATAGTAAATAATAATTTTAAGGGTATGCAGACTTTTAAATTTATTTATAAAAATTTTCAACAATAATAGGGTGTCTTATTTCAAACACTGAAAGATCATTTATGAGTCCAGGCTACAGGAATACAAATGCATGCATTTCTCCATTCTTCTAACTATCTAATAAACCCTTTAAGATGTGTCATAGTTCATGCAACCATTACATCTTTGAGGGCAGGTGATGAAGACATCCAGAGTATTAAAAGAACCAAATGTTTCCTTCCCTCATTCTGTCTGCTTCCATTCATGGCACTGCCACCTTGTTTTCTCTTCCAGCTCATGTATGTATGTATGTATGTATGTATGTATGTATGCATGTATTATTGCGTGTGTGCATATGTGCACAGGCAGCATATGTGCCACAGCACATGTGAGAGGACAACTTGTAAAAGTGGATTCTTTCCTCCCACTGTGTGGGTCCCATGAGCGAAGTCATCCTTGACAATAAGCACCTTTACTCACTGAGCCATTTCATACAACAGCGAGATGATATCTTAGGAGTGATGCTTCCTCAATGTTCCTTCATCTTCTATTCTGTTCCTATTCTTTCTCTTCTTTAGCGAAACCTTTTTTAGTGTATGCTAGCATATTTAAATTGTTTGGCCTAGGTTTAAATTTCATTTTCTTTACCCGTAAGGATCTTTTATGTCTTTTTACAACTCAATATCACTGGTGTTCGTAACACACAAGATGTTTAACGTGTTCCTTAAGTCATTTTTTTCAGTGCAGCTTTCTTCTCTTCATTCACATTACAAAGTCGTGAAGGAAAAGGTTGCTCTTGTTTTTCACGAGTCATTACATCACAAGTGCCCAGTTCAGAACAGAGTGTAAGCAAAACTTCAATTTGAAAAAAACCCAAGGCAGTGTTGTATGTCCGTGAAAATAGATACAACATCCACATTTCCTAGAACTACCTAATAATGATTTAAATAGCAAAGAAAACAGCGTGATTCCAGTAACAGCCCATGACTCAGGGAAGACTGCTGTAGCACACATATGTAAGGAAAATCTAGGATATTGGCTTCATTAGAAAAACCATGCACCCACAAACACCTACAGTGAGCATCATCTTCTGTCTCCCTCCTTTCTCCTGTCAGAGTGAAAAACACATGAGAATACAAAATGTGCAGCCTGTTGCCTGCACATAATCAGGTACTTAGGAAAAATAGATGAGCTCTAACCCTGTGCTCACTAAAATTAGGGTGTGTTTTTGTTTAATATATGATATCTGATATTATAAGGTAATATTTCGTTTATAAGTACATGTTCAAGTTTGAGAAACACCATATTATAGGCATATAGAGCCCAGATCATATCAAAGAAACATGATGGTTACCGTGGAAGTTATTCTACATTAGTTATTTGCACAACAGAAATGATCCTATTCTCATAATTTTGTTTGCCCTTCCTAGTTACAGTGAATTCACAGGAATAAATGATATTCTATCTCGCAGTATCAACTATACCTTCTATGGGTAATAGATACCTAAAAATAAATATGATTTAGAAGTTTGTACTTGCTTTCCTTCCACAATTTAATCATTGTACTTTAGCTAACTTGGGGCACACCCAACATTAAATCTTGATTACGGGATTGTTTTCACACAGCTGTGATTTTTCTCTGTCTGCAGTCCAGATTTCTGTGGTCAAGAAGATGGCACAATAATATATTATTCTATCAAATATTCTTCTGGGAACTCTATATAAACAAAGAATTTCTTACTAAAAATGGTTTTAATATTCTTTACTATAAAGATTGATTCAGGATGTGCCATTATATCAAATAAAAAAGTAACTTCACCAGGAGCTGTGCACATCTGGGAGCTGGACAGAAGGGAGCAGTGGCCCCGATGTGTACAAACTACATGGTCCATGCCTTGCAATGGAAAGAAACAGACATGGGCCTTGAATTAACACAGAATACATTATAACCAAATAGCAAAATCAATTTTGTCAAAAATAAAGATTAACAGCATGTTGCTTTTTTTTATATAACACATATTTTAAAATGAACAATGTTTGACTTATACAAAAAAATATATCTGAGAATAAAAAAGTAAAATTTTCTTTTACTAAATTATGCTTTAATATGTATGACAGAGATTATTGCCAATTACAGAGCAAACTGCTTCTTATATCTTTTGTGGAAGTCTTGGACTGTGCAGGGACCAAATTTGAAAAGGAAAAGATTTTTTTCTAACATAAGAAGACAATGAAAATCATGAGTGAGAATTCAAATTTGAGTGACTACCATATTTAAAACATCCAACATGTGCAAAATGGCCTGTAGAATAACGTTTCTGGCTATGCAAAATTTGACCACTGTAACCTAAGAAGTACAGAACTCAGTCTTAAAAGTCGTCTTCTGATCATCACCTACATCACACAAATTGTACACCATGCAATGTACACATATGTGCACACACACACACACACACACACACACACACACAAACACACAGAGAGAGAGAGAAAGAGAGAGAGACAATATTCACAGAAATGAACAGTGCTGACAGATTCATACTTGGGTCTTTTTTTTTAATCAGTGTTATTTGCAGAAACGGCTGTTATTAAAGCAATCGAAGTTACAATGGATATGTATTTGCAGAATGTTCAGTTTCCACCAGAATGAAAGAGAGATATCTCAAATCAAGGATGTGGTATAAGTCATGGTAAGGAGCTTTAAAAGCCATATTTTATAATGAGCAGTCAGAAAATAAAGGGAATTGTCACACTTTGCTATTCACATGTATCTGCAGAGGCCTTCCTATTATGACCATGTTAGCTGGTTTCACCAAAATCCTGACCATACCAATCTCAGAGGGAGAAAACACATATATGCTTCCACAGATGCAGGATGATACAGTTCATGTCTCAGTGTTATCTTGAAGAATTAACCAAAGAGATTTCCCTAAAGCTTTAGGTACATTTGTGTTCTCTATTCATAGTTCAGGAATTGTGTGAGGTCTTTAGATTCTTCACCAAACCAAGAAACCTAAATGACTAATTATCTCAGAACAAGAAAATAGTTAGGACATTTGATGTTATGAAGGGTTTTTTGTTGTTGTTGTTGTTGTTTGTTTGTTTGTTTTTCATTGAAACTCAAGGTCTGAGTGTTTGCCAACTGCAAAACATTATTTGTTTTGTAAAAAGAACATTTTTAATGGGTTAAAACAAGAAACATCAAAAATTACTAAGCAGATGTTTCAAATGCGGCAATAGTTCATGCACTTTGTGTCATGAAAACAAGAAAAAGCAAAGAACACTGATACGGAACAAAACCCCATAGTTTCTGTGCGTGTGTTGAGACAAAAGCACAGACATGGCTGTCTTTGATCCCTTATGTTTCTTGTTAGTATTGATGAAGGGCAGAAGAGTGAGTCAAGTAGCAACCAAGACGTTGGATGAAACATGAAGCATTACTCTGCAACTCTTTTACTTTCAAAGATATAACTTTGCTATATACAGTAAACACAGAAGCAGGAACTCTTAAGTTAGGTAGAAGGAGTCACTGATCACCAGGCTAAACATGACTATTGCATTTTTCAGCAGGATTTAAGTGACTTTGATTCATTTGTACAGCTCGGTGGATTAACTAAATGCAGAGTTAAAAATGGTAACATTGGCAATGATATTAAAACAATATTGGTAATAAGTTGCAAATCAAGAAATGGGGCCTGTGTCATTTTGTACAATTCAATAACAGACACATTTGTGCATTATTTAAAGTTGGCACAATGCTCACAATATGAAACATTGAAGTTATAGTCTTTTTAAAACATACTAACACGCATTTCCCTTTAAACTAAATATTCATAATGATAAGATCAATACGAAGGGGGAGACAATGATTCCTTTCTATTAAACAAAAGAGAGATTGTACAATTGCATTGATCATAGGCACCAGGTGTATTCCATCTTCAGATTGCTCCCAAATTTTCCTCCAAGAAATTTATGACAGATTTCAACTCACTACTAAAACCCAGTCTTCTTACAGTGCCATTAGTATATTCTATGACTAAAGAACATAAGTCCAGAAGATTGAATCTCAAAGACATTGTTCACGTTGTTGCTTTGGTTTTAGTAAGGATTCATGTCGTGACATTTTAGTGCTCACTAAACAGTAAGGAGTTGGTTCTTCCTGATAGGTTGTTTTCTTCAAAATACAGGGGTATCTTTCACAATTGTACTAAATAGTAAGGTTTCCATATATCAGAACTTCCATCAACCTTTAAATCTAGGGTCAGAACATTTTTTCATAAAAAGCTATATAGTAAATACTTTGTTCCTTGTGAATCATGTTCGCTACTGTCACTATTCTTAAATCATTAAGCACATAAATCTTAGCAAATAATGCATGTTATAACATTTAATGAGTTCTAGAACATAATTTTCATGCATTTCAAGGGAAAGAAAATATTTTAATTGTGTAGCTAAATATTTTAACAAGAAAAACTTTTTTCCTTAATAATGTTAGGACTGAAAATGTGCAATATTGGGAGGAGCTTATACATTAAAGTATGTAGAATTGTAGGAATTGGGAATCAATGAACTAGGGAAAGGTGATGATTTAGATTTCCTTATAGGAGTGGTTTTCTTTTGCAACCATGAGAAAATCACAATTTACATCCTCTTCATGTAAGTTTGGTCTGTTATCTTTAATGAAAATGGTATGTAAAAACATATGTGCTCACCAAATTTAATTAATGACAGCAGAGCATTGGACCATCTACCCCTCATCTGTGGATGAAATCACACTATCCACTTAAATCAACTATTGTTTCCCCTCTCGCCCCCCAGTCAGAGGAAGAGGCATCTTTGCTTCCTATCTTTTTGAGCTTTGCCTTTAATGGTGGAACCATCTCTCTAGCTCAGTCTTCGCTCCTTTTAGAATCTGGCCTGTCACTTTTCTCTGTGATTAGATTCTCTCACACATGTTCTTTATCTTGCTTCCCCAGTTAGCCACACATCCTACCCCCTCTGGCTACTTCCTTTCTACTACAAACAGAGCCAAGTCCCATATTTCAAAAGAAACAAACGAAAGCTCATGGTCCCCCTTGTCTCCCAGTTCCTCCTTTCTCTCATCTTAGCTTTGGAACAACTCTCTGCGCTGACTGTTTCTCATTCAACCCAGATGCATGATGTGTCCATAACCCTATTGCTTGATGACTTCTTCCGTAGCCTTCCGACTACTCTGTTCTTGATAGAAACTGAGTGTGCGTTTCCAGCATTTTACAAAAGATGTTTCTGATTACCATATCCTACCTAATTTCTTCTCATAGGTTCGTTCTATCATATCCCTGTCTGACCTTTCTGTCTCCAATCACTTAAACCAGTCTACTCTAAAAATACTGGCAACTTAATTTCATTTTCTTAATGTATGTTATAATAATTTTTCGAGAAATGTTGGAAGTTTTATGTAGGTTACTGTGTATAGAACACTCAGAACAGCTCAGGACACTCAAGAAGCATTGAATGAATGATAACTATAATCAGTACTTGTTTTCTATTTCTTTTGGAGTCCGACATCTAATTTTCTCTTAAATTTGTGATTTTTCCCTTTGTTCATAGTTTCAGTCCCTTCAGTTCTTAATTGTTCATTGTACAAGTTATGCAAAGAGAGGTAGCCCCATTCTTGGCCCCATTCCCTCTTAAACTAATATCAAAACACAGTAACTTCATAGCCCATTGCTCTTACAGAAGTACCCCAATTTCTATTTGCTTCACTTTCTTTACCTACAAGGGTTCAGCACCAGTGCAGAGAATAAAAGTATCAATGGACAAAAAATGCTTAGGGTAGTGAAAAGCTCACAAGTTCAGAGGACACAGTAGTTCATGGAAATGCAGGAGCCCTCTTTTACCAAAAGACACAGAGTAGAAGACTTAGAAGTCACATGAAAGATGAAAAGCCGTTGTTGCATATACTATTGACAATGATTCCTGATACCAGAGCTTAGAGTGGGGAAAGATCAAATTATGACAAGGGCTCTTAGATACTTAAACATGAATAATAATGGCTTTGTCAGCGAAGCTGAAGCAGCCTGCTGAAATGTTCACAGGGATTACACTGGCAGGTGTCAAATGTCCGTACTACTTCTATGAGATGTTTCCCACTTGCTCTTCACCCCTGAGCATCTGAAACTGTATTTATATTTCTGACTTCAGAAGACTTTGCCATTTTGTAGAAAGAACATTTAATAGAACGAGGCCTAGTCCTGAGTTTATTTTATTAAGTGTGAGTTATTACACATTCTGGGTTTCAATTACTTTGATTATAAACTGTTTTTAGAATGGTTGTTATAGACTATACAGTCATCAATATTCAGACAACGAATGACTATAAGCTAACACTGGGTCAGGAAATGTTGAGTTTAAACATCGGGTATGTCACTGATTGTGTATAAACCATAACCCTCTCAACTTCAGTTTCTATAAGTGTAAGAAGAGAATAATCACATCCAATATTCTGTTGAGAGATGTAGCAACGACAGGGAAGATCTGTGTTCAGTAGGTTTGCAAGAAAGAATGACTTCTTCTGTCAAATGAGCATTAAGGATCTTTTCCTTAGCATATCACAATATTATTTCTAGCAACCAATATGTTTAACTTACTCACTGAATATTTAATATGCTTCCAGTAACTATTAAAAACATAACTAACAATGGAATATGTCCTGTATGAAATACCTAGAAAGGCATACTTTAATATTTAAAGAACTAATAAAATGTGTAGATACTGTTTCGACATGGCATATTTAAGGAAACAGGAAACTATAAGATATATATTTGAGAGAAATGCTAGGACCCAGAGTTTATAAGGCACATGAAAGAGATTTTAGATGTTGTATGGCAATTAAGGTATATGCTTTTAAATAATAACATGATCAAATATTTTATCCATATTAATATTCTACTTATAGATAACATCGTGAGATTCTGTGTAACAGGTATTTGTAGATATTTAAGATTAACAGATATTTAAGATTTCAGTTTAATAGGGGAAGACGTTGGTACCCTATGGTCTTAGAAGTTAATGATCTTTTCCAACTTTATGAAGTGAGTGAGGCATGAATTTTGATTGCTCTCGCCAGGAGCAGCCCTACAGCAACCTCATAGGAGCTAAGAATTTGCCTAAGCAAAATTCAACATCCTTCATTATGGTCTACATTTGGCAATGTGATTACTATGTCTCAAAGTAAATAAGACGTAGAAATGATAATAAATGCAAAGGGTTCATTAAAAGAAATTCAGGGCTTACTTTCTAAGTAATTATGCTTTCCGTGTAGAATCTATACATTTGGTCTTTGATGAAGTCAGAAATTTTATTTTACAGTAACTTGTGAATAATTAAATGCATATATTGCTATGTTTATTGAAATGATAAATTATCTGACTTGCTATGATTTTTGTGCAGAGAGTAAACGCAGAAGTCTACATATCCATAGCTATATGTGTTAGACAAATTAGCATGCAGTTGGAGAGAAGGTGGACGTAATCAGCAAGACGGGAAAGAAACTGAGAGTTGAACACTGATGGACGCCCCATGTCCGAATGACTTCCAAATGAGGCAGATTACATTGAGTTACAAATGAGAACCAGAGCTCACTGAGTGAAGAAGTCTACTGATGAAAGAATTACTTCTGTCTTTAAGCCTTCTGACTGCCGGAACTGTGGACTATTCCCAGGTCCTCTCCTGCCAAGTGTTACGATGGAATTTACAAAGCATTTCATCTCACATTTGAGAAGGGGAAGTGTATTGGCAATGAAGAAACAGTTTAATTCGATGTGGTATGCTGCACTAGCTTTGCCTATGTGTGTGTTGGTACTCTGCCATGAAAATTTAGGAGAGCTTTTCTTTCCTGATAAACTTTAATTATTATCTCTAAGCCTTAGCATGATGAAGCTTTTAATTTTCTTGTTTTTACAATTTTTATCATACAATCAATCATGTGTTTCCCTTCACCCAAAATGTCCCCACCTACCTACGTACTTAACTCTATTCTCTCTCTCTCTCTCCCTCTCTCTCTCTCTCTCTCTCTCAAAAGAAATTACACAGAGAGAAGAGAAGAGAAGAGAAGAGAAGAGAGAAGAGAAGAGAAGAGAAGAGAAGAGAAGAGAAGAGAAGAGAAGAGAAGAGAAGAGAAGAGAAGAGAGGGGGAGAGAAGAGAAGAAAGGGGGAGAGAGAGAGGAAGGGGAGAGGGAGATTTGGTTTTGTGCCATCCAACTACCCCTGGACATAGGGCCCGCCTAGGGGTGAGGTTGATATAGCCAGTGACACAGCATTGGAGAATGATTTTCCCTTTGCCTGTAGTTACCAATGGCAAACAGCTTCATGATTAGGTGTAGTCTGTGCCTCTGTCCCACATTCAATGCCAGGTCTCCATCTGGCTTGAACCTGTACAAGTCTTCTTATATAATGATAAGAATATTCAGGAAACTCCAGAATTTATAAATTTCATCAACTCAAAAATGTACTCTATAGCTAGAGACTAAAGGTGTTAGGTTTTTAGTTCTATCAAACCCCCCCCCCAAAAAAAAACATAGTTTGGGAGGACTTCATAATTTAGACTTCAGGGAGAGATTTATCTCCAGTGAAAAGGCTGTAGTAGTCATTTTACTGATCACCTATCAGACAGGCACGCCTGGCTCTCTTCAGTGCACAAGGCAAGGCTATAGGAATCCCATCAATCACTCAATTTGAAAATGTCTTTTTAGCAAAGACCATCTGCATTGTATTCAACAGGATCTCTTCACTGTTATAAACATTCTTATTGCTAATTTGAAATTCCACTTGTGAGAATAGAATTGAAATTCTCAACAAAGATCAACAATCTCGTCTCCTCAAGGCTCTATGCCCTGGATGCAGCCCACTCTCCCATGTCACCTTCACATTCCTGTAACAATTTCCAGACCATTCCAGGTGTGCTTCAAGTCTGCCTCTTTCCCTGTCTCTCCAAGTACTGAAGTCACGGTCTCTAATCCTTAAGTAACCTTGGAAAAATAATCACCAAAACCACTCAAAATGTGGAGAGTGGTAAGGCTTGCCTTTGTTCCCAGTGGACTAGAACTCCATGTCAGTGTCTCATATTGATTTAAAGCTATTAATATTGACATCACTATTATTTTACATGTTAATACGTTTTGTTCGCTATGTCTCAGGAATGCTGCCTTGGAAGATATAGTTTAATATATTGCCATGACATTTATCATGAAGCTGTAAGTACTTTCATCAAGAAATACAGAAACTATCAATATGCATGATTTATTTATTTATTTATTTATTTATTTATTTATTTATTTATTTTTGGTTTTCCGAGACAGGGTTTCTCTGTGTAGCCCTGGCTGTCCTGGAACTCACTTGGTAGACCAGGCTGGCCTCGAACTCAGAAATCCGCCTGCCTCTGCCTCCCAAGTGCTGGGATTAAAGGCGTGCGCCACCACCGCCTGGCAATGTGCATGATTTAAAATACCAATTCATACACTTATATAAATTAATCTAATTGGAATGTGCACAGTCACTACAATTATAAAATCTATATTTATATTATACAATTTTATAAGTATATAATTAACACTTAAAAAAGAAAATTTAGTTTTTAAAAATTGTGTTTGTATGTGTGTTGACATGCAGGAGTGTATTCGTAGCCTGGAAGACAACCTGGAAGTAACATTTCTTAGCGACCCTTCATGCTCTGTTCTTGGGACAGGTACTTTCACTAGAGGGGAGATCAGAAAGAAGCCTGGCTAGATCTTAAGGCCCCAAGCTTAATCTGCCTTCCCCTCCCCAGCTTTGGGATTTAAAACTCACTTCTCCAAATTTGGGTGTTTTATAATCTAGAAATAGTAAGACATATTTAGCTCAACATAGTTTCATTTTAAATACCCAAATCACCTATTTTTTTTTTTTTTTTAGTTTTAAGATACCAAGTAGGAATACATAGCTGTGAGTTACCTCTTCTTTTCTTATGTCACGTCCCTTCTGTACAAACCAGACGACTTTTGCTTGTAGTGATCGTGGGGTGCATTCCAACAAAGTACTGTTACTCTCTATGCCGTAAGCCAGCCTCTCTTCAGTCCTATCCAAAGCATCTCCTACAGAAGAAAGGTAATAGCTTCAACTTTGAGATTGGGATTTTATGCTAATTGTAAAAACTCTATTCAGGCCATACAGCAATGTAAACTATTTCTATGCAGTCATTTAAGTCAGTTACTGAGAATATGCAAATTAAGAGGGCAAGTAGATGATACAATGGATTAGAATACAGCATCTAGGAACTTGGCTCTAAAATATGGGGCAGCGACAACAACAGTAAAGTACACCAAAGAGAAGCGCACCGGAAATCAGTGAGAATGGTTCCGGACAAGGCAGGGAGTAGTCTTGCTTATCAGATGTTGAAACAAGGCACCAGCTGATTTCCTAGGAATTTTCACCCTCACATTCAAACCTGGCTTCTAAACATCCTGAGATTACTGCCATACTTTCTTTTGCTCATACTCCTAGAAGCTGGAGTTCCTGGACTGAATCCCAAGTCTGCTTGGATACAAAAAAATAAACAAAAAAATAAAATCTAGTCTGCAAGTTCTAAACATGGGCTAATCACTGTTGGCTTCCAGTGACTGCACCCATCATCCCGGGCTTCTCTTTGAGCCCAGTAACATAAAGCACAGCGTGGCGTCACCCACTGTGACATGACTCAAAAAATCAGTTTTCCTGTTTTGTTTAACTTTTTCATTTTTGCATAAATCTGAGGACAGCTAATATCAGTTCTAAAATTACTCTGCTGTAGCAGAAGAGTAAAGTTTTCATTTGTTCTAAAGATGATACATGAGTTACATCATACATAGTAAAAAAAACCATATGAGCTGAGTGGTAGTGGAACAGGTCTTTAATCCCAGGACTCATAGAGGCAGAGACAAGTGAAGTCTGAGTTCAAGACAAGCCTGGTCTACAGAGTGAGTTCCAGGACAGACAAGGCTACATAGAGGTAAGTCCGGAGAGTCACTGCCATCAGTCACTGGCACGCTACTTTCTGGTCCTAACATTCTTCAGTCTTACTCTCTAATATCAGATTGTTTCAGTGGTTCTATCTGGAGCCAATTTTGCTAGTTCTGTATAATACCATACACTGATTTTAAATGTGTGAGAGAGAAACAGATACATCCAGTGACAGTATTTCAGGAAAACAACTCATTTTCAGAAATGTACAGTCCTTCTTCAGAATACACTGGGTAAATCATAACAACTGATTTTTCTAAGAATTACCAACAAATTGCTGTCCAAAGCACTGCTGGGCCGCATTGCCGTGCCGAACATCCTGCCTGCGGAACCTCCTGGAAGAAAGCAAATTTAGGAGATTCTGAGATTCTTTCCTGTGTTTCAAAATGCAGCCAACCACATTGAAGATTCCATCAAAATTCTGTTGTCAGGGAAAAAAAAATATTTGTTACATAAAACTAGCATAAAATCCAAGCTTCACACTTTTATATAACACTCTTCTTTAAATGTTTATATAAGTTTGAATTCCAGATCCTCAAATAGTAATTTATTACATTTCTTGTTACATTGTCCAATATTTAGTTCAACAAGAAACTTTTAGTTTGCAAAGAGATGACAAGGGGTGTGTGCAGATAGTTCCAACAGGAATATTTATTTGAGTAGACAGTATAATAAAGCTCTTAGATATGATGACGCACAAGGAGGGAAAGGTTGTTTGAATCTAACTATTTTAACTTATTAGAGTCTCAAATTTTCATTGTTACTGTTCTTAAATCTCTATGCTGTCTTTAAGAACATCGGCAATGGCAGGCCAGTCAACGGAGGAGAGCTTTTCTCATATGGGGAAAGGCAAAAGCTGAAGATATTATCAATCAAATTTCAAGGTTATTTTCGATATACAGAAGAATACTTATTTTTATTTTGTTTAAAATGGATTGCCGATCAGAAAACATGGCCAAAAGACCCAGAATTTTACAAAAGTCCACATATATCATTGAATTGAGCGAAACTGAACAAGAACTTATAATGAAAGCAAAGTTAGGAAGCATCAGGGATTTTATTTTTAAATACTAGTGTAGACAGTTAGTCACAACTGATGTCCGGTAAGGTGTGGCTTCACCTATCAGTATTGCTTCCTTTCTTACAGGATCATGGCTTCCTTCTGCTGCACAGTGGCGATTGTGGGAGGAGAGGGGATTGAAAGGAGCGAAGAAAGGCCGGAGAGATGGCTCAGTGATTAAGAGCACTGGTTGCTCTTCCAGAGGTCCTAAATTCAATTCCCAGCAACCACATGGTGGCTCACAACCATCTGTAATGAGGTTGGGTGCCCTCTTCTGGTTTTTCTGAAGACAGTTACAATGTACTCACATAAAAATAAACAAATAAATATAAAAAAAAAGAGCGAAGAAGAAAATATTTTCCATATTGCAGACATGATGTTTTATTGAGCCATTTATAGTAGCCATTTGAGGATAATAGAAACAGCATTCTAGACCATTCTAGATATTTGAATGGCATATAAATAATTCAAAAATTTGTTCAAAATAATTGGAAACATGCGTTTATGAAAAGGTTACGTCTTCCTGAAAGCGTTCAGTTCCTACTATAGTATCCCAATATAATTGTCCTTTGTACCAGGTTCAGATAAAATCTGTGTTATTATCAAAACAAGAAGAATGTTTGCTTAAAGGAGCCTAGTATTCTTTAAGGCTGCATATTTTTCTTATATCCTTTACTTCTTAGAAACTTTTAAAGACGACAATGGAAATAGACAACAGGAGAGCCAAGAGGAGGAAAGACGCCAACTCCGTCGATTACAGTGTGTTTTGGAAGACCATTTAAAGAAGTGGCCAGACTGTGAAGTAGAGTATTTCCCCTATTGACTCATTTTCACTCTGTGAGCAGGAAAAAAAATGTTTATGTAAATGACCTGTTTTCTCTTCCAGCTTCTATTCGGGTCTGAGGCAGACATGATCCTATAAAAGCAAACTCCATATGCTGGAACTTACCCAAAATCTTTTCCTTCAGGAGTGAGTGGAGGCTGAAAGGAATCTGACACAGTGAAAGATCTCTAGTACCGTGACCTGAGTTAATTCATTTAAAAGCCAGGCTTCACATTCTGCATATTATCTTTTGCTTCTATTCCCTGTCTTATATTTTGTACATTTATCTAACCTTTTCTAAGGTACTCTTTTAATCTAGTTTTATAAATATTACCAACCATGTGGTTTCATACTTTTAAAAGCTGTACAGCAAATGAAGACATAGTAGCCCTGGAAATTGCTCAGAATTACTCAGCACTGTTGTGGGCAACTCATAGGCAACTGGTGCAAGGTTTACAAACATTTCTATGATTGCCAATGACAACGCATCAAAAACATGATCATATTTGTAAAATATTTGTTGTGGTATGACTCAAGATAGACAATAAAGAAATTTAGAGAAACACTGGATGACCTCTGTCCATAGACACACACATCTTGATTTTAAAAGTTTAAAGAGAGGATTCTAAATTATAAAGTTTTAATGAGATAAGTGTATTTACCTTGATTAATTCATTACACAGCAAATACATATGGGACAACATCTTATTATAACTTATAAATCTTTGTATTTTGTGTCAGTTCAATGTAAATTTAATCAAAAATATTAAAACCCACGAGTTTAAAGCAATCCCTTCAGATGAGTCCTAGTCTCTCATTCCCTCCTGGATCAGGGACCTGTGTGGCCGACTGAGCACTTGATGCCTTTGCATAATTAATCTGCTTTAACCAGAACCTCCATAGACTCTTTTGTAAGAGTGTGCTCAGCTTTATAGAGAATGCAATAAAACATTCTGTATAATGCATTTGGTCAAGGACCCAAAGTGCTCGGAGGAGAGCCGACCAGTGCTGTTTGTGGCTCCACTCCCTGCATGCCTGAGGCTTTGGTTTCCTGTTACCAAGGTCTCACATTGTTTCTGCATACACCAAGCCAAGCCTGCAGGATGGTGCACCTGCAGTAGGTCAACAAGGAATCCTCATCATTTAAAGCACTACGGCAGCTGTGTTCTTCAAGAATGGGTTGGAATACCTACAAGCCTTTGTACAAATGAGAAAATGAGTCACTCCTATACTTCGTACAGTTGGTAAATTATTTTGCCCACACTTCTTTGGAAGGCTCACTTCATCATTGGCTTATTTTACCTTGTCTTTAAATTCTTTTTTGAACGTTAATTTCCTGGATGGTGTGTGTGTGTGTGTGTGTGTGTGTGTGTGTGTGTGTGTGTGTGTGTGT